>CM068370.1:459831726-460431726 GCA_034769895.1 Magicicada septendecula | reverse complement strand
TATGACAAGGGGAGGACTTCATCATCATCATCATCATAATCTTCACGGCATAAGCGAGGTGCTGCGTGTTACGCCGTCCAAGATCCTCCAGCCATCTCTTCCTGGGTCTACCCAGACACCTGTGTCCTATAGGGTTATATTCCCAGACTTGTTTGGCCAGTATGGAATCGAAAATGCTTTCTCAGTGTTCTTTCCACCGTTATAATTTTTTAATCTTTCATTGAAGTTAAGAACTTATAATTCTTCTCTTATGGCCTTAGTTTTTATACGATCAAGTTTCTAACACCTTTTAACTTCTTTTAAGAACGATATATCTGAGGCCTGTATTTTACTTTCGTGTTTCTTGGTTGTCGTACACATTTCACACCCATAGGACAGTACAGAGAGTCCATTACTTTGTAAGATTTTAATTTTGTATCTCGACGTACCTTGTTTCTAAAAATACAATTGATTGTCACACAGGTCGTCTGGTTCTTGCCTGACTTAAGATCAATATCATGATTCTTATCATAGCCAATAGTTCAAATGGCTCACCTGTTCTAAAACTTGATTACTAATTATTATTATTATTATTCTTATTGGTACTTTACCTCGAAATGCCAATACCTTTGTTTTTATAATGGACATTTTCACACTGTATTGTTTGGAAATCTGATGAAGCTTAAAAATTAAATTGATTACTATTGCTTGAATATTGAATACTGTGGTTCCTTGGCTAACTGTTGACGTTTCATTTTTAAATATATTTTTTTAGAACAGTTTTTGCTATTATAATATAAGGTATGTGTGTTGTTTGATGTACTTTGGTGCATTTATTTGCCAGGTCATCAACCGCTATTGGAGTATTGAAATATCAATTGAGTACTATTAAAACATTGTAATTCACAAAATAAAAGTATATTCTTGTACAAAAAAGTTTTGTTATTAGTAATAATAATATTAAAAAAATATATATATATATATAAGAAAAAACTGAGCATATATGAATGTAATTCTATATAAATATAGCTTCTGATAATAGGATATAATATAATGTAACATAATATATAATATAACAATACAGGATACAATATATAATATAGGCTAGCTCCCGTCAAGCCCCTAAAATTAATAAATTTTGAAAGCAAACATTACATTCGAATTCGGGTTAAAATTCGGTTTAGCCTGGATACGAAGCATGGATTTTTACAATTTTTTTTTTTTAATTTTGATCTCTTTTGGAGACCTCTTTTTGGTGTCACAAATTTTTTTTTTTTTTTCAAAACTTGACACTATACGGTATTCAGATTTTGGTTAAAATTCTCTTTAATTTGTTACCAACATGGATTTTGCGACTTTTCAAAATTGTGACACCTCCAAAATTCAGTTTTGTCTCGCACCTCTGTAGTTTTGCACGTAATAGTCCAAAAAATAATAGTGGTCTCGCGCAAAAATAAGAAGTATGGACACGCGTGTTGATTTTACGAAAATAGATTGATGCATTCCAAAGTTATCATGAGGCATCCCCCAAAGGGATAGACAGATAGATAGACGGACAAATGCCAAACGTTAACAACTGTGAACTCCTCTGCTCGTTCAGTAAATATTACTATATTGTTACGACGTTACAGAACAATCTACGTGTTTACAGAATGTTCCAGAGGAATCCGGCTGAATGTTGTGGCGTACGTGATTTCAACACGCGCTCCGGAGACTTTTCTGCCCAGCGTACTGTGTCAAGGCCGCAATCAATTGCGTCCCAGTGTAGAGCTGATGCGTAGTGTTTTCTAGTAGACGCCTATTAGCGAATATTCTGGAACCTCGGCGGGGTATAAATACAAGTACTCGGCGACGTTCAGTTTCAGTTTGAGTCGCCAGTTATTGCCGGCTATTACTCTGTGCGTTCAAGTGGTTATTAGTAAAGTGTTGTGTTTTATAATCGCGCGCGACAATTGTAATACGATTGTGTTTTATATTAGTTGACATTTTATTGCGTGTTAACAAGTTTTATTCGATTTGTTGTAAGAGACTGTCTTGTTAATTACGAACTGTTTAACTGTGATAATTAAAGCTGGTGATAGTGACTTAATTGGTGTCTTGTATTTTGTTTTCCACTGTACCATACGACGATCAGTAGACCGTCGTAACAATATAATTCCAATATTGCATGCGATATGTTACTAGTGCATGAGGCATGTATACTGTTTTTACTCGAAAACGAAACCTCTCGATTGTCTTCAGATATTTCCATATAGCCTACAGACCTCCTCCATCAAAACTCTGTATACTTTGGAGTGAACTTTTTAAACAGCTTAACCTGGTTTTTAGGTGTTGGTCTTAACAGCGTAATGTTATTGTATTTGTGCTGTAATACAATTTGTTGTAATAATCCCTGATATCTGAATCATTGTTTTCACTTGTACTTCCTGTCTCTCAATATATTCGATTCTGAAAAACAATTGGAATACCAGAGCAACTAACACCAAGAGGAGCCTTACTTTCGAGAAAACACTGTAATTATTTACGTAAAGTAATTGTTTAGTTTAACTATATTGCTTTATACAAAGCTTCTAATAACAAATGCCTAAAATTAAGGTGAACGTGCTTAAAAAATTTTTTATAAAGCAACCCTAAAATACCAGTTCTTTAAGATACGGAAAAAAATAAATCTTAAAAACGTTACTAATGCTTAATCGATCATATTTTGACAACCGTGCCGCATTGCCTAACCCCCGTATTGATACACCCCCGAAACGACTTGAACGAGGGGGAATATTTTTTTAGAGGGTGAGTTCTTTGTGCCAGCCATTTTGTTGTTGACTTACTTACCGCCCAGACTGGTATTATGTGCGTATGACAAGGATGAAAAATCGACAAAAAGCGAGTATATAATAGGAATATTTATTTATTCATAAGCTCTGGGCGTTTTTTGTGCGTGTGTCAGAGACGGACGAGACAGTTGCTCTAGCTTTTGTGTCACCAGTGGCCGGCAGTCTTACTGAAATGTCCACACACCACACGCTTCTCGTTAAAGATAAGACGCACGTTTCCCTGTCCATACTTTGGTGCCCCCTCAACTAGGAATACCAATGCCAATACAGTAGCGGTTAACAAACAAAACGTACTTGCTGTGTGTGTGTGTGTGTGTGTGTGTGTGTGTGTGTGTGTGTGTGTGTGTGTGTGTCTGTGTGTGTGTGTGTGTGTGTGTGTGTGTGTGTGTGTGTGTGTGTGTGTGTGTGTGTGTGTGTGTGTGTAAGAATCACGAGAAATTTAATTAAAAAAGTTGTGTTAGTGGTTATAATCACAAACAGAATTATCACTGTTGCGCACCATTATAGAAAATTATTCCAATTAACGGTTTCAAGCTTCTCAGCTCATCGTCAGATCGGAAACAACCTATTTCCGCCTATCGGTTATATATTATATCCACATTATATATTATATCGGTTATATATTATATTATATCGGTTATTTCCGATCTGACGACGAGCTGAGAAGCTAGAAAGCGCTAATCGGAATAATTTTTCTATAGTGGTGTGCAACAGTGATAATTCCGTTTGTTTAATCACGAGAATGTTCACATCTGGCTCGGTGAATGACGTTGATAGCTACCATCGAGGTCCAACAGCCGTAGTCTTCTCCAGACGTAGAAGGCTCCCTGACAGACTGTACGTAGTCGATACTCCTCTGGCCTGGTCTCGAGCGATTAAGTACCTCGGGGTGCACCTAGATCGTCGTCTTACCTGGCGGACTCACTCCAAGCAAGTAGGCCGCAAGACCACCCATCGTCTCTATCCACTCCGTCCCCTGCTTTGCAGCAACTGTATGACCCGGCTTATCGTCTCCACTTATGTGTTGTCGATTGTTACGTTCTCGATTCCCGTATGGGGCTACTTGGCCAAGACCCATAAGCGAAAGTTTCAGTCTCTCCTGGACCGAGGATAGCGCTGACATCAACCTGACATCATCAGTGAATCCCTGCGTGTCCGTTCGCTGGACGCCACTATACGGACACTGCCCCGTAAATTCTATCACCGCACCGCCCGCTTCCAGGGCAATCGCCTTATTAGCGCCCACGGTCGCCGCTACCCATCTGTGCCAGGTGAATCTTCGACCCGGTCTCGGCGTACACTTATCCTCAGTTAGATAACTAATGGAAAACCGACGGCCGGTAGCAAGCCACACCCTTAACATCCAGATCATCTGTGGCCCCTGCGGCAGAAGCTCTATTTGAAGCTCAGGACGCAGCACACGAGCGGGCGATGGGCATGTCCTTCGTCCCGCACAGCTCCACTTGTAGTGAGGTCTAGGCGCCAGCTATTCGTGGATAAAGTGTTGTCGTTGGTCCGAAACAGAACGATCGTTTATTGCTTTTTAGAATTCATTTTGCTTTTCTTTCTTGGTTGTAAAACATGAAGTTGCATAAAACTGTCGTTGCTGTTGCTTGTGGTTAGCTCGGCCTCCTGTCCATCAGCTTTCTGGCACTCCAATATGCTCGAATAATATTATTTAAATTTCTTGGATTTGCGTCTTGTTTTTGGCAGTTTTTGGCAGCGGAGGAATTAGGTCTTTATCCGTTCAAGAATTATGTTCGTGGTACATTTTATATCCTTCTAAGCTGCAGATTATTTTAATAAACAATAAGGCAGTCATGCGACAGTCAGATAGTAATAAGGCGAATGGAGATAGCAGGTGCTTTTTCTGGATTGTTATTGGTTCCTTGGCTAACTGTTGACGTTTATTTTTTAAATATATTTTTTAGAACAGTTTTTGGTGTTATAATACATACATTATATGTGTTGTTTTATGTACAGTGGAACTCGTGAATAATGAGCTTGCTTATAATGAGAACTCGGATGTAACGATCAAGAGTACGAGATTTTTTTCGTTTTTCATCTTAGTAATGATAATTAAACTCGGTTTTAACGAGTAGGAACGCATTAGAGACTTGGTTATAACGAGCGTTTTATCGCAGGCTTGTTCATGGGTTAAGGTCTAACAAAAGTTCGTTACGATACAGCATTTTAAACATTCGTTTAAATTCATTCACGTAATTTCGTGAAACTAATAATGTAAGTGATGAATTCGCAGAATGTGTAAGTAAATTACAAAACTGTTTTGATAGCTACAGATACAAAATTACTAAACAAACAAAAATAGATGTCTTTTTAAGGCTAATTAAGTTATGTGTGCGAAATATAATTTTGACGATTCTATTTAGAACGAAGAACAAAAAGACAAATAAATTAGAGTGAATTTTCCTGTAATTTAAAAATAAATATTGTACATGTGGCATGGAAAGGTTTGCGTTTTTTGCCAGATAGCCGGTTGATTTTTGGTAAGTTTGTACTACACAGTTACTTTTACTATACTTCGCGAATGCACTGTCCGCTAATATTCAGCAAAAATGTTAGCGTTTAAAAAACGTTTAAAGTCTAAATTTAAATAATGTTTACATTCTAAATTCTAATAAAGCGTAGAATGTAAAACTTGTCAAAATTTTATTGTGCAAAGCTTCTCCTATAGTAGACTTTTTTTGTTGTGTTTTGGATAATCACGGTATAAAAAGTTAATCTTGTGAGTCGACAACTCGGATGTAGCGAGCACCCGGTTTTAACGAGCACATTCGTCCGGTCCCTTGGATCTAGTTATAAGCAAGTTCCACTATCGTTTGGTGCCTTTATTTGCCAGGTCATCAACCGCTGCGTTATCTGCAATTCTAACACGTAAAGGGATCCATTGAAATAAAACGTATAATTTGGTGGATATCCTTCGGAGCTTAGTTTACGATTGAAGTACGTAATATAGCTTGCATCGTTGTTTGCTTCAATGAGGTGGTTTGGAAAGGGTGATGAAGCAATGAATACACAAACATGAACATTAACATTTTTTTTTTATTATTATTAATTTTACATTGCAACTAATCTTAGATAGATTAACGAGCAATTTGACTCTATCAATATCTTAAAACTAAATGTCTATTTACTGGGTTTACCCACTGGTATACTTCAGATTACTCTAATGGTGAAAACATACACATACACAACACTTCACACTGTAGTCTGCTTTACACACACCACACTAAACCAGGTCAAAAGGTTTGGTCCTATTGAGCCTTCTCAATGTCCCACGTTGGTCAAGCAGCTGAATTGCCTCTACGTTAACGTGGTTATGAAGCCGGTCTTCATGCTTCTGTGCAAATTTCCTAATTTCGTCAGCAACCATTTCCACACCCAGGTCTCTGTGCAGGTCACTATTCCTTATGTACCAAGGGGCATTAACAATATTTCTCAGTACTTTATTTTGAAATCGTTGTATGATTTCGACGTTACTCGCACTGGCACACCCCCACAGCTGGATTCCGTAGGTCCAAACTGGTTTGAGCATCTGCTTATACAGCATAATTTTATTATGTATTGTAAGCTCGGAGTTTGCACCAAGGAGCCAATACATTTTTTTAAATTTGAGATTCAGTTCCTCACGTTTTTTTTAATGTGCTCTTTCCATCTAAGCTTAGCATCTAGGTTCATGCCTAGATACTTTGCTGTGTTTGCATACGGAATAATATGATTATTTAAAACGATTGGTTCAGTTCTTCTATTGGTAAAGTTGACATTATTCTCATTAAGTTTAATGCGCCAGCGTTTTGTCCATGCACTAATCTTTTCTATTGCTTCCTGCAACTTATTATTAGCCTCCAGCTCATTACTCCCGACTGCCAAGACACCTGTGTCATCCGCAAATGTAGCAATCGTTGTTTCTTCTGTTTGTGGTATATCACAGGTGTATATCAAATACAGCAGCGGACCCAGAACACTGCCCTGTGGAACACCAGCCTCGATTGGTCTCAATTCTGAGTATTGATCTTCACTTTTCACTCTGAACATTCTTCCGCTAATGTATGACTTTAGAAGTGAGCTATACTGTTTTGGAAGGAGTTGCTTTAGTTTGTATTCCAGTCCTTGGTGCCAAACTTTATCAAAAGCCTGTGCAACATCCAGGAATACAGCCGAACAAATTTTTTTTTCTTCTAACGCCTTCTCTATTAAGTTAGTAATTCTATGCACCTGATCTATAGTCCCGTGCTTATTTCTAAAGCCAAATTGGTGCAGTGGAATTATGCATTTTTCTTCTATGATAGGTTTCAATCTCTTCAACAGGAGCTTTTCGTACAGTTTGGATATCACCGGTAATAGTGAAATCGGTCTATATGATGTTACTACATTCACTTGTTTGCCCGGTTTAGGAATCATAATAACTCCGCTACCTTCCAGCACATTGGGACATACTTGAGTCGAAAGGATGCATTCACCAAGTTAGTTAATTTACTATTCCTTTTCTAGCCAAATTTTTCAAGATTTCTCCTGTTATGAGATCATATCTCGGAGCTTTTTTTTGTTTAAATTTGTTTTAATTTCTAATTCAACCTCTTTTGGTGTTACACCACTTATTTCAATTGATGGGCTTTCTCCAATCACTGAAAAATCCTCGTCAGTGTTCATATCATATGGCTGAAAGGTATTTTCCAAATGATCTGCAAAGAGGTTGGCTTTTTCCTGGTTGCTTCTGACCCATGTGCCATCAAGCTGTCTGAGTGGCGGATTCTGCATCTTTGGCCTTTTTAACCCTTTTGCTGCCTTCCACAGAGAATAATCCTTCACTCCCATATGATAGGTCCCTTAAGTATGAGTTAATTGACTCGGTTTTTATTTGTTGTATTTCTCTTTTCAAATGCTGGGATATTTGATTTAGTCTAGTTTTGTCTCTAGGTACTCTGTATTGTTGCCATCTTTTTCGTATTCTACGTTTTTCTGAAACCATTTCTCATATTTCAGTTGGATAATTATTTCCAACTGTTCTCCTTGTAATTATTCTTGTATTTGCCCAGGCGGCATGCTGAATATCTTTTATAAATGCTTCAGCTTCTGTATCTAGCTCCTCCGTTGTTCTCAGTCTGACGTTCAATTGTATTTTTGAACTCAGATCGTCTTGGAAGCCTATCCAATTAGTAGTTCTATTGACTAGAGTAGGATTGTCTTCTTTCATTATTACTTTGTCGCTCACGGTCAGTATACCTGAAGAGTGGTCAGCAGCTAGTTCCAATCCTTCTTCTATTTTAATGTAATTTTGCGAGATTTTCCTGGTGATGAAAAAGTCCAGGAGATCAGGTATTTTATTAACATCTGTCGGCCAGTAAGTTGGTTTTCCAGTTGTATGGAATTCGCAGTTGAATTTTTTAGCCGCTAAGAATAGCTCTCTCCTCTTGGAGGTAATTAGTCTGGATCCCCAGTAGGTATGTTTAGCATTAAAATCGCCTCCAAGTATAAACCTCTCTCCAAGACTCTGCAGGAGGAATGTGTAGTCTTCTTGCTTGAGATTATACCTTGGTGGACAGTATACGGCTGCTACTTTTCGAGTTTGAGTTTTGCATTTAATAGTGACTGCAGTGACTTGCATTTTTTCTGTATTGATCGAAATATCTTCAAAGTGTTGTATATTTTTTCTTATTATTACTGCACTTCCTCCTCTAGCAGTATTGGAAGGGTGTATTGCATGATACACACAATAACCCTTCAACTTAATATAACTTTCATTAGTGAAATGTGTTTCTGAGACAAGACATATGTCTATTTTTTTAATGTCCAGGAATATCTGCAGTTCATTACGATGCTGCAGAAGCCCATTGATGTTCCACGTTACTATTTTAATATCTTGAACCATCTCTTCGCCCTGATGCAGCTTTTTTAGTACTGCTCTCCAATTTCGACAGTCTAACCATGACATCTTTTTTAAAGTTCTCCAGGCTTTTCTCTTGCCTGTCGAGGTGTGCCATGATATTCAACAGCATTTCTTCGTTATTACTGGATTGTAACTTATTATTTTGCTTAACCACGGTACTCCAAGTTTCTTCAGTTTTGCACTGTTCTTAGGCACTTCTTCCTCCGAAACAGCAGGAGCCCCTTTTTGGGTCTCGTTTTTCTTTGTGGTCGTCTTTCCTTTAGCTATGTCTTCCTTCCTATTCTGCTGTTGGGTTGCAGGTACTCTTTCTTTAGCTGCTCCTTCTTTCTTTCCTACGGTTTGTTCTCTAATTTTCTGTAAAGTTTTAGCTATTCTACATCCTATGTAGTTTGCAGGGTGTTTTTCACCGCAATTAGCACATAATGATGTAGGATTGTGCTGTTTAGAACATTTTTGCGTAAAATGTTCTCCAGCACATTTTACACATTTTGGTAATTTATGACAATATTTTTGGGTGTGAGCAAATTCTTGGCATCTTTTGCACTGGGGAATCAATTTAGGTCTCCTCACAGATTGTATCTCTGCTCTCATTCCCAGTATATCTTGTAGGCTATTTCGTATATTCTATTAACTTCTTCTTCTTTGCTGAATGTCAGCATGTGGACCGGTAGCTTGATGTTTTTTTAAGTTTTGTTTTAAGTTTTCGCTAACTGATTTCTTCGATTTTTCGCTAACTGATTTCTTCAATATGTTTTCAACGCTAATAATCCTGTATCCTCTTTGGTAAAGGTCGTTTAGTATCATTTCAGTACCAAATGAAGGACTTATTCCTTTTGCTATCACTCTTTTGCTGGCGGTGAAGTTTGTTTTCAAATAAGTGCCAGCATATTCCTTTATCATTTAGTAAATGCGTGACTCCTCTGTATGCCTCCGCCTCTTCCAGGTTAATTTTAATTTCTTTAGACGCCAGTAGTCTTGATTTCACTATAATTCCATTTGTAGCTAGCAAGTACTACTACACCTGCTCATAATTTTCTTTCTTATCTATAATGATCGGTGGCGGTCTCTGTCTCATTTTCTTAGTATTATTCTGTGGGATCTGTGGATCCTGCTGTGGGGAGTTTCCTGGTGAATGAACATTAACATGGATCGATATTCTACACGTATACACAAAAGGCCAAAAACTAGACACTCTTAAACAACTAGAAATGTACAAACACACAAAAACACATAAAAACGACATCCTAAACGAACAGACACAATTCAAATCACACGTATTATTCAAACATATCACACCGCATACAAAAATTTTACATTTTTACAAAAAAAAAAAAACTTATTGTTCTGAGTCAGTAGTATTATACCTACTTATAATTAGTTAATCAACGGACTCGTCATGGGTAACAAAATCCAAGAAAACCAAATTGTTTGAGATCTGTTGGAGTCCTGTCCTTTTTTATGTACATCTTCTACATTTAGCATAAAACTATAGTTGAAGTTCGGAATTAGAAGAGGTTAAGTTTTCAAGATGCGTTTTGTATTTCGAAGTCTCAATTCTTCTCTTCATAATCTTAATGACACAGATACTTTTGAAAGTACGAATTATAATAGTAAATCAATTCGATTATTGTAGCGCTTCTTCAATTACAAACATCTAAATAATTATTTCGAATTTTCATTTAAACTTCTAGTCAATATCCATTTAATAAACAACAATATTAATCATCTCCAGCAAGCGTTAAACCAAAAATGGTTTTGCTTTGCCCCCAAGCTGGTCACTCCAACGATTCTTCGGCCGCTCAACACCTCTCCGTCCGTTCGGTTTATAATTCCGTAGTTCTTTGGGGATCCAACACTCATCCATTCGGTTAAGACGTTCCAACTTTTTTAGCAGATATTGGGCAATTATATCTAGTATACTCAGAATGTTCAGCTCCTGCCGTACTTCGACATTTCTTTTTGCGATCTTGAAGAGTATATCCTGCTTAAGAAATCTCATTTCGGCCACTTGAATACGACTGCCCTGGGACTTCGTTAAAGTCTAATTCTCAGACCCATAGAGAAGTGTGGTGAAGGCAGCCATCTTGCAGAACTTCAGGCGTGTTTCCTTCCTCTTTATTTTAAAGTTCTCCTGATCGTCCCATACATATGGCTAAACTTGTGTAGCTTCTTCACCACATCACTGTTTGCAATGTAAGACACATTGCAGCCCAGATATTCAAAATTACTGATTTGCTGCAGAACAGTACTATCTATAACAATTTAGCTCGTATGGGATCAGCTCCATGAAAAGATATCACCTTGGTTTGCGATGTGGAGATCTGTAATCCTAAATCCTTGCAGACTTGACTCAACGAATGTTCAGCATTACTACAACATTAATAATGGTAATAATAAAAAAATATTGTTTTATCCCAACGACCATAATTTTTACGGAAATTACGTCTGTTTTAGTAACGTCTTCTCGTTTCAAGTTTTAACGTTTTCTTAAATTCTTTTCTCGGGGATTTGAAACCCTCCGAGGCTTCCTCCTCTCACATTTTGAACCATGGTATCCTTTCTTCAGGGGATACAAAACTTCGCGTTTTAATATCGCAACTTGCTATACAGCACACGTTAAGTGAAGAGTACCTATTTTATTTCTACAAGTTTTTATGCTAAACAAAACGATACACGCAAAATTAGTCTCTTAAACCCGCTTTCGCCTTAAAAATACCTTCTGCCAGCCAAATTTTGTCGCCGTAATTTCTGTTGTTATGCTGTTAAAAATATGAAATCGAAAGACGTTGGAATTATATTCGTCTCTAAAGGTAAACGCCACGAGTTCGTATCTGTTAAAATGTGGACCGACTCGCTGCAGGCAGGGTGATCTAATCAACTGATAGTTATCGCACTTTGTTATGTGGAAAAATTGAAGTTTACTTGCGTACAAGAGCTGCAATACGAGTAGTTAAGATTCCGTAACGAACACCTGGTCAGTTTCAGATAAAACAGGGAGTTAGAGAATGAGATGATGGTCTAGTCGCCGAACTATTTAATGCAACGTTTCAAGAAACCCATAAACAACAAGAGCATTGATTCCAAAAAAAAGGAAAAAAACCCCATTGTGTTGATTAATGATATTGTTACGTAATGCGTAAAAAGTGTTACGCCATTACAAAACATTCTGCGTGTTTCTCGGATGTTCCAGTGGAATCCGGTTGTAATGTTGTGTGCGTTCGTGGTCTCAACATGTGTAAGCGAGACTTTTCTAGACGTCGCCAGCCGCGCGCACTGTGTCAAGGTCGCAATCAATTACGTTCTAGCGTAGCGCTGATGCGTAGTGTGGACGTTTCTGGACTTTCGGCGGGGTGTAAATACAAGTACTCAGCGACGGTCAGTTTTAGTTTGAGTTGCCATATATTCCAGTGCGGTTCGAAGTATTGTGGCGAAGTGTTATGTGTTTATAATTGTGCGGGACAATTGTGTTTTATACAATTGCGTTTTATACTCGTTGACATTATTCTTGCCTGTGAACAGTTTTATTTTGATTTGTTGTAAGAGACTATCTTGTTGATTACAAACTGTTTAATTGTGATAATTAAAGCTGGTGATTAGTGACTTAATTGGTGTCTTGTATTTTGTTTTCCACTGTACCATACGACGGTCTCACTGATGGTCGTATGGTACAGTGGAAACAAAATACAGACACCAATGAAGTAACTAATTATCAGCTTTAATGAGTCAAAAATAACAATTTGAAATAAACAAGATACTCTCATACAATAATGCAAGTTAAATTTGTCCACACTCAATAACAATGTCAACTATTAAGAGTTGCGCAATAATAATTATTATAACACAGTAATCACTTTCCACAATCACTTGATCCGCACTCTACAATCTTACCAGGTGTAACTATCTTCTGAGCCGGCCGCTGTTGCTTAAATAGGTCCCGCAGGTGCTCCAGAATAATTGTTCACTCATTTGGCTGCGTGACGGTATAATTTACGTATTTAAGAGTGCTCTCGACAGTCTGGAAACTACTTCAGTGCACGGCCTTGAGCGGCTACACAGACACTGCACCTGCCGACTTCAGTGCACGGCCTTGAGCGGCTACAGAGACACTGCACCTGCCGACTTCAGTGCACGGCCTTGAGCGGCTACACAGACACTGCACCTGCCGACTTCAGTGCACGGCCTTGAGCGGCTACACAGACACTGCACCTGCCGACTTCAGTGTCACGGCCTTGAGCGGCTACACAGACACTGTACCTGCCGACTTCATTGTCACGGCCTTGAGCAGCTACACAGACACTGCACCTGCCGACTTCAGTGCACGGCCTTGAGTGGCTACAGAGACACTGCACCTGCCGACTTCAGGGTCACGGCCTTGAGCGGCTACACAGACACTGCACCTGCCGACTTCAGTGCACGGCCTTGAGCGACTACACAGACACTGCACCTGCCGACTTCAGTGCACGGCCTTGAGCGGCTACACAGACACTGCACCTGCCGACTTCAGGGTCACGGCCTTAAGCGGCTACACAGACACTGCACCTGCCGACTTCATTGTCACGGCCTTGAGCGGCTACACAGACACTGCACCTGCCGACTTCAGTGCACGGCCTTGAGCGGCTACACAGACACTGCACCTGCCGACTTCAGTACACGGCCTTGAGCGGCTACACAGACAGTGCACCTGCCGACTTCAGTACACGGCCTTCAGCGGC
Source organism: Magicicada septendecula (assembly GCA_034769895.1). Lineage (NCBI taxonomy): Eukaryota > Metazoa > Arthropoda > Insecta > Hemiptera > Cicadidae > Magicicada > Magicicada septendecula. The sequence continues at coordinate 460,418,296 of CM068370.1, read as the reverse complement.
TACAGAGACACTGCACCTGCCGGCTTTTCAAGAGCGTTACGTAATTGTCGTAGGGCGAAACCCAAGAGCACTTATAAAGAGTACACGAGGATCTAATGGAAGTGGCAGGGAAGGGGGCTGGAGATAAATGTAGGAAAAAGCTAGACCTTCGTGATTAAAACTGCACCTGCCGACTTCAGGGTCACGGCTACACAGACACTGCACCTGCCGACTTCAGTGCACGGCCTTGAGCGGCTACACAGACACTGCACCTGCCGACTTCAGTGCACGGCCTTGAGCGGCTACACAGACACTGCACCTGCCGACTTCAGTGCCACGGCCTTGAGCGGCTACACAGATACTGTACCTGCCGACTTCATTGTCACGGCCTTGAGCGGCTACACAGACACTGCACCTGCCGACTTCAGTGCACGGCCTTGAGCGGCTACAGAAACACTGCACCTGCCGACTTCAGGGTCACGGCCTTGAGCAGCTACACAGACACTGCACCTGCCGACTTCAGTGCACGGCCTTGAGCGGTTACACAGACACTGCACCTGCCGACTTCAGTGCACGGCCTTGAGCGGCTACAGAGACACTGCACCTGCCGACTTCAGTGCACGGCCTTGAGCGGCTACACAGACACTGCACCTGCCGACTTCAGTGCACGGCCTTGAGCGGCTACACAGTCACTGCACCTGCCGACTTCAGTGCACGGCCTTGAGCGGCTACACAGACACTGCACCTGCGGACTTCAGTACACGGCCTTGAGCGGCTACACAGACAGTGCACCTGCCGACTTCAGTACACGGCCTTGAGCGGCTACACAGACAGTGCACCTGCCGACTTCAGTACACGGCCTTGAGCGGCTACAGAGACACTGCACCTGCCGGCGTTTCAAGAGCGTTACGTAATTGTCGTAGGGCGAAACCCAAGAGCACTTATAAAGAGTACACGAGGATCTAAAGGAAGTGGCAGGGGAGGGGGCTGGAGATAAATGTAGGAAAAAGCTAGACCTTCGTGATTAAAACAGCAGATAGAAATCGACAAAATGACGGTAGGCCTATCGAAACAGATAAGAACTTTGTATGCCGGCAGTAAAGATACAAACGATATCACACAGAAAATTAGACACAGCCCGCGTGAGGATCCGGATAATTCGTACATACAGTGACATTGTGCAGTCCAAGTTAATACACAAGTTGACACTACGTTAAACAGTAATAGAGTAGGCCTACATAGTTACGTATGTATGACAAACTTGCACGCTCACACTGAACACTGAAGGAAATATATGAAGCTATCGAAAGACATGCCCTACGAAATACCGTATTTTCTCGTGTATAATGCGCACTTTTCCCGAGATTTTTTTCCCAAAAATGGGAGTGCGCACTTTACGCTAAAGATACAACTTACATGCTAAATCTGCACGTGTATGGTCAGACTGTGCATGACAGAATTGGCAACATCGCTTAAACTGGCAGGCTTGAGTCTAGTGTCTAGTAAAATTAAATTAACCGGTAATTTGGTTCGCAGTTTTCACCATCAGTTATTTGTTCACGTTGTAGATTTACAACAGTACTCTGTTGTAGCATTCTGTTACTGTACGTGTTTGTCTTCGTTAGTTTGTTGTTTTTAGAGTCGTTCATTACCTGTATTGCGTATGTTGTCATGAAACTTACTGTATAGTCATAATGAGTGAAAGAACATCTCTATCGTCCTATGCGGCTCAGTTTAATTTATCCGTAATAACATTCAGAAAAGAAAATGGTAATCTCGCCGCATCCCGTATATTTGATGTAGCGGAATCTAATGTTCGGTAATGGGAAAACAAAAAGGAAAATTAAGTGTTACTGCTCGTGATCGTCGTTCTTTCTTTAGTAAAAAAAAGCTAAGTTAACAGAAGTAGGAAATCACTTAGTCGAGTTGTTTATAAAAGTGAGGTTTTGGCCGTTACTACTGAAACGGTACAGGCCTTTTGCCTCCGAGTACGAAAATAAAATTATCGAGTTTCAACGATTTATTGTATAAACGAAGCATACGAACAATTTCGATTCGTCTCAAATCGGGAATGCAGACAAGTGTTTTGTCTTTTACGATATGCCAATGGCCACGAATACAGTAGAACTCCATTTATCCGAACTGATGAGTCCCAGACATAATTCGGATATGCAGAAATTCGGATAATTTGGACAAACATAAGAAAAAGGTTATGTTATGAAAGAAAACGCGAAAATTTGTGAAAAATCACTTTTGTTTATTTTTATTACATGAGTACAATATCTTAATAAAAACCAGGACCCGCGTGTTTTACAAAAAGTTCACTTTTACTAAAAAAAAAATTAAAAATAATACTCACACATAATTATAATTTTTCAGTTGAACATGTCAAACAAAGTTAATTGTTTTGACGTAGAAACGCGTTTGCGTGCAGCCAGGTCCCGCAAACGCTTGACGGCAAGAAGATGCACGTGGTCGCATTCAGGCTGCCGTTCCATCCACTTTAAGGTAGTGTCAAAACAAGGAATGCCTCACTCGCCGTAGGTTCCTTTTCCGGCTCAACTGAAGAAACGTTGTCATCGTCTTCGTCCACCTGCTGAGATTCATCGTTTACACTTTGGATAATTTCATCATCGCCCAAAAATTGATATACAGGGTCCGGTGGATCGCACTGCAACAACTCGTTTATGTTGTCCACATTACACTCGGAACAGCCAGAAATTTGTACAATTTCTGGATGTCTTTAGTTAATACAGCTTCGTTTCCTTCGACACTTTCTTTTGCTCTTTTTTCCTCTTCCTGCTTGTTGTTTTATCGAAATACCATTAATTTTATTCCATGCTATTTCCTGATACTGATTCTGATAATTGGCGATTCGGATAATTGGAGTTCGGATAAATGGAGTTCTAATGTATTAATAAAAAAGGTGCGAAATATGTGCCCGTCAGATCAGGAGGACACGACAAACAAAGGTGCATCAGAAGAATCAGAAGAGGAGAGTAATTCAATATTGTTTTCTTCAGAAACAGACGAAGATGTTAATAAATAGAAATGCTATGTGCTAGTGAAAAACTAAAAATATAACAAACTAAAAAAAATACTATGACTTGTGTAAACAAGTAATAAACAATAAAAAGTAAGTTTATTTTCAAGTGAGCTGATTTTGTGTGTTCCTTCAGTTTGCCTGTTATCTACAACAGCGTGTTTTGTTGACAGTAAGGCAGGTTTAACCTATAACATGTTACAAATAGTTCGCATAGTAATCACATCAAACAAAAACCAATAACTATCGAAATATTTAATCGTATAAAACAATCAATTAACACTTTTTGTATTATTTTAATAAACGTAGGTATATAGGCGATATTCACTACGTATCGATACTGCATAATCGAAACATCGAAATTTAGTAGTACAGGCACGGATATTGGGAAAACAGGCCTACCAATTATTTTATCTAACGCGCGTTTCGCAAACTGCGTCAGCATCATCAGAGACGAAATCGTGTGTCATCTATCGTTCGATTTCTATTTCCATCTCAATTTTTAAATTATAAAATAATTATAAAATCAACTTAAAAATTTTTATGTATTGACGATGTCACACAAAACTGGCAGATGTGTCTTCCAGAACATTTTATGATTGGTCACTCTAGAATTGACGCTTTGTTGTTTGCGGACGATCAGGCTATTCTCTCGGACTCTGAAAACAGACTACCGATGGGTACACATTTGTTAAATCGAATCTGCAAAATCTGCATTGCAAATATTCACACTTAAGACCAAGCTGATGCCTTTCGTGACTCCTGGTCCCGTACGGGCAAAAATTGTTATAGATGGTACTGTCCTGGAACAAGTTAGCAATTTTGAACACCTGGGCTACAATGCAAGGTGAGTGTCTTACAATGCAAGCAACAACGTTGTGAATAATTTGCATAAGTTCAACCTTATGTGCGGGACCATTAGGCAAACCCTTAAGTCCGCAAGTAAAGGAAAACGCCTAAAATTCTACATGGTAATGGCTCTTCTCACACTTCTTTATGGGTCTGAGAATTAAACTTTAACGAAAGGCCAGGTCAGTCGCATCCAAGTGGCCGAAACGAGATTTCACAGGCACGTGGCAGGGTATACTCTCCATGATCATAGAAGAAACACAGATATACGGTAGGAACTAAATATTATGAGTATACTCGACAGGATGGCCCAGGGCTGAATTGGTGGGAACATCTTTGCCGAATGGCTGACTGCCGCATCACCAAACAACTAAGGAACTAATAGCAGAGGTGACGGAGGGGTGTGGGACGTCCGAGGAAGCGCTGGAGTGACCAGCTCTAATCTTTGCCTATTTGAGACCGGAACAAACCATCCTTGGTTTAACCCTTGAAGATAATGATGATGATGAAATTACAAATTTTAATCGTAACACAAATCGATTGTTTGTTGATAAATTCTGCCTTTAACAACGAAGGAATAATGTGTAAATAAAGTACTTTTAATATGTTGATAAAATGTGTAGATAAAATAGTTTCATACTTGCAGAAGAAAGTTATACAACTTTTGTGATAATTATGTTATATTATTGTAAACCACTTTGGGATAGATTTACACTTTAGGCCGTACACAAGTGAAATAGCCTAAATAAGGTTTATGACAGTAATAGTGAACCTCGCGCACATTCAGAAGACTGTTTCTTGAAATGTTGATGTGTGAAATGTGTGTGTTTGTGCGACAAAATCTTAGCATGAAGTATTATTTTCTCATAAGTTATCCGAAAGTCGTGCAAAAAAAATTTGTTTTAAATGAATCGATCCCAAAACGCTCTCACTGCATCCGTACGATAGCAGAGCGATATAGTACATAATACAAAATGCAAGTCAGCTCTCTTCGACAATTGAATCAAAACCCGGCAAAAAGGACGTACTCTAACAAACGGGTCGTAATTCAAAACGTAATCAATCACGGGGGCTGAAACCGCCCTCGTACGCGTAAAAAAATATTGACTGCGTAGGTGACGGCCGGAGGAGATTTATCTTAATATATTTTTGAGGAGCGTTTTAACACACAAAACATCTTTTTGCTTCCAGAAGAACCCGAGAAACATTCTCGTGTCGCATCAATCACTCACGGTAACAAATACATCGTTTTTTAATTTCAGAAGAACACGAATTGTGAAATTAAATAATACTCTATTTTAAATACTCGACCACTGCTGTTCACGCAAACCTTAAAATTTTGTGTTTTCATAGGAGGGTAGGAAGGAAGCTGACTCGCTGTAATCGTTCAGAAATGAACTATAAAAAAATCTACGGCAAACGTCAGTAAATTTCAGAAAGGTTGTTGACGTAGTTCAGAAAGGCTACTTCAGAGGCATAAAACTACCCAGATTTCTTGTAGGGGCGTATTGAGAGGGAGAGATCGGGACCGGATTTCCCCCCCCCCCCAAAGGGCCGAAAAAAGTAGACGAATTTTTTAATCTCTTAGTTTTTTGACCATTTTTTAATTGTGCACATTAATGTAGTAGCAACTCTCTTTTTAAATATGCAAACAGGTTTATTACACAGCATCTGCATATTCGTTTGAAATATTAAATACAGGAAATAAATTCAGTCAATAAGTATCTTGTTAACAATGTTTCAATAACGCGTATTTTTATTGTGTTATTACTGTTTACTTTAATGGGGCTGATTTCAGGATGTTATCACACGGTTTTCAACCGCCTTAAAGATACCGCCTCATCAACTTTGAGACCCATTATGTCAGATATAAGTCTGACATTTTATCACCCCCCAGGTAAGCAGCTTATAGACTACAAACGCTACTACAATTATAAAGATATGTCAATTTTCTGATTTGTTAATAAATTTTTATGTTTTGCCTCTAAAAATGTGCATACAAAAAGTATACTTTTAATTCTTTACGCTTTTATTTTTCGGCGAAACTCTATAGTTCTAGCAGTTTAGTTACACTTCCATTAACCCAATAAGCACAAAAACAATCAGCTTGATAGTTCATTTTGTTTCTGAAATAACGGGTCATTTATCTAAAAAGAGTGTACTACCATGATGACATTTTTTTTAACAAATTAGGATGACTCAGATCAGCAAATATTGGCTTATTACGGATATGTCTAGTGAACGTTTGGTGGAATTCCTTTTCCAATGGTAAAAACTGCATGTCTCTACGATTTGTTATAAGGGAGTTACAGACTTGTAAAAAATGGTAACTTTATCAGCACTTCTGAAACGACTCTTCCTGTGATCTCATTTGTTTTTTAATTATAAAAAAATGTATTATTGAGTGTATTCATATAAATTTTGTATCAAATTCATCAGAAAATGTTGAAGATTTTTTAAAGACAAAAAAAACAAAAAACGATTTTTTGGTCGATTTGCCGGTTACGAATGCCCTTAACTTGTTTTTTCTTTTCTATGAAGCCGATTCGACCTCCTTATACCTTCGACCTTTTTAAATAAATTTACTTATACCTATAAGACGAGAATTGAAGAATAAAACGCAGAGGGAGACACAGCTAAGTTCTATAAGGTCCTGGCTGTGCCGACTTCAATGTATGGATATGAAACATGGACTCTCCTGCAAAAAGATATTTCAAAAATATAGGCCTCGGAAATGAAATTTTTAAGAGCAGTCAATGGATGTAGTTTGAAAGGTCGTCTACGAAACGACGATATAAGGAAAGATCTTAAGTTACAGTCGGTTCTGGAGAGAATAAAGGAATACAGGTAGATTGGAAGTCCCATGTGGAACGCATGGTAGACACGCGTATTCCTAGACAAGGGTTTGAATATACGCCAGTGGGGACGAGAGATCGTGGAACATCCAGGAAAAATGGTCAGAGACTCTGTGAAGTCGGAACGGGCTATAGCCCAAGCCATGGAGTGGGAAGGAGAGATGAAACGTATTTTACGTAACTCGAGAATTTGTGCCAATTCGTACGGCCATGAAGTGGGGTGTTTATATACAAGCAGTAAAGACTGTTGCGTTTGTTCCAGAAGGGATCGCCGCGAATCAAGAAAACATCGACATAGCAGAGTACATTTCTAAACGATTCTCGAATAGATTTGTGAAAGAGTCGTCTATTTCGTTTACTGCTGGTGTAAGGAGTACACAACTGTAAAATTCTGTCAGAATGAATTGAAGATGAATCATGGTACACGCTTCGATTGGATTTCCTACATGTGAGGACATCTTAGTATATAATCTAGTGCTTCCTAACGTGCATGTACAAGTGGAGAGACTTGCAGTTATACTTATAGTTATAAATTAAATTTGTAATTATAATTAATGTGTGGTTGTTCATGATGTGGAAAATTAACCGAAAAGTATATTGTAAGTAAAAGGTGAAAAGTAAAAATAAAAATGGTGGCTGGCGATTGCTGCTTGAGTAACTCCTCACTGTCAGTAAACGGAAAATATCCGCCAATTTTTTTAATATATAGAAACTAATCGTTTAAACTCGCAAAACCACAATGGAGATTGCTACTTCTGGACATCCGGTGGCAGTATTCAGTTTATATTCTCTTTATCGAATACTTCCTACGCTATCAGACACTATTGGTTTGTAATTTTTTTTTTAACTTTAATTATATCTGCATTCGAAAGAAGCTTTTCTACGGGTGTAGCTTCTCAGAGTTTAGAATCCTTCATTATTGTTTTTGTTTTGCAGAACTCGAAAGAAAGATTTCTTTTTTTATGTATATTCTAAATACAAAATGATTTGGAGAAATAGTATTTTTATCGCACAGTTCAGTTTCAGTAACATTTAAGGCTTTCGAGTTTTCTTAAAACCAGTGGCTTATAGTCCGAATGATTCACCACTTGTTCCATGGTATAATTATATATTTTTTTGATATTTTGATTATTCTCTCAAAAAAGTCTAATAATTAAAAAAAGCTGTCAAAACCGAATCGATAATTAAGTAAAAACAAACTATTTTAACACTTCACAAAACGGAGATAGCTGCAACCGTTGTTGAACCAATTATAAGTTTGACGGTCAAGTGTTTACTTCTGTTGATACCGTAACAGTGGTAGTGTTAGTGTTTATAGTGCTGTACTTTGGCTACCGGCAGAAACACAACGCGCACGCGCGCGCGCGCGCAGGGGGCACGAGTCTCGAGTTAGAGATCACATGCCGAAGGGCAGCTGCTCCAGGTGCACTGACCAAACCCTATCTCTCTCTTTCTGTCTCTCCTTCTCTCTCTCTCTCTCTCTCTCTCTCTCTCTCTCTCTCTCTCTCTCTCACACACACACACACACACACACACATACTTTGGGGTCACTTTCCCTCTCTTAACTCGGACACCAAAATTATTGTAACACTCCTCGGAGAGCAAAAATGGTTTCCCTTTTTTTGCTGCACTTTTTTCTTCCCCTCTCCGTTTTGCGTCTTTTTTTCCACAAAAGATATAAAGCAATATCCCTTAAATAAGCCAGGTTTTGAATTGCTTTGTAGCCGGAGACAGTGAATTATTGGCTGGCGTTGTTATCTCTATTCAATGCGTTTTGCTACTACTAACCGACTTTAACAGACCCAAAGCTCTTTCTACTAAATGCACAACTCCACCAGAATGATAGCTTTTCTTCGTACTTAGCAATTCGCAGGCTTACCTATTGCAATACGTTACTGCTTTGTAAAATGAAACTGACCAAAGTAATGCTAGTAAGATCCTGAGCTACAGAACTCGCTCAATGTATTCAACGATATCCATTTATTGTTTAGTAATATCTTCAAATAAATACAACTGCAAGTAGGTTTATTTTCACCTGACGCACGTTTCACAGAAATTATTCTATCTTCAGAGGTTTTTTTTGAACTGTAATTGAATGTTTCGCTTACAATATAGTTAACACATAATCGATTTAACTTCGATTCATTTTTCGATTGTTGTAACGTTTATATAGTCAGCTGTTTATTATATATTTAATGTTTTATTTTTATTATTCCAGTAAATGTATGATTTTAAATAAATCGTCTCGTTTTGTTTTTATTTGAATTTGTTCTTTAATTAGTAGATTATTATTATTGTGTTTGTAAATATTAAGATTTTCCCTGTTAACTTTATGGCTGTTAAAAAATAATAATATTTTGATAATACTTACTATTACAAATGTAATATAATATAATATTAAAAATGTTAATATTATAACTTTTTAATATTTTTTTTTGTATTTTAAGGCTCTCTTTCGACAGTTTATACTGTTATCTTCAGATATTGTAAAACATAATATTTTTAGATTATGGCAAAAAAGTTACTTTCAGATTTAACAAGTCTAAAACTGTTTAGAAATATAGTCGTAGATTTTAGAATTAGAACTCTAAAGCTTTAAAATAAGCCAAAACAACATTTGGCATAATATTTTTTAAATGTATAGGAAATATTAAATCTAAGAATTCCTACCTACTGAAACTGTTTTCAATTGAAAAAGTGTATCTCTGTGTCCCTTTGGCCGCAACCCTAATCCAAAGTTAAAATAATTGTTTTATTTTAATAATTTCCAAGCTATGCGATTTCGTGGGTACGGCAGCAGACATACACCTATAACGTGTGCAAGCATGGACATAAGCACAGATGTGTCAAATTGTGAGGGGGGGAGGTTGCAAGTAGGGAGACTTCGTACTCATTCTGGATCAGATTAAGGTTCAATTTTTCTCTTTCTTCATTTGTTGTCTAATTCTTTCTGCTACTTGTATTTATCTGGATAGTTCTTTACACTAATTCTCTATAGTTTGGATTTATCCATACTGACTAATATGCCTACCTTCTTACTGCCTGTAAAATATATTTATCTTAACTTCTCTGCTGTTAATATCCTTGGTCTATTATTTGCTGAACTATTCCTGTATTTCAGCTTTTCTGCAGGGCGTCTGAGTTGGTATGATGATATTAAAAAGCCTTAAATTAACAGACTATCCTTAATCTCAGAAATGAACTGTGCAACGTCGGTGATTATGTTTGGGTATTAAATAAGCTTTTGAACTTCGTTATTTCGAACAATTAAGAACTCACAATATATTTCAACGAATAAGAATAGCATGTAAACAAATATTCTGTATAGAACAGGTGTCTTTTTTATGCTACTTTTAAAACGTTTTGTCACGTCTAATTCTTTTCAAAAGTCTTTCTTTTATCCTTATTCCATCATCAAAAAATTTTCCACTACGGACCTATATCGTAATCATTCTTGTTTTCGTGTAACAAGCAAACATTCGTTGTATGAAACATCGACCATACAACATTGTTATGGACTAATCGAAACTAAGTCCTGTTTCAGATGTATATTACTGAGCTGACAAAAAAATATTGTTGTTACATATCTATTTATTGTTATATATTAGGGGAGGGTTGCCATCATTGGACCACATAACAGTTTTTAATTTTTTTTTCATCACAATTTCAACTTAAATGTACCATTCAATATACAAATAGTCTCTCTATTACTTTCTGATTAACCGTGAGTATTTACTTTGTTTTTAGATTTTTCAAATATGGTAGTAGGAACAAAAAACAAAATTTTTACAAGCGATCCATTGATGGCAACTGGTTACTATGAATGGACCATCGAGTTTCCATCGATGGACCAATTACGAAAGTAAAGAAAAACTGTCTCTACATAGGTGTATTACGTTTTATTATACGTATCTACTAGTCATGGTAAAATAAAACTAAAACATATAAAGTATGAAAAGTTATCTCAAGAAGCCTGAGACTTAATTCGGGATGTCGCCGCATAAAATTGTAGAAGCCTACCATTTTTTCCCAGCCGATCTCTTCTCTTTGCTGAATCTGTGCTCGATGTTATTTTGTTCAGCGACTTGAAACGCGAGTTCTCGTAAGTCTTTGGCTGTAATTCCAAAAAACATCTCTAATTTTAAAATGTGGTCTACTAATTCCTTTTCTACCTCAGGAGGCAGATCTCCTAAACTACCAATAACTTTCTTTCCCTCCACAGCAAAATTATTTTTGCCTTCTAAATGTCTCTTTAAAGTTGCTTTGGGCACTCCATACTCTCGGCAGACTTTATTCAAACCCATGTCTCCGTTACGAAAGGCTGCGATAGCACGTTCCATTGTCTCGGTACTTCATTGTCCATATTTCACTCCTTTTGGCATTTTTCTGAAAAACGAAAATTAGTATGTTAATTTATAAACAAGCTACTACAATATTTTGTGTATTTAGGCTTTTTTGCAATGATTACTATTTAAAATTAATAAATTTCATTTCAGCTTTTAAATACAATCAAATGTCTATCTACTCTTCAACCTGAGTGCCATACAACGACCATGTTAACAGTAGGAACCTAACGCCCTTGTGACTAAAAGTGTAAGGCTATGATTTTATTAGTGTTATCATAGTACAGGGAGATTCAATATGTTTGTATTGAAATGTTTTTATTTTCAGTTTGTTACCAATTTTTGCTATAAACTTATTTTCAAATGACTACAATATTCGGGCTAGAATATAATGATGTAACATTTTCAAGGTAGTCTACAGAGTTTAAATGTTTATATGTAGTGGTAGGTTATACTTTAGGCTAATAGTTAGGCTATTTGTAAAAAAAAAAAAAAAAATAGCACTTACATTGAACACAGTGTATATTTGAGTATTATAACACGTTTTTCTAGACACTAACGCAGATACCAACTCACACACAATAATACGCGATTTCCTCGCATCTCCTACATTCTTAGCGTTATAAAAATTAATATTTGCAATTTAACAAGTTGTTAATTGTCCCGTAAACCGTAGATTACACGTTAATAAAATTTACTAACAGGCCTATCACAAAATATCAGTAATTGAAAAAGTACCAAGCAAACAAGGTTTCTGTGTCCCATGTAAGAGGTAAAACTTAAAATTATAAAATTTAGTCTTACTTGTAGTCAAAATATAAAAGAAAAGATACTTAACGTAAAGCGTGTCAAGGAAAATAATAATAATAATTCAAAAATTTGTTCACGTTTCCATGAATGGGCCACCTGATAAACTGGTCCATTCAAGGAAACGCCAAGTGGTCCAATGATGGCAATTCGCCATATTGGATTCCTTAGATAAACACAGTCGAAATGACGATTCAAATTGGAACAACCAATATAAAATTTAGAACTTTAAAAACTGCTTTTAATGTCAACAAATTGTGAAATTGTTCAGTAATATATAATGCGTGATAGCTGATATTAAAAAAGACTAATAGTTACAGCCAGCGTCGTAGCTAGGGACTGGCCGCGGGGGCGGCCGCCAGGGGCGCAAACCTCAAGGGGGCGCACTCGCAGACCCGCAGCCTGCGAGCCGCTGGGGCACGGGCACATTAAGAACTTACCCCAAAATTAAAACACGAGTTTATGCTAACTTGCACTTGATTACGATAGCGCCTAAAAGAACCTTTAATCAAAAGTATTTAACAGATTTCTGTACAAAATATTCACTGCCGACTCACGCTGAAAGAAAATATTGCTACCTATATATCTTTGTCACACTCATACAGAAAATACATCTATCATACTCTGTCAGAACGACCAGGGTAGCAAAACACTGCGTGGGGAATCCCCGCAATGTATTCGTTCTGATTTGTTGTTGCCATTTGCTATACGTAAAAAAATCCTTAGATTGAAGGATAAATAATACACGGAAAGAAAAAGAAGTGAAAAATTATTTGAATTTCACGGGAAAAATTACCGTCACAGACAGTAACTATAGGACAACCAGATAAAAAATAAATTTTACTGAAAGATACTAGAAAATTCAATTGCACCATGTAAATTTTCTTGTGTGTACCAGAATTTATATAAATTTACAAGTCGTAACGGTAAAAATTTCCTGCTCAATCCCGTAAAATAGTATATTGTGTGGCTAGGGATGAAACAAGGCAATTTCAGACGAGGGTTAGTGTTCACTGCCCGAGCGAAGCGAGGGCTGGCATCACCCGAAGTCTGAAATCGTGTTTTATCCCGTGCCACACACTATATTTTTCATATTACCTGTAATGAAACTGGGAGTTTTAATGTCTGGAGCCAGTCGAAATGAGATAATTTCAGACTAATAGCGCAGCAAAAAATCTTATAGTATTTTAATGATAGGAAAATTTAGATGTTATAATAGAAAAAATAACATTTTATTATTAATTTAATAATTTTAATTAATTTATTAATTTATTTCTGCCCGCCAAAATTCGCATTGGTCTGAAACTGTCTTGTTTCGACTGACTAGCACGCGGTTATTTATTACCGTAGCATTGGCAGCACTGGATCGAGCGATGTGACGACGCTATTTCCATTTTTAGCTAAAACTTACGAGTGAAAAGTGTAAAAAATACGTCATCAGTAGAAAAATTAGATAAAGTGTTATAAAGTAGATAAAGTGTTATAGTGCGATAAAAGTAAGTTAAGATTTAGTTAATACTTATATTATTTTAATTATTTGTGAAGTGAACACAAAACATTGAAAGTATTTCCAACCTAGTCGAGGTATTTAAGTTATTATCTTTGTTTATCTAGAATGCCACCACCGAAAAAACCGTCTGGTGCCGAATTCCGAAAGATCAGAAATGCACGCAAAGAAGAACAAAAAAATTTAGCCCATACAATAAATAAATGGATATTATCGAATCCACAACAAGATAGCGCGGCTAGTACATCACAATTACAAACTGACGCCACAGCTTCTCCTATAGAAGATGTTGATACCCCACTGGATAAACTCGAAAAAAAAAACAAAAGTGACATTGACGATGAAGCAGCTTCAGATGCAAAAGAAAATTATGGTATGCATTGACTAATTTATTATATTAGGTTAGGTACTTGGTTTGGTACCTATACAATAGACTCTCGATAGTTTTTTCGTGTTTTTGCCGCGGGCAAAAGCTACTATTTTGTATCATCGTGTAAAACCGCATTCATATTTTTATAATCGTTTTTTCTTTCAGGCGTTGAACCGATATTAGATATATTGGATTCCGAAGATGCTGATTTTGATAAGTCAAAGTGCATAAATTATAATGACCCTAGGTCATGGCCCCAGATAGATGGCAAGGTTAGGTGTTTTCTCATTGAACGTGGACCAGAGCAAGGAAAAAACTCCGATTTTAGGTTTTCAATGACTGATGATGGCAGAACTTTTTCAGCTGATTGGTTTCAGAAGACTTTGTCAAATAATGAGAAAATAGAGAGGAAGTGGCTCATTTACAGTAAAAATGCCAAATCTATTTTTTATTTTCCTTTCTTATTATTCGGTACGAAAGAAACAATTTTTTCAAAAGGTTTACGTGATTGGAAACATTTAAATCCAAGGATCGGTGAACACGAGAACTCTGCAGAACACCGTAAATGTTACGTAACATGGAAAGAAATGGAAATGCGAATTATAAAATGTAAAACCTTAGACGATGAGTTGCAACGTGGAATATCTGCAGAAAAAGAAAAGTGGAGATACATTCTAAAGGTTATAATAGATGTGGTACTGTTTTGTGCCAAAAACAACCTGGCACTGAGAGGTGGAGTCGAAAAAATAGGACATCGTAAATCTGGTATATTTTTGAGTACTGTAGAGCTCCTGGCCAAGCATAATCTACAAATGAAAGAACACGTGTCCTCTATTACAAAGGGAAGCCTTTCTTACTTCTCACCAACTATACAAAATGAAGTAATTTCTGCACTAGGATCAGCAGTCAAAAATAAAATTATGGCGAAAATCCTGCAAGCAAAATATTACAGTATCTCATTTGATTGTACTCCAGATATCAGTCACCAAGAACAAATGTCAGAAATTGTGCGCTACGTAGATACAAATAATGGAAAGTGGACGGTTGAAGAAAGTTTTTTAGCTTATAAAAACTGACGAAAAAACCGGCAGTGGACTTACGGACGAAATTGTAAATAAATTAAGCAAAGATGGTCTTATACTATCAGACTGTAGGGGACAGTCATATGATAATGGCGCTAACATGGCGGGTAAATATCAAGGTGTTCAAACGCGAATCTTACAACTGAATGAACATGCCAGATTTTTACCATGTAGTGCTCACTCACTAAATTTAGTTGGAGTAACACCAGAAATGACTACGTTTTTTGGCACAGTGCAAAATATTTTTAATTATTTTCCTGGATCGATTGAACGTTGGCAAGCTTTATCAAATTTAAAATTGACTTTGAAGGGTCATTCTGATACGAGATGGTAGTCAAAATATCATTCAATTCACTCATTACATACTCAACTACCGCAAATAATAAAAATATTACATACCATTGCAGAAGGAAGTGATGAAAGGAGGAAATATACAGCTGATTGTGTATCTTCAGCTAAAAGTATTTTAAAAATGATTAATTTTGAATTTATTTGTTTATTGGTCATATGGGATCAAATTCTTAGAAGCATTGACAAAGTTAGGCCTAATCGCATTTTACAGGAAAAAACCGTGTCCATTGAGGTTGCATCAAAACATTTGCCGGGCTTGTGGATTTTTTGAATTATTTCAGGAAAAATCAAATAGAGCTATGTATTGATTCAGCAAGAAATCTAGCAAACGAGCTATCGATAGAACCGGAATTTTCTGAAAAGCGTAAATGAAAGGTTAAAACAATGTCGACGAAAGGGCCAAGGATAATGCGGCCATAATGACTCCACTTTAAAAGTTTAAAATTCAGCTTTACTGTGTACTGGACACACTTATTCAGCAAATGGGATGGAGATTTCAAAGTTTAGCTGCCGTAGCTTCTGATTTTGGTTTCCTAACAGGACTTTCGTTACACGAAACCTCTACTGAAGAACTAAAGAAATCTGCAGCTGATCTCGCATTAAAATACAAAGAAGATGATTTAAATGCCAACGAGTTATGTTTAGATATTGAAAGCTACAAACACCAAATAAAATCATTATTGCCTGATTTAAAAAATGCAGATTACATTGCACTTCTTAATTGCCATGAAGAATATGGCTTAGTGACCAGTTATCCAAATATAGGGATTGCTCTTCGCCTAGCATTGACGCTACCTGTGACTTCTGCCAGCTGTGGAAGATCTCTCAGCAAATTAAAATTAATAAAAAATTATTTACGATCGCAGATTGGTCAAGAACGTTTGAGTAGTCTCGCTATACTATCGATTGAGTATGACATTGCAAAAAGTATTGATGTAGACCATACGATTGACAAATTGGCCTCAGAAAAAGCCAGAAAAGTAAACTTTTAACATATTTTCAAATTTCAGTGATTTCATATCTACTTTATGCCTAAATGTATGAGGATATTCGTAACTTAAATTACACTTTAAAGTTATTGTATTGTTTTTCTTCCTACAAAATAAGTAAGAACTAATTTTATATCTAATGATTAAATGTATAACTTAAATTACACTTTAAAGTTATTGTATTGTTTCTCTTCCTACAAAATAAGTTTTGGGGGGCGCAAAATTCAAATCTTGCCCTGGGCGCTCATGACCTTAGCTACGACACTGGTTACAGCACAGAGAACAGAAATCTTACCTGAATTTTTATCTCGCAGCGACGCAACTCCAACTCGTTTACAGCACTGCACACAGCTGGCGTGAAAGAAAGAAAGAGACTACACTACTACCGCGAATGCGCACGCTTTGGTAGGCGAAATACGTAAGAGGTCCATCCATGGAACCGGTCCATTGATGGCAACCCTCCCCTATTAGTTGTTACATATCTTATTATATATTATATTTATTATTACATATACGCTTATATTTGTTATTAATTAATAATTATATATCTCCGTGTTATGTATTTATATTTGTGTTGTATAGAGCAATGTATATCATTTTATTTTGCATTATAGTACTACTTAATTGCTAATATTTAAACTAATATCTAATGCAGTTTTTAAATCGTTTAAGTGCCTGTGTATTTTGTGGCAATATATATCTTTACTTAGCATCTTCTAGTTTAATATGTAATTTTATTGAACCTGTATGAGCATTTCTGTATGATTTATAAATTGATTTTTATAATTTCTGTGGTCGCTAATAATCGATGCTGTTGCAGCGACCTGTTAAATAAATAAATAAATAAAACGAAATAATCGGAACAGATACACACGTGCGTACGTAAGCGGTCGAGGCTTTGTGTGTGTGTCTGAACTTTGTAAGTGTTTAGATTTACAAGTAGATAAATATTAGCCAGAAATTAGACAAGAATGGAACGGAGAAAACAGAGGAGGTAGACCAACGCCTATCGCAAGTAAGAAAAATAACATTTTTTTTTTTTTATGAAAAATATGAAAACCGAGATTTTGTCAACAATTCGTGACAGAAAGTTTCGGGTTTGTGTGTTCGCTATTATTGCAAAACAAACCTGTATACACGTGTGAAGGTGTGGCAGCGCCTGTAGTAGATAATTTCCACCCCTCGTCACTAGATAAGAACGTGTTCGGACATTATCTATTTGGGATATCTTCACACTTTTTACCTATCGCTTCGGCGAAGCTTCGAATTGGATTGAACGCGCCCAGCAAATCTGATCTTAAAGCGATTTTAACGGAAAATTAATTTTCAATTTATGATCTTGCACGATCGATAGACTTTGAGACTGCACTTTATCTAAATAGATTATCCAGTCTTCTAATGTCACGAAGATGCGCTTCCAATTATGCAGAGTTCCACGAAACTACTTAGTGACTTTATAGTTAGTAATTGTGACTCAAGAGTAACTGAGTAATTGTGTTAGTAATTGTGTTTCATTCGACATGAATTTAAAACTTTAATGCAGGAAGGTATGTAATTGAATATTTTCAGTAAACTAATAAGTAAGTACTTATTACTTAATACAGCCATACAAAATGTTTAAAAAGTCAGTTCACCGAATAAAAATAAAATTCAATTTTGACGAAAGGGATGATTGTTTTACAAAATTAAACGAATAATCAAAACTTTGAATTTCAATATGAATCCTTGATTTTGTATTGACTATGAGTCAATAAACGTTTTAAAGTTACGGTCAATAAGTAGAAACAATTTACACATTTGTGTCAAAGTTTCGACAGTTTTTTGTTATCATCATCAGGCAATTGTAGATGAATTGTTATGAAAACAAGCACACATTAGTGTCATTATATTAGTGTATTATACACATTACATTAGTGTATAGTACAATGTATAAAGTATTATATTATTATTAATAACAATACAACCTTTTTTACAAGAATATATTTTTACTATTTTGTTAATTACAATGTTTCGATAGTATTCAACTATCATCATCAGATATAAAATTAGTATCAGATATGAAGATTAATTTTATATCTGATGATGATAGTTGAATACTATAGAAACATTACAATTCTTGTTCCACTCATTCTTGTGAAATTCGTCACTTTGTTTATATGAAACTTCTTCTTTATTTCAGCGGGTAGAATGCATTCCTGCATGCCTATGCGCCATTCTTCATGAGACATTCTGTAACGTCAGAAGAAGTTTTAAAATGAACGGTTGTGTATATTTCGTGATGAGAAAACAGAAATGGTATGCAAATTGTGTTTTTAACACGTCAATTGAAGCAGAAAAGACTGCTGTATCGTGCTTGTGTAGAACAGCGTCCTTCACTTATAGGCCCACAGTAAATCTAGAGCCAAAGAAATCGCTTATAATAAACGGTAGGTGACCAAATTTCATACCATTAACGTTAATTTTTTTTGCGTATGAGACACTGTGAACTACGTTTGGTTCAATTTGTTCCTCCCATCTTCTCCTCTCTCTTCCTCCTCTCCCAAATCTCCTTCATTCTTGATCGATCCCTCTCCCTCCTTTCGTCAGTCCAGATGGCACCTGTCCTCTTCTTGGGGTTTTCCTGAAACCTTGGGCATTTTTAATTTCTTTTTGAGTGGCAAGCATTCTTCTATTCTTTTTCTGTTTCTTTGAACCACGTATTGGACATTTTGAGCTTTCTGAAATAGTTAAAAAGTTTCCCTGTTCAGGATTCATTCTTTCAACATGTCCGTAGAAAGTAATGCTTCTTTTTCTAATTACGTCTGTGAATTTCTCAACACGTGTGTACACCTCATTATCGTGGCGCCTTCTGTACTGTTCCCCGTCTTTTATTGATCCCAAGATTTTTATTAATATTTTCCTTTCTGTGACTTCCAGTTCTTCCGTCATCATTTTCTTGTTCAGAGTCAGACACTCAGCTGCATAAAGTGCTTCCGGGCGAATTGCTGTTGAATGATGCCTCATTTTTTGGCATTAAACTAAAGCAATAAAAGAAAGTCGACAAGCCTGGCAAAAATGAAATGCGCACAAGAACAAAGAAAACAGAACAAACTTCTTACAAATCAGAAAGGAAACATCCAAATTAATTAGGAATATTAAGAGAAATTGTGACAAAAATCGGTTAAATAAAATAGAACAAGATTTTAAAAAGAATATAACACGATGGACTTTTATAGTATTAACGTTAATTTATTATAATTTTATGTCAGTTTTAGCATTAATGTAGGTAATAGAACTTTTTTTAGTATATTCTACGATTTGATTTTCACCCCGCTACAATTTAGAATTTATTCCGGTTTCCAATGTATTTATATATTTCTTCGAGGTCCCTAGACACTAGAATTAGAAATAAATCAACAGCTGCTTTTTTAGACCAGTTTTGACGAGAAATTAAACAAATAAAACAATATTGAATGATTTAATGTTCTAAACATTTCCTTCTCTTCGTGCTAGCATACAGCACTGATACGTCTCGACGACATGTCTCTAACAAAAACGGTTCCGTGCAGAGAGGGTCGCGGGATTGCCAGTTTCCAAGTTTTGTATAAAAAAAAATTGTGCGCGCGTGTGTTATTGACTGTCCCTCTCCCCACGTTCTATAAATACACCACTTTTTCTAGCCCCTGTAAAGTATTTTTTGGGGTGGCGGTGTGTGGGGCTTACCCCGTGTCGAGGCGCGTGTACTTAACTGCACGTCGTCGTGCAACACCTGTGTGCCGCCTCTCTCACTCTCTCTCTCTCTCCCTCTAATTATGTGTACGGACATCCCTAATTGGCTGTTCTCAGCGCGGATTTGCCAGCGTCGTTATTGCATTTCTTTTTTTTTCCTCCGCGGCTAGTTAGGGATAATAGAAGCGGTATTTAAAAACCCGCGTCTTTGTGAGCACGTTTGTGTCTGTGTTTTTCAAATTGTAGCATATTAACATACCAACAGACAGCTTTGCTTGAGATTTACAGGATCCGGAAGCAATCTGCTACCACGAACACATGCACATTCGTACTACTATTTTTCTTGCAATTCAAGTAGTTTTTCCTTTTTTCGTTCCTGCTTTCGTTCTTTTGTAGTGTAATTTACAGTACCTGACTGAAATTCGCGAGTTCACCTTATTTGCGCAAAAACCCGCAAGGCCGCGTCTTGGCTTTGAAATGAAACCGGATTGAAAATCAGATTTATTTCACTGCTCCGTCCCTCCCCGTTTTAGTAATATTTTAATACTGACCAACAACTTTAAATATTAAGTCTTAAGGCTCGTTTTCCCGTTTTCCGAGGAGCAGGTTTTTTGCGCCTCGTAGGACGCCATACGCCGAACTCAACACGCCGTTCTCCACATACTAGAAAAATAATAGGTTCTGTTTTCCTCCAGAGCGCATCACGTAGTACGCCAGCGTAGTGCGTTCGGCGTGATAGGCCGACTGGTTCTGGAGCAGTCTATTGCGTTCTACGTCGTCGCGTTTTAGCTGACTTCTGGTTCTGTTTTCCTCCAGAGCGCAACACGTAGTACGCCAGCGTAGTGCGTTCGGCGTGATAGGCCGACTGGTTCTGGAGCAGTCTATTGCGTTCTACGTCGTCGCGTTTTAGCTGACTTCTGGTTCTGTTTTCCTCCAGAGCGCATCACGTAGTACGCCAGCGTAGTGCGTTCGGCGTGATAGGCCGACTGGTTCTGGAGCAGTCTCTATTGCGTTCTACGTCGCGTTTTAGCTGACATGGATTTTGTTTTCCAAAAATTGTGTATCAAAATGCGTCAAGTGCGTTTCAGTGCTTCGGACGACGATCAGTTGATTGAAGCAGTGAGTGGTCACGCATACTTGTGGAACTTGAAGGATCCCAACTTCAAGAATGTCACAAAAAAGGATGAAACTTGGGCAGCAACAAGTACCCTCTTTTTATTTTGCTCCAAACGATTCATTTCGACAAGGAACACTAACACTCCAAATTATAATCACTACTACCTAGCACAGCCAACGTCGACTGAATAGCTGAAATGGGTTCGGCTAGGAAAACACAAACGCGCAGCATGATAATTGAATACGTTCCTGCCGACGTGATAGAGCCCTGCCCGGATCGCGCGGCGCCAAAAACCTGCTCCTAGGAAAACGGGCCTTTAGCAACAGTCCAGACTCGCATTAAATCTAGTTAAACGGCCGGAACGTTCGTGGAGGGACCGTATTAATTTATTACTGCAAATAACTCAATTGTTTAAATTTATCATTCAATTAATTAATTGCAACAGCACTTTAGAACAAGTGAACCATTTTAAATATCTCGGCTGTTGAGTAAGCTATGAATCTGAAAATGATATAAAAGAGAAGATAAATGACAGTACGTAGGCTTTCACGGCCGGTGTCATTACGATTATCTTCTAAAACTTCCGGGCTGAAAGGCCGTGGTCGATTGCTTAAAATACTGCTAAACGTTTCGGCCGCACCACCGGTGGCCATCTTCAGTAGCGAAAAAATTGTGTTCGAATAGATGACACGCCGAACACGTCTCCCAATGGACTGGTTGCTTGTTCCCAGTCCATTGGGAGACGTGTTCGGCGTGTCATCTATTCCAACACAATTTTTTCGCTACTGAAGATGGCCACCGGTGGTGCAGCCGAAACGTTTAGCAGTATTTTAAGCAATCGACCACGGCCTTTCAGCCCGGAAGTTTTAGAAGATAGTCGTAGAAGATAAATGAATTTAGGAATATTTTTGGTACGATACATAGAAATATTAGAAATAAAACAAACACAGCACAAGGATTAAATTGTATAAGACAATTGCAATACAAACATTGGGACATGCGAGTGAGGCGTGGGTCATGACAATAAAGGAATGCGGCAAGATACAAAGCGCTAAAATGCAGTTTATTCGAAATATTTTTAATTTTACATTGCAAGATAGAATAAGGAATAAGGATATCACAGCAGAACTCGAAGTAAAGGACACAAATGAAATTATTCCAATTTACAGAAGACATTGGCGCGATAATCTGCAAAGGATGACAGAGTATCGATTGCCGAAAACGGCACTGAATTATAAAGCCAATGGTAGAAGAGACGTGGGTCGGCCGAGGATGAGATGGGTGTATGGAACAGGTTTATATAACCTAATCCTTGAAGAGGAAAAGAAGAAGAAGAATTAATTTATTGAAAATCAATAAATTATTATAATAAAGTTGTATAGTATTTATTCATTCACAAAATACATAGGCTACATTAATGTTTTCACAGCCGTAAACTCAACCTGTTACGGAAAACAGAAAGCTTAAACATTGTCGTCAAAATCACACTGAAATTAATTGCAGATTTTATAACACTGTCAATAAACGTATATAAAAATTGACTAAATAATTTAAAAACTCGTAGTTTAAATATAGGTCTACAAATCTTACACTAATAAAAATACGACGAAACTAAAAATACAAGTTGAAATAAAATATAGCAGATCACAGGAAAGGTAACGTATCACGTAAAAAGAGGTAACTTGGTAAATTCGTAAAAAGGAATAACAGCCTAAAAGGTATACAAATGAAGAAATGTCTAAGTTTCGGAAATTTCATAGTGTCTAGGGCCAATGACTCGTAATGTGGTAAATTTTGGGATGGGGAGCGTGAAATCATCTGTATGTATAAAAAGGAACTCCACAACTCATCTATAAATTACGGTTGTGTTAATAATCGATATCACAGTTGTGAATCGTAATTATATTATATGTATGAAAATTTTTATTTGTAAAAATTATTTGTGATTCCATAAATAACCAAGGCGTTGACAGTGGTAAGAGTGTTTTATTTCAATCGCTGCCTAGAGGACGACACGGTTTTGCTCCTTCTTCTTCTTCCGATAACACCCTTTCGAGTGTCCTTGGTTTCTAGGCGGACAGACCCTTACCTCCGCAATTTTCCTTCTAAAAATTAAGGCCCACATGTTTAATATTAATATTATTATTATTACATATATGTGTTCCATGTTACTAAAGAAACGGGTTACATTTTATGAATGAATGAAGTCTTGAAAGTTGTAAGAGACGTGGAAATCAGACATTACTTTGAAGTGAAAAAGGTTTCATTCAACGAAGATAACAAGGATTCGACACTTATGAAGACCCGCAAATCCAGAGCGTCTTCTTCCAGAACGTGCATCATCCTTAATTGATTTTCGGCCATCTGAAAATGCTTTAAACCATCTGAAAACCTGTGCTCTTGACAAAACTTCATCTCCATACGCCTTTGTAAATTTTGTAAAAGTCTCAGTAGCATTGTGCCCAAAACTTGATTGTACAACGTTACTCGTAATTGATGTCGCTAATTTTTATAAAGCACACAAAAACTCACTATAGGCAATAGACATTAACACTCAATATCAGTCAGCTGTTTATCTAACTACCTGTGTTAATGAAAACCTTACAGTGTTGCCATATTGACTGCTACATGATTAGTCTCATTACTTAATTTACAGACCTCGTAAATACTCTCGAGTTCCTGTTTACACTGATTAAATTTATATTTTATTGTTTATGTTTATATTAAGCGAGGCACTAGTATATTGATCACAGAGTGGTAACATAACAATTTTCCAGCGCCCACCATGACTAGCCTGCGCCTCGGCATACAAGTGGGAAGTGGGCATTCCGTACGAGTTTTATACTACACTCCTACACTACTTTTTCTATAGTATACTTTTTCAGTATGTAGGCCTATGTGTTTTCGAGTGGAAAAATAGCCGTCATCATCATCATCTTCTTCTTAACGGTTTTAGGCTTTAGCGGCCTGTTCCTATTCCACAGTCCACTTTTCTTAGGTCTACCAAGTTTTCTTCTGCCTCTAGGGTTGTAATCTTTCGCCATCTTCGGTATTCTACTTTCTTACATTCTACTGATGTGTTGAATCCATTTTCTTCTGTATGCTTTAATCCTTTCATTAACTGCAAAAATATCTAAATCACTTCTTATCTCTTCATTTCTTATATGGTCTCGTCTATTACACCTTTTAACTGACCTCAGAAATTTCATTTCTGCTGTTTGTATCTTCTGTTCATCTTTTTTTCTTTATGACCCAAGTTTCAGAACCATACAGTAGTGTAGGTATTGCCGTTGTTTTATAAAATTTTATTTAGGTTTCTTTTCTACATTTATTTCTCAACGTTCTCCAAATCGTTTCACACATTCTTGTGAAATTCATCACTTTATTTTCTATATCTCTATCTTGATCATAAGTAATGTCACGTACAAGACAGTCGAAATGTCTTACTTGTTCTAAGCATGTGTTGTCTATGCATATTGTGGTCCGCACCAGTTCATCTCCTATAAAGGCCATTACTTTTGTCTTTGATTCAGATATGTTACAGTTATATTCTTTTCCTATTTTATGTAAGATGTACATTGCTCGCTGGACGTCGTCTTCTGAAGTGGCGAATATAGGTTGATCATCCGCGAAGATAATGGGTTTTCAGCTTTTATTTCGGTAGATTTTAATGACGTCAGGGGATTGGTCTTTCCATTTTATGAGGAGATCATCTAGATAAAGGTTGAAAAGTAATGCTGACAGACAACAACTTTGTCTTCGCCTTGATTTGTTTCAATCGGGATAGATTCTTCTCCGTCGTCTATGATTATCGCGGTGTGTCTATATAAACTCTGTGGCCTTAACTAGGTGTTGTGGTATACCTTTGTTTTCAAGTATGTCCCATAACTTTGGTCTGATCACTCTATCAAAAGCTTTGTTGAAATCGATAAAGGCAATATGTGTTTCTAAATTCTTTGTACGTCATTTTTCTATCACTTGTCATATGGTAAATAGGGCAAGAGCGTCCTATCCTAAAACCGTGGTATTTTTCCTCTAAAAGAGTTTCTGCTATGTTAAATAACCGACAAAACCAAATTATTGTTTAATTAAGAAAGTTGTGTTAGTGGTTATAATCACAAACAAAATTATCACTGTTGCACACCACTATAGAAAAATTATTCCGATTAGCGCTTTCAAGCTTCACAGCTCATCATTAGATCGGAAATCCTGATTTTATTTGAAATTCATGACTTGAAATCCTGATTTCCGATCTGACGATGAGCTGTGAAGCTTGAAAGCGCTAATCGGAATAATTTTTCTATAGTGGTGTGCAACAGTGATAATTCTGTTTGTGATTATAACCACTAACAGAACTTTCTTAATTAACCAAATTATTATTATTATTACCCCCTCACAAAACCATAAAATCGCAAAAAGAGCATTATTTATTTATTTTGCGATCTTAGAAAGACGGTCACCTATAGCTCTGAAACTTGGGAAGGTAAATCAAACTAGAAACTATGAAAAGCTGCAATTAGTGGAAATGGACTTCTGTAGAAGTTCTGGTGGGATGTCCAGGCCCATTGCGTTAGAAATGAAGATATCGAAAGGCAATTTCATGTTGACAAAACAGTTCTAGACACTATAAATACAATGCGCCCCACGTGGAACGGACGCCTGATGATCACTGGTCCAAAAAATCTGTTAAACTTGGTTCCGACGGAAACGGAGTAGAGCCAGGCATGAATACTGACGAACAGAAGCCACTGTTGTGTAGGATGGGAGCAGCTATAGAACACTCTCCAACCTATAGATCTACGCGAACCTGTACCTGCCAATGACCGGGCTAGGGAGAAAACTCCAATCCAGCGTCGTGGTAATGAAATGGTTTTTTTTTTCTTAAATTGCGCTCTGAAGTCAATACTCCTGAATCCATAAGTATTATAACTGAATCGATGAGTTGGAAAGGAGACTATTCCGGAACTCGGAAACATCATTTGCTATGTCCACACTTGTGGGCTTTCAACTTAAACTTCGCCTTTAATTTTCAATTCTGCTTTCAACACCGAGTAGTTATTGCGCATGCCTTAGACCGAAAGTACTGAACACATGCCACAAAGTGTCTACACCTGTGCGTCACAGTTGTCAATGTTTCTCCAGTGTAAACGTGAAAATGGACGTAACTGATACTGCTATGTTAGTCGGTAAAGTGCTGCATTTTTAGTGCTGAAAAGAGAAAAAGGCGTAAAAATATCAACCCTCGATATGATTGAAAGATTATTTAAGAACGCGAAATTTTGGAATTATGAGAGACCTGGATGATAACGTTCTGTTTAAGAACTTTACGCGAATGTCTAGAACGAACTTTTACATGCTTTTACAAATGGTGAAAACTAAGATCGCAAAAGAAAATACTCGCTTTAGAGAAGCAATACCAGCTGAAGTGAAATTAGCAGTCACACTTAGGTATTTGGCTACCGGTGATTCATTTATTTCTTTGATGTACTTATTTAAAGTATCCAAGCAATTCATTTCATTAATCTTCCCTGGGTTCTTTCACAGTCAGTTCATACTTCGTAGCCAAAACAGCGTAAGCATCATTTCTTCTCATTTTGTTTGTACAATTTTTTTCGTAATGTCCCATAAGGCACAATGTGACGTATAATCTTCAATAAAGGCCGACGTTTGTTCTGCCGACATGGTAAACAATAAACAAAGTCACAGTAATCACGAAAACAGAACAAAACATTTCTGTAAAACTATGAAGTTGCACGGAATGGTGAAAGAAGATCCACTGGTGGTGGAAGGACGTGCGTTATTGAATGCGTCACTAAAAACGGTGACTTTCAGCTGACTTTGAGGCATGCTTTGTGCACGCGTTACGTTTGCTAGAGGAAGGTCCTACTGCGCATGCCTCAAATGCTCGAAAAGCGCACTACTAGTGTGGACATAGCTATTGCGCTATATTCCGCCCATGTCCGTAAAGTTCCTTTTCCAATTTACACAAATGACCAACATATATACCTGCCACGTCTACTATAAAAAAAGTCCTTATAATGGAATGGTTTCCTACTGTTGCACTCACTGATTCAACCGAAGAGTACGTAAATAGAGAAATAACTACGTTGTAATTAGTCACCGCAGAGCTCTTTTACAAAATAGCCTAAATGACAGTACAAAACGTAAAGTAAACAAGAAAGAAAGGAGGAGGCTCCCTTGTGCACTCGCTGGTCTAACTAGCCTGTAGGTAATATACACACCCGCAGTGTACATTGAATCGAATCTTTAGAACGAAGAAAACATACTTTAAAAGAAGTATGAATGGTAGTTTACGGAATCCTTACGTTCGACGTGTAACTTCTTTGCTCGCAAACATTTAATTGTGCCTGACCTTCCTTCGCTAATCTCTTTCGCATTCCATACTCTTGTGCCTTTTCTATCGGTATTCACCTTTACCTACACACTTTGTTCATTTACAAGACATGCGCAGCAGGAGTCTTGGGAATTCCTTTACCCACTTAACGAGTGTAGGCCCTACAGTACGATTCGAATTCTCGCATATATGTTTGAATTGTTCACATCGTTTTCAACTAAGACCCGGGTTTATGTACATCACTTAGCGACACAGGCACTACGTCCTTTAGACGACATCGAAACGTTTGGTAGGGCCTCGTGTCACTCAGTGATAGCCGATATTAGGGTTGCAAGGAAGCACAACCCCCAGGAAAAAACTGTTTTCTTAATTATATTTATTATTTATAAAATACGTAATGCTTAATACTTCAAACTACTGTATTTTGAGACAAAAAAATTAGAGGCCTCCAGGTTCTGTGTGCTCGGTAACTTGTAACCAACCCGTTTGTTCACCATAAGGTACGCGCTGCTGCCGAGGTTTGCACGATCCACGTGGAGCGGGTGGCTGATGATCGTTGGACCAAAATGTTGTTAACGCTTTGTTCCAGCTATAGAAGACGGGAACGGGGTAACTCCAGGAGATCGTGGAAGCAGGACGTACCCGATGACATGAGTTTTTGCAACGAGGTAATTGGAAGAATAGAAGCCTCTGTGTGCAGAATGTGGCAGACGGCCAGTACCTCTGCAAGCACTGGCACATGGATGGAGGATGGATTCTCAGTACACGCCTGTATTAAAAATTAAGACAGTTGTTAATTTAATTGACCATATAGGCCTATACATAGATTTAAATTTCTTCTTAGATATAACGCAACACGGCATAAGTACATTTTATGAATACGATTTAATGTTGTGTTTTTACGCCAATTTACGAATAAGTTGTAGCCTATGTAGCGGGTACACTTTTCCTTGATATTTACGATATTAAATCAAATCACGTTATATTTGCGGTCCGACAGCATTTGGTGCCATCGATTCTGTATCACTACTGTCCGTATCCATTTCAAGCACTCAACGCGTTTTCAAACGAAACATTCGTCTGGTAACAATTGATTTACAGATGAAATAGTGAGACATGAAATGGTTCGCGCAGATTGTAGTGGTGGCAGGGGGAAGCCAGTGTAGAATGTGTGGTGTGAGGTGACCGACCGTAACACGTCAACCATGCGGCTGTTGTGAACACAAAATAATTGGTCCGAAAACAACGCGTCAAAGCTACGCATGCCCATTGAGTTCTTTTGACATGGCGCAACCAAACAGCCCTTCATGTCTAATTATCTTAGCTGTACAAATTAACTGTTTGTTAATTTAAACATTATTTTATACGGTCCAAGTCACTTTATATATTTATTTGTTAATGTCGCGTTACTATGACTACCGAGTTCTCGTGGCCTGTTTGATACTAGACCAGTACATAATGCTCATGCTTAGTATGATTAAAGCCGGCTAAGCACTAACCATCCCCGCTGGACGTCATGGCTGACAGCAAGTCAAAAACGATAGTGCTTAGCTTTGACATCCATCCGCACGTCGTGTATTTTTGAAGGATGTGCACAACGAAAAATGAGTCCAGCAAGACCATCAGCTCAAGCCGCACGACGTGCGGATGGATCGTGTGTAGTGATGACGGATGTCAAAGAATCGTGCATGTTTGATCATGCGTGCGCTTGCTGTCTATCAAATCGTCATTTTCGAGCAAGTACAGTACATGTTTTTAGAATACATTCGTTTAATAAATGTTTACTGTTTAATTTTACGTTACAATAATTCTTTACTTTATATTTAATAAGTAACGATTTAGATAAAATTTCAGTTTAATATTTAGTTTACTTAATTCTTCGTTTACTTAATACATTCAAATATCATTAGCAGTTATTATTTTTAATATTGTTATTATTAATTTGTTTTAATTATAATTCATAATGGACCGTGAAATAACATCAAAATTTATCGAAAAACATAAATTAAATAGATGTCTGTGGGACGTATTCTCGGCAGATTACATAAAATGATTTTTACAAAACGCAACGAGAATTAAAGAACGTCTGGCACGCTGGACGAGTTGCCCGTCTGGACGGGCATGCTGGACAGCGGCGATGGATAGTGCGTAGCCGGCTTATCGCGTTATTACAACGATTGCTATGGCAACTAATATATAATGACAAATAAGAGTATATAATAAACACACTACATTTTCTATTCGCTGGTAGGCACAATCACAGAATGAGAAAATTTTCTTAACATTTAACACAGACAGATATTTCTTGTCGGTCGACACATCTTAACAAGTTTGCGAACATACTTTGTAGGCCAACTTTCCTTGCGTGCATGTGTGTGTGTGTGTGTGTGTGTGTGTGTGTGTGTGTGTGTGTGTGTGTGTGTGTGTGTGTGTGTGTGTGTGTGTGTGTGTGTGTGTGTGTGCCGCGTGCGCGTGACAGAGAGGTGGTGGGAGGGAGAGAGGTAGAAAGAGAAGGGGCTCCATGGTATATTATTAACTTTATAATTTAATATCTGACGGTTCGTGATAATCGCGACACGAAACTTTACACTAATTAACAGTCTAACGGATTGCTAAATGTTACCGACCAAACGTTTACCTACATAGCATAAAAAAAACGAGAGCCGAGAGCCATTTTGTTTCCTCAATTCCACGTTATAGGCGTTACATTGAAAAATTGAAAACCTCAAACTAACTGTCAAAATGTAAATAACATAATATATAGTTAAATATAAAAATATATATAATAGGAATCGATACAAAGGAAGCGAGAAGGAAAGAAAAAAAAGACGTCGCCTCGCCTCGCGTGCAGAACACACGCACAAAAATCATTCCCTGCCAAAACAGCCCCTCGATCGGGGAAAAAAGTCTATAGAGAACACAGACGAGGGTAAATAAAATACATTGAACCCTCTTTTAGTTCTGTTATAAAAGCTTGCAGCAGCGATAGAGAAAAAAATGATTCCCCTTCAACCCCCCGGACGGGACATTACGTAAGTGTGGAAGTGTGTACACACAAAATGGCGACAGCACGTTTCCGACAAAAAGGTGGCTCCGAAATTTTTTCCGTCTACTGTCAAAATAACAGGAAAACTGTACAACAGTTAGGCCTGTACTACGGTTTTGTTTTATTTGCTCTGCGTGACAGATGTTTGTTATGTAACGTCTCACACAAAATTACAGAGAACAAAATACCGCCAATAGTGATAATGATATAAAACTACAATGACCTTATGAAGAATATACCATTTGAGCCGAACATTCGGCCTTAATTAAATAATTCATTTTTACTTCCATGTCCCTTAAGGAAATGGAAGTACTGTATATGGTGATCGTGAAAATCGAATCGTGTTCGAGGTAAGGGCAGATTCTGTTTGTACTACCCTCGAAACATGAAGAAAACTCATTTACCTAAAAGTGTCTGTGTGTAGAATTTTTTTCTATGGCGAACGATAACTGCCGCAAATTCAAACAGAATCGAATAATTTTTTGCATACGTTCCCGAGTTGTAGAGGACTCAAGGCCTATTGATTTTGTGAAGATCGGTTAAGGGGAAGGGGTAGTTTACCTGTAACGTTTTACATTTTAACAAGAGTAAAGTACTTAATTTTGATGAATAAAGTATCCTGAAAAGAAGGCCATAATAACCCACTGTAGAAAGGTTGATGAAATATCTATAAATGAAAAGGATAGTTGAAGGAGAAGGGGGTAATTTTTAGTATTGATGTTATAAATTTATTCGACCGAAAACTTAAAAATTTCAATAAAATATTAACAATTGATATCGTTCCATGGTATGTAACAACGGATACTAAACAAAATAATTTTTCGTTTTCAGAAATTCACAGATAACAAACGCGGGGCGGTATTCGCTTTATTTGGCGTTGCTTAAATAAAATATAATTTAATTCTTTGTTTTTAAAATATTAAAGGACAATTCGTATTTTGATTATCTTTCTCAGCGTTTTTGCCAAAAGCATGCTGATATATTTGGTTTCGTTTTGAGTGCACATATTAAAAATAATTATATAATTAATTAGAACATGGAAGTCATGTATAGTTCTCCATAACGACTTTTACTTCCATGTTCCATAAGGAAATGGAAGTATGGTGATGGCAAAAAAATCGTGTTCGAGATAATTGCAGATTCTGATTGTACTACCCTCAAAACATGAAAAACAGTCATTTTTCGAAAAGTGTCTGTGTGTGTCTGTCTGTCTATGTGTCTATCTGTGTGTAGATTTTTTTCTATGGCAAACGATAAGAGTCGCAAATTCAAACAGAATCAAATAATGTTTTGCATACAGTTCTGAATTGTAGAGTACTCAAGACCTCTTATTTTTGGTGACGATCGGTTAAGGGAAAGGGGTAGTTTACCTGCAACGTTTTATATTTTAACAAGGGTAATTTTTTTCTATGACGAACGATAACTGCCGTAAATTCAAACAGACTCAAATAATGTTTTGCATACCTCCCTCAATTATAGAGAACTCAAGGTCTTTTGATTTTGGTGAAGATTGGTTAAGGGAAAGGGGTAGTTTACCAGCAACGTTTTATGTTTAAACAAGGGTAATTTTTCTTATGACGAATGATACCTGCCGCACATTCAAAGAGAATCAAATATTTTTTTGCATACGTTTCTGAATTGTGAAGTACTCAAGATCTGTTCATTTTTGTGAAGATTGGTTAAGGGAAAGGGGTAGTTTACTAGCAACACTTTATGTTTTAACAAGGGTAATTTTTCTTTTGACGAATGGTAACTGCCGCACATTCAAACAGAATCAAATAATTGTTTGCATACATCCCTAAATTGTAGAGAGTTCTAGGCCTGTTGATTTTGGTGAAGATCGGTTAAGGGAAAGGGGTAGTTTACCTGCAACATTTTATGTTGTAACAAGAGACATTTTTTCATGACGAACGATAACTACCGTAAATTCAAGCAGAATCAAATAATTTTTTACATATGTGCCTGAGTTGTAGAGGACTCAAGGCCTATTGATTTTGGTGAAGATCGGTTACGGAGAAAGGGTAGTTTACCTGAAACATTTTTTGTTGTAACAAGAGTAAAGTACTTAATTTTGATAAACAAAGCATCCTGATAAGAAGATCTTAATAATCCACTGTAGAAACGTAGATGAAATAGAAGGGGGAGGGGATAATTTTTTTATATATGTACTACGTTACAACAAAGAAGTAGTTTGTTGTTAAAATTCCTTCCCAGCCTGTTTGGCAGTAGACCAATGTTTTCTGCAAAACCAGACGTTTCGGCAGTGCCATCGACTTCCATCTTCAGTGAAAATCGAGTGCGATAACGTGAGGTGGTATACGTTAGTGACCACAGTACTGTGGTTAAGGCTGAAGCAGTAAGTAGAAAGAAGTAGTTTCTATGGAAATATTTCATTTCGAAAATGATTTTAAATATAAATCTTAGAACATGGAAGTCATGTATGGTTCTCCATACCGATATTTTTTTTTGTAATTAGGAGTCTCCACATTAGTGTGATTAGTGTAACAATGGCTGGTTGAGGTTTTTACTAGGAGCTAAATAAAAAAGCTTTACCTTCCATTTCGCAGCAGTAGTTACTGCTTCCTGGTTCTTTATAATCCTTTTACTTTCAATATACTAATTTTACTCCGTCTTAAAGTCCGCACAGGGAGGTTTCGCGGCTCATAGGTCCAGGCCTGATATACATGCATAAAAAAACACTCATTTATCTCATTTTAAATACGGTCACCATCTTTATTATTGCGCTACACTATGCCATTAAAGATAGACCAGCGAGGAACAATATTAATTAAAACAAGCCAAATATGTGATTACGCTGGCGATGTTGTGATAATAGCCAGATCAAGACAACGGCTAGTTGAAAAATACAAGGAGTTAAATAAAAAATCCGCTGGAATTGGATTGAATGTAAAGATCAGCGAAACTAAATATATGCTAATTTATGCGTTAGAAAGGAGAAGAAATCTATATAATTTATGCATAGAGGTTAAACCATTTGATGCAGTTATTAAATTCAGGTACTGGGTAACATGATACATAACGAAGGCCGCATAAACATAACGATACATGACATGATACAAATAGGAAATAGAGCATATTATGTTAACAGAAGACTATTGAGAAGCAGAGTCATTAGTCACAACATACGTAAAAATGAAAACATGTAAGACACTTATCAGACCGGTTGTTGCTTATGGAGGCGAGACATGGCCATTAACAAAACAGGAACAAGAAAGACTGAGAATGTTTGAAATAAAGATTCTACGATCTGTTTATGGTCCGGTTAAGGAAGATGATGAATGGAGAATAAGAAATAACCAGAAGATAGATGAGCTACTGAAGCATGAGGGCATTGTAACATTCGTAAAGGGTCAACGAATACAACGGCTAGGCCATCTAGAGTGGTTGGATGACCAGTGTATGCCAAAGGAAATCCTAAGGGCGCACGTCTACAAAAGCTGAAACAAGGATCGACCTAGTATAAATGGTTGGATCATGTGCTGCAAGAAATAAGAAGAATGCCTGAAATGGATAGCAGACATCGGAGAAGATCGATGTTGGAAGCCAGGGCTTACGTTGGGCTGTAGTGGTAAAGAAGAACAAGATGAAGAACACTAGTGTGATTCCCCACAACCAAACTAAAAGCAATAGTCATAATTAACAAAAAACCACACTACATGTTTCAATTTCCAACTAATTAATACCACTGTTCAATTTCTGTCTGTCCATCACTTCTTCGCCGTTTACTCAGTGACTGATCCAGAAGGAGTTGCAGAGGACGAAACGTAAAACGCTAATCACTGTACTCGGTAACATTACAATTGATACATAAATTCGACACAGTAATTCGTTCGCTTGCATTGTAGGGCAAATTGGTTTTGTCTTAACAGCGATAACAAAACATTACATTGAAACATTATTTTTGAAAACTAAATAGCTTAACCTCCATGTGGTCGTTCCGTAATCGTGCAGGACCCTCACACCCAATAACATACGAAGTGGCCGTTACGGGAGAACGGTTTCACTAATTACCACGAAACAAAGTATTACTCACTGAATTACTACACAATGGGGGATCGTCAAAATATATTATTGGGCAGAGTGCACTCTATGGTCCGGCTATCAACATTTTTCGTAATTAACGTTAGTCGTGAGGTAAACGTTTTAAAAAGATTTGAAAATTTAACTCTTAGACGAAAAATTCGTTTCAGTATCCGTTACAGTTTTCAAATGGCAGCGAAAAACGCTGCCAGAATAAATGTACTGGCCTTCGGTTCGAAACCTATATATTTCGATAAAATGAATGATCGATTAATGATCGATGAATGATATACCTATATTTATCGATTATTCTACTGTTAATACATTTGGGACATCTTATCTGAGTCGTCCTGATTAATGTTGTTTTATTTCAAAATAACTTCTTGGAAACTAAGTTACTCTACTTCTTACTGAGAGTGGTGAAGCGTATCATCACAAAATGTCTGGGCCGGTATGATAATGGCATCGCGCCCCCAGATTGCCAGTACTCTCATCTCTTCAATACGAGTGCCACACTGTCTTGCTGTTCTCTTTCATCCACCTGGCTTGGAATCACCTTTCTCAATGCCCATACCATCGTAACCGTTCCCTTCTGCAATGTCTACTGTATCCTGCTCAACATTCATTATTTCTCTTATCACAGTATTCCTTATTCTCCCCAAAAATACTAGCTTTCAGTCTTTCTTGTTACCGTCTACGCTCACTATCTCCGACCCACAGAGCAATATACAATAGAACTCGGATTATCAGGATTAAGTGGGACTGTAGTTTATCCGGATTATTCGAAAAGTGAAAAATAAAATTATGAATACTGACAGAGTTTATTTTAAATGCAAGTTTTTATTCGTCAATTTTGTTGTCCATGATGTGTTCGTTGTTG
The DNA here is from genome assembly GCA_034769895.1 of Magicicada septendecula. Classification (NCBI taxonomy): domain Eukaryota; kingdom Metazoa; phylum Arthropoda; class Insecta; order Hemiptera; family Cicadidae; genus Magicicada; species Magicicada septendecula. The sequence goes on along the minus strand of CM068370.1, from coordinate 460,382,974 downwards.
TTAATTAACTATATATAACACTAATGACTCGGATCACAAATTATTATTGATAAAAATGATAAATTTTTACCTGATGGCCCAAACTAGTTTTCGCTACATTAGAGCTTCGTCAGAGGCTGACGCTAGGAGCGCTGTCCGCCCTGGTTTTGGTGACAGACGGCGGCGTCGTTCAAAAGATCGTTTGTGAGTGTGTGAGTGTGTGAGTGTGTGTGTGTGTGTGTGTGTGTGTGTGTGTGTGTGTGTGTGTGTGTGTGTGTGTGTGTGTGTGTGTGTGTGTGTGTGTGTGTGTGTGTGTAATATGCCCAAATAGAATGTGTGATTTAAATTCTGTCTGTGTGTTTGTATATTTCTGGTTGTTAAAAGAGTGTCTAGTTTTCGGCCTTTTGTGTGTACGTTTAGGATTTCCATATTGCTGTTATGTTTGTGTATGTGTGGTCTGCCTGTAATTTGTCAAAAAATTACGGAGAAAATTCGAAATTTCAAATTTCCAAATATGTAAAGTGGAGCACAGTCTTTAAAAAAACAGGTATTGAAAAAATAAAACAGAACGTGAACTACTGGCTTACGCAAAAAGTCTGAAATGTTCTTCTGTCTCGCGATGATTACACTTTTTCTTGCCGCCAAAACATGCAGACGTTTCAGTGCTAATAGTTTTCTACACCTTCCGACGCTTCATTTTCCAAAAGCATATTCATATTGCGACGTACAAGGTCGCATAGAATAAGTAGTCGATAATTAGATAATTGAATGCTTCGGTTTATTAAAGATTTTCCTTAATTTTTTTTTTAAATTGAACAGTATTTTACTAGTCTATGACAACACAAAACATTTAACTGACTGTTTCTGATACAAATAATTTAAATTAATCGTTCTGTTAAAATAAAATTAATTACTGCTTCCGTTCCAAAATAAAACTAACAGTTTCTTCTGCAAAATAAAATTATTTAACAGTTTCTGTTGACCTATTCTATAAAGAATAGGTCAACATTGTAGTGTACAGGAAGTGAGTTGACGTTGATGTTTTTGAATGCCCTCGGTTTTTTAGATTTGCCTATAACCATGAGAAACAACTTATTAGTCCCAGCTACATTACTGCAAGCTAAGACAGTGAGTCGTTCTTTTGACATTTTAAATCCAGGAACACCAAGTTCTTGTTTAACAGCAAGGCTCTTAAAATAATTACTTAAATATAAGCAGTAAGGCTCTTAAAATACACTTAAAATAATTCCTTCCTACACTGTAATTACATAAATCTTAATTCCTACAAGTTTTTCTGTGTCTTTTAGTTTATTATTGTTTTAATTGATTGAGTTTATATAAATGGTTTCACTTCCCTTGCTTGATGAACGATACGGCGTTGCTCCTCTTTTCCTGATACGTGTCGACAGATGTTTCTTTCAGGTAGACGTCAGGATACTGCTGTTCCGCCTGCTTTCCAGATCTCAGGGTCGTTTCCGGGTTGGGTACTTCTACGAACAATGTTGAATTACTAATTATTAATTATTTATATGGTGTATTTTACAATACACTATTCCGGCTAACTAGATGTGTTCATACATCCTAAGCACTCTTGAACTGTACTGTACTAGCACTCGAGATTAATTCAGTCGGGAACTTTACTACATTTGGTCGTAACTCTTGATAGACCTATCGTCCTAAATCAGAGGGAATGATTACACGTTATTAAGTTCAACGAGACTGTTTCTTCTGCGATCTAAGCTAGACTGACTTTTATCCCGTCACGGATCAAATCAACTAATATACTGTATTAGCCAATTTCATTGGTCAAAACGTTCCCTCACCCTTACGGCTACAGTCTAGATAACACTCAAGTAACATATTGTCTATTAACAATGTAAAACGTGCAAATAAAACCGGTATAATTTTATTGCTTTCCTTTTGGGTCATTAAACCTTTTTTTAAGAAATAACTCATATATTTCGTTCTTTATATTACTGTATTAACAAATATTACTACCAGCTAGGTCTTCATTTTATCCACATTCTGGTGTAAGTCTTTGTCGGACATTTGATTTACACAAAAGTTATTTAATTTAATCCATTTTTATTGTTATTTCGTTACACAGTAATTTACACGCGCGCACGCGCAACTCCGTCATCATCGTTTAGTAATAACGAAAAGCATCATTGGTCTATACAGTAATATCGTATAGCCTAATACAAAGTTGGGCTGACCAACAACAACCTGACGTCCAATTAATCGGTAGGTACCGTTCGGCCAGCTCGAACATCTGGAGTCCCGTGGCGCCTTCGGTCCGTGCTCTTCTATGCACACGCCCTCATTTTTTTAATAAACCCTAATTACAAGCCAAAGCCCGCTGCTGCCCGCCCATACAATAATTAATCAGCCAATCGTCTGTTTTTTGCGCACGCGCCGGCTTCAGGTTACTAAATTGTATACCTACCGCCACTCCATCGTCCTTAATAAGACTGTTATGACAATGGCTATATTATACACAGCTTACTGTGAAACGGTCTGTCATAAAAATGGTAAGTTTTTTACAAGTTGGTGGATACAGATAATACCTATTTCGCATATCGTTTCTTCTTCTTCTTCTTCTTCTTCTTCTTCCTCCTCTCCTTCTTCTTGTTTCCTTCTACTACTACTACTACTACTACTACTAGTTCTTCTTCTACCCCTCCACCTCCTCCTCCCCATCCACCTTCTTCTTCTTCTTCTTCTTCTTCTTCTTCTTCTTCTTCTTCTTCTTCTTCTTCTTCTTCTTCTTCTTCTACATCTTCTTCTTCCCTGTCATGACATGCCATCCTCTTTGACTTGTTCCTCATCTCTTCATTGTCCTCTCCAAGCTTCGATTCCCTGCGGTCTGCATTCATAAGCCTCTACTCTCCCATTCTGTATAATTGATTGAGCCACTTCTCGATTTTTCTTTTTCTTCTTCGTTAACTTCCTTGTTAGAACTCTGTCCTGTTCTATAACAGGGGTCCTACATGCTGTCACTCCATCTCATCCTTGGCCGACCAATCCTCCTCTTTATGTTTGGTTGGCTATCTCTTGCCTTTTTCACTAGCCTTGTGTCATCCGTTCTTGATATATGTTCATTCCGTATCCTTCTTCTTTCCGCAATCCAAGAATTAATATATTTTACATTACACGTTTCTCTTATACTATTGTTTGGCAACCTATCATGCCTTGTCTTTCTTAGTAGTCTCCGTAATATAGTCATTTCTATAGTTTGTCGTTTTCTTTGAGTTGTTGCTGTATCTGGTTTGGTCTCTGTTTCCATTCTGCATACCTATCCATTGTCCTATTTCTCGCTATGGTCATTACCGTATCATCCGTCCAATTCCGAGGCTGTCCGTTGCTTCTTTGAGTCATCCATATTTGTCCAGCGGATAGGTGGCTAACCTTGTCCACCAACCCTCGTCCTTTATCCGGGCTTGGGATTGGCAGTGGTATCCAATGTGCTACTCAATCCACACATTTTCGTTTACCACAGGCGGAGTTTTTTTTTTATTAAGAACGTGCCTGATTCTACACTAATCGAGCCTTGGTTAGTATGAGCTGCCCTTGAGCAACGTTTATTTTGTCTTGAAATTTAATCTCCGCTGCTTGGATCCTGAATAGGGCCCATGTTTACAGGTTATTACAGGAGCATGGGGAAACTCTTCATCTTAAAGGAGACAACATAGATCGTTCTCGTGCTTCTCGCTTGAACATCGGAAGATGGCCTGTACAAACCAACTGTTAGTTGAAGAGTGATTGTGATAGACATTAGAGAACAAATTTTGTGTCCAGCTGCACAATAAACGTGAAAGGTTTGCCGTAAACCGGTCAATAAAAATGGTGCACTTACCTGACTGACCAAACGCGATCCAAAGAATAACGAAGTGACAGACGCTGAAATAAATTTGTTGTGGTTAGTTTTAAAATGTCAGTGATGTTCATCAGTCCGAAAGTCTGCGATAAATTGGCTTCAGCTCAGTAACGATGTATAATTATGTTTACTAAACATCTCAGTACGACTTTATAGTGAAATATGGACTCTCCTGCCATATTTAAAAAATATTAACAAATATTTCAAAAATACAGGCCTCGGAAACGACATTTTTAAGAGCAGTTAAGGGATGCAGTTGAGAGATCATCTACGAATCGACGACATAAGGAAAGACCTAAAGTTTCAGTCGGTTCTGGATAGAGTAAAGGAAATACAGGCAGAATTGGAAGTCCCATGTGGAACGCGCGGTAGACACGCGTTTCCTAAACAAGCGTTTGAATATAGGCCAATGGAACGACAGATCGTGGAAGACACTGGAAAAAAATGATCAGAGACTCTGAAGTCGGAACGGGCTATAGCCCAAGCTATGTAGTGAAGAAGAAGAAGAAGAAGAAGACGAAAAGAAAACATCTCAGTAGATCCATGACAGTAATGTAGAATATAAATGGTCTTAAACGCCAAAACTATATAGGCTTCACATTTGTAGTAATCGTAACTAAGTAAATGATAGTTTTTGAGAAGCAATAGTAGTTAAATTGACTTTTTTTAAATCCTTGTCCTTTGCGAGTGTATGTCCATCCATCCAGGTTTCTGTACTGGCCCATGTGACGCTTCACTTTGTAATTGGAGCCACTTTGCTTTAACCGCCCGGGTAAATCGTTTTTCATGACAGTACCGCTTTAAAAATATATTAAATTCTGACAATAGGGTAGTGAAGAATATTGGTATATAAGACGAAAACGTTTTATAATAAGAAAGGGTAGCATACGTATTTATAATACATTACATATACGAACAGGCCCCAATTCGTATTATGTGATCTAAGTTAACGACTTCGTGCTCATAAGACATTCCACGATAAATTTTTGACAACATAAATAATTTATTTTTCCTATCTTCGCAGAAATAAACCAAAAATTAACAACACAAAACACATAAAATCCTGTGTAATTGTCACACAGTGGTATGGGCGGGGGTGCGAGAATTTGAAACTGTAACCGCCAGCGTATTGTCCGTAGGAATACTGACCACTTCCTGCCGCCGACACCCCCAACGGTTTAATATCCAAATACCTTTCGCATTGTGCATTCGGTCAGTTTTGTCTTTCAAACCACAACAGTTGCATTGTGATTTCCACACAAGTCGAACCCCACACTGCCACTGCTATACAGCAATGGCTTACAGCAAGTAGGTGCTGCCCGATGATAACTTAGTTCTCTGTTCGTTACGAGGCTCCGTGGAAATTAATCGTACTTAGAACATTTATAGGGGAGATGTGAACAAACACAATAAAAACGGCATACTGCGAGAGGTTATTTATGTAGTTATGTTTTCAGAATGCGTTGGACAATTATCCCGTAGGGAAAGTAGATAAACCGATGTCGGAAATCGAAATAAATAAACATGGACAAACACGTTTCGCGATTAGTTTTAGAATTCCCTTAGTACATATCATGGACATGTGTACACTGTTCTTTCTTGAGATGTTCAAATATTTCATCCGGAAATTATTTTGATGCATTAAGTTTTCTTATAATTGAGCAATAAGAATTCATTTAGACTTAAAAAAAAATGCTGTTTTTACTATACTGTATGGACACATTCCTTCCTCTTCTATTCGCTTGTTCTTTCCGTCTTCATTATCATCGTCGTCGTCGTCATCATCATCATCCATCATCACCATCGTCGTCGTCGTCTTCTTCTTCTTCTTCTTCTTCTTCTTCTTCTTCTTCTTCTTCTTCTTCTTCTTCTTCTTCTTCTTCTTCTTCTTCTTCTTCTTCCTCCCCTTCTCCTTCTCCTCCTCCTCCTCCTCCTCCTTCTCGTTTTTCTTCTTTTTCCCCTTAATCTTTTATATTATTCTTCTTGTCTTCTTCTTCTTCTTCTTCTTCTTCTTCTTCTTCTTCTTCTTCTTCTTCTTCTTCTTCTTCTTCTTCTTCTTCTTTTCCTTTTTTATCATCGAAGATAAAAATAATAATCATCATTTTATTATTCTCGTATAGGCGAGTTGCTTTCTCCATGTTTTTCTATATTTTATTACAGCATACAGCGAGATTCGTTAAGTAAGTAGCCTTGTTACATTATTTCTATTGTAAGTGGGTAACCAATACAATAACAGAAATAGACTAAATAAATTCGAAGACGGGGCTTTGTAATTATCAGTTCAAACAGTCTAACATAAACTGTTCATTTTAAATGTAAGACCTGACATGTACGGTATCATTTTGTATACTGTAAGACACGAAAGCTCCATGAAAGAACTTTAAATGCGGTTATTGATTTGTTAATCCGTACACGCGCTAACAACACCAGACAATTCAAGATTTCAGCTCCAGGTGTTGGAGCAAAGTACATTCTATTCTCACCAGCGGCGTTTTGATAATGATTTTCTGACGGATGCAGTGAACAGGATAATCCAGTCCTTTGCGGACAACATTAAACCTCCCACACAGCGGGAGCCGGAGAATTACATTCGTACAATAACGTATTATGTCTATTTTTGTTGTACTCAACTTTTGTTCCAGTCCTGTGTTTACGTGTACGCGTCATGGGCCCGTTACTATTACGTACTATTGTCAGCTGTATAAGCTGTCCGGTGGGCGACACATTTGGAAGTGTAACAACGGTTTGCACAATAAAGACTTTTTTCTGAAAAACGTGTTAACGTTTCAGTTTTCATTCCGCGTATTGATTCGTTTCTAACGACTTTTATTGGTAATTTCTTCATCTATCTTTAACATCTGCTCTATCACACCTTTCTTCAGATTTAGTATCATTTTGATTTTAAACATTACATTCACGTAGTTGTAATTTTTGTCTTCACAATAAGTCCCACCTATAGTACAGTCACTGAAGTCGAAAAAAAATAGAAATTGCAAATTAAGTGGCTTCTACGAGGTTTTTTGCATAGTGCTAGATAAAAAGGTAAGAAAGAATTTAAAAAAAAGTTTAAAAAAATTCAGTCGCAGGTTTTCGAAAAAAGGGAGGGGGAAGGTACTAAAAATTCATTTTTCGTGATTATCTTAAAAAATATTAAATTTATGAGAAAAAATAAAATGCCAAAAAGAAAGAGCATACAATTTTGCATAAAAATGTTATTAACATTTTTTTTTGCCAGGGGATACTTTTAGTAGAAAAATTAATTCAAAATTGGCCAAATTTTTCACAAGGTGACATGCAATTTTTTCAGGAATATAAGTTTAAAAACTCATTATTATTCATTTATGTATATATTGATATGTATAATTTTTACTTATTTATTACGCATTGTAATAAAAATGTTATTAAAAAATGCACTTTATAAATATATTCAAAAATAGTTTTTCTTCCAATCATTGAAGATTTTGACAACAAAATAACTTTTAAAACACATTTCTTATTTATACAAATTATAAATTATTTACTTATAACTTATTATGATTTACAAAATTATTAAAATATCTTTTTTTCTTCAATTTTTCGGAATTTTTCACAATTATCAAGGTGGAAATTAAGAAATTAACTTTTTAGTACATTTATTATTTATTTATAAAATTTAATTACCTGATAACAATTATTTTTATAATGATAAATATATTTAAAAATCGATTTCTTCTCCAATTTCTCCAATTTATTGAAAAGATTCAGAAGTCAAGTCTTCTACTTCTATTTCTCCCTCATCATACACAATATTTGAAAAATTTGTGCACCAAAATTAAATTCTTTAATAAAATTACACAAAATCAATAAACCTATCAGACCTTTAATAAACGCTAGAACCGCACCAAATTATAAAATATCAAAATTACTAACACAAATATTAAAACATAAAATTGAACTTCCAGCAAAATACAATATAAAAAATAGTATTGAACTCATGGAACATTCAATATCGAACTGCGTTAATTCAATATCTGTATGGCGCACGTACCAGCTGTCCTCGCTCTCCCTGAAATTCTTCAACTTTCAGGGTCTGTTCTTTTTATGCCCATGCATGGATATAAATTCTCACTAATGTAGAAGAGAAACCTCAAATATTGTAGTTTTACGTACAATAGTTACATATTTTTTTTTAGTTTTTAACTATTAATATTAATACGCGCAATGGACATATTTTTACATTTATTAATAAAAGTTACATTTATTTAAATTTAACTAAATTTTAACAATTCTTTACACCGCAGTCTTATAGAAGAAACTTTGACCAATACGTGTTCATAATTTTGTTAAAAAATATTTATTTTGAAAATTTCTGTAGAAATTTTAAGTTAAGAAAATGATGTATACTTGCGAACTCAAAAAAAATTATAAATTTTAAAACTCGCTCATTTTATGCCAATAAATCAATACTAATTTTTATTATTTTTGTCAAAAACCTATATATGTAAACATCATATTGTGAAGTTTTTTTTTTAGTGTAAATACATTTGTAATAAATTGTTAATATGTTTATGCATTAGTTGAAAAAAAAAACAAAAAAGTTATTACTTTATTTTAAGTATTTATTAATAATTTAATTATTTTCTTTTAATTTTATGTAAAAGTGCAAACATTTAGCTTCAAAATGCTTTTTGATTTTTGTCTCCACGACTATTATAACGGATTTTATTAAAATTTGTATGTTGCAATGTCAGAAAAAATTAGCCTTCCGCTCATCGGGGCGGACTCCGACAATCAATTTTTTTTCTAATATTTAAATTCCATTTTCCTCACAAAGTATTGGTCTGGTAAAAATATATAAGTAGCTTTTTTGTAGAGAATTTAATGCTCTTTAAGTTTTGTAATTTATCTTTTTTTCGTAAATTTGTTATTTTTTAAGATAATCACGAAAAATTAATTTTTTGTATCTTCCCCCTCCCTTTTTTCGAAAACCCGCGACTGAATTTTTGTAAATTTTTTTTTAAATTGTTTCTCACCCTTTTATTTAACCTTACGCAAAAAATCTCGTAGAAGCCACTTAATTTGATTTTTTTTCCTTCAGTGACTGTACTACTAAATTATTTTTAATAGTGTAACTCGTACTAGTATTATTGTTTTTACTTCCATGTTCAGTAAGGAAAAAATCGTGTTTGAGATAAGGGCTGATTCTGATTAAACTACTCTCAAAACGTGAAGAAAAGTAATTTTCCGTGAATTCCGCGCGCGCAGAATTTTTTCTATGACCAACGATAATTGATGCAAATTCAAACAGAATCAAATAATTTTTGCTTGCGTGTCTGAGTTGTAGAGGACTCAAGGTCTATTGATTTTGGTTAACATCGGTTAAGGAAGAGGGCTAGTTTACCTGCAACGTTTTACATTTTAACAAGAGTAAAGTAGTTAATTTTGATATATAAAGTATTCTCAAAAGAAGGTCAGAATAATCCACTGTAGAAAGGTAGATGAAATATCTATAAATGAAAAGGGTCTTTAAAAGGGGAGGGGGTAATTTTTTCACGTCTGGTATTGATTTAATGAGTTCGACGAAGCTAAATATAAATGCATTTAATTTTTTTCAAACAATGGTAATTGTTAAAAATAAAATAATTTGTTGCCAGGCAATAAAATTATAATTTCTTTTATTTTAATTTAAATCATCCATACGTGAAGATCCGCAACCACCGGCCCAGCAGGCCACAAAATTTGTGGCCACATAATTACATATAAATATATATAATATATAAATATAAACATGTAATTAATGCGTTATTATCTGCGTAGTTCAGTTTCTTTTTAAGAATAAAGTACCTAATTTTTATAGTTTTATAGATAAAGTGACTCGAAAATAACATTATATTAAACGATTACCCCATAATAACAAAAATATCTATAAATATTGAAAATAGTTTGAGAGTGGGGGATATTTTTTTTTAGAAATTATCGAACTGAATTCAAGTAAATGATTTTAAATATAAATCTTAGAACATGGAAGTCATGTACGGGTTCTCCATACCGATTTTTAGTGTGAGATAAATTTCTTATGCACTTTTTTTATAAAGCATTAAACATAAACGTATGTAACCGGGCAACCAAGAACATAATGATGCCAAGAGAAAGTGGTCATCTGTGAGCTTCAGAAGATAACTACTTTATTTTTATTAAATGATTCTCTTTGTCGAACACGGAGTGTTCAAAGTGCTGTATGAGACACTTATTCAGTGGTGTATCTCGAATTTGGTCTTCGGGGTGGTCCGGGGTACCGTCGAGTCGGCTTCATACAAAAGAAAATATCGGTATGGAGAACCATACATCACTTCCATGTTCTAAGGTTTATATTTAAAATCATTTTTGAAATGAAATATTTCCATAGAAACTACTTCTTTCTACTTCTTGCTTCAGCTTTAACCACAGTACTGTGGTCACTAACGTATACCACCTCACGGTAGCGCACTCGATTTTCGCTGATGATGGCAGTCGATGGCACTGCCGAAACGTCTGGTTTTGCAGAAAACATTGGACCACGGCCAAACAAACAGCCCCGGAAGGAATTTTAACAACAAACTACTCCTTTGTTGCCGATAACGTAGTACACATATAAAAAATTATTCCATCCTCCTTCAACTATCGTTTTCATTTATAGAAACGTACCCCTCCCCCTTCAACTACCCTTTTCATTTATAGATATTTCTACAGTGGATTATTATGACCTTCTTTTCAGGATACTTTATTTATCAAAATTAAGTACTTTACTCTTGTTAAAACATAAAACGTTGCAGGTAAACTGCCCCTTCCCCTTATCCGATCTTCACCAAAATCAATAAGCCTCTACAATTCATACATGTATGCACAAATTTATTTGATTCTTTTGAATTTGCGGCAGTTATCGTTCGCCATAGAAACATTTCTACACATAGACACACAGACGCTTTTCGAAAAATGATTTTTCTTCATGTTTTGAGGGTAGCACATTCAGAATCAGCCCTTGTCTCGAACACGATTTTTTCGTCATCACCATACTTCCATTTCCTTATGGAACGTGGAAGTAAAAACAAATTAAGACTAATCAACATTACTGTCTTTAAAATGATTGGAAAACGCGTGATAACATCCTGAAATCAACCCCCTTAATCAGCTTCACTAGCTTGGTGAGTCACCTTTGTCGCTGGTATTCCATTACTGGTCACTTGTATGTCAAGATAATTAAAGCTCATGACTTTCTCGATTGCTTCATCGTAGAGTTTTGATTTGCATAGCAGCTAGTGGCGTATGTAGAATTTGGTCTAGGGCCGGGTCCGCGGTCGGGTCGGCTTCATACAAAATAAAAAACAAGTTAAGACTAATCAACATTACTATCTTAAAGTGGCTGAAATCAGTCCCATTAAAGTAAACGGTAATAACACAATAAAAATACCTGTTATTGAAACACTGTTTAGAAGATACTTATTGACTGAATTGATTTTCCTATAATTCATATTTCAAACGTATACGCAACTGCTGTGTTATAAACCTGTTTGTATATTTCAAAATGAGCTGAAAAACATAGCTGAAAAAAATAATTAAAAAAACAGCCTAAAAATTAAGAGATTATCAAAATTCGTCAAAATTTTCGACCTTCTGTGTGAGGGGTCCGGTCTCCGTAAATACGCTCCTGCACCTATTCTAGCAAGTAGAATTATCACTGTTGCACACCACTATAGAAAAATTATTCCGATTAACGCTTTCAAGCTTCACAGCTCATCGTCAGATCGGAAATCGTAGAAATTTTTCTATAGTGGTGTCCAACAGTGATAATTCTGTTTGTGATTATAACCACTAATACAACTTTCTTAATTAAATATTCGGTCAAGTATAGTGTTTGCCGTTGCATCGCTTAGTAGGCAACCAGTGGTTCCTTTCTCCAATCCGTTGGCAACACCGTGACTTCTACTCCCCAGACACGACTGTTACGACTAATCGATAGATGGGCGTCGATGGTCTCTTTCTGTCTTCTGTGCTGAACTTTCCAAGTCTGTTCCCCTTGATAATTTCCACGTGAACTTTCCAAGTCTGTTTCACGTGGATACTTATTGTGCGCAGTCGCGTATATTGTTTTGGAGACAAAACCTCATACCCAGTTCAATTAAGGAAGCACTGCAGTAATTAGTTAAGACATAATTTTAAACCTTCAAGACAAACCGGCCATGGGAAATAGGTGCTACTTTCTTTGCTACCTATCCTGAAGTCCATAAACATTTCTAGAACCTCTAAGGTCCAGATTTACAAAACTGTATTGCGGCCAGTAGTATTATACGCTTCAGAAGCCTGGACCATGAGCACAGACCAATAAGATATGATCACAATATGGGAAAGAAATATAGGATATATTGAGGAGGATATATAGATGTGGAATGTGGCGTATGAGGACAAAAGCCGAATTGTACGAGCTATACAAAAGAACCGGACATCGTCACAGCAATAAAACAAGGCAGAATTAGGTGGGCAGGTCACGTGCAAAGAATGCCAGAGGAAAGAACAGAGAAAAAAGTATTCATTGGAGGACCAGGAGGAAGAATACCAAGAGGGAAACCAAGAAGAAGATGGGTGGCCGATGTAGATGAAGATATGAGAAGACTGGAGGGGGGGTCAGAAGGTGGCGAAGAGTCGCACAAGATAGAAAGGAGTGGAGGCACGTCGTCCTGGAGGCCAGGGCTCTTCATGGCTGTAGCCCCGTGGAGTAGTAGTAGTAGTAGTAGTAGTAGTAGTAGTAGTAGTAGTAGTAGCAGTAGTAGTAGTAGTAGTAGCACTAGCAGTAGTAGTAGTAGTAGTAGCAGTAGCAGCAGCAGTAGCAGTAGTAGTAGTAGTAGTAGTAGTAGTAGCAGTAGCAGTAGCAGTAGTAGTAGTAGTAGTAGTAGTAGTAGCAGTAGCAGTAGCAGTAGTAGTAGTATAATTTTAAACCCGTTCCGAAATTTCTTTCACGGGCCTTGCCTTTCCCGTTCACTTGACGTTGTGTGAAAATTTATTTAAATAATCAGTAATTGAGATAATTAGGTTCCTCGTGTGATCGGTAAACGTGATTTCAATGATCCTGAAGTGGTGTGTAATCGATTCAACGTATATTGAGTCCAAAAACTGAATTAGTGATTTAGACACTGTTTATACGCAAGAAATCTCAGCTACCGTCCGACCGTAGAACAAGGCCTACTATTTGTTTAGCTGTGTCCACACTAATGGCCTTTTCGTGCATTTGAGGCACGCCCAGTAGGATCTTCCTCTAGCGAACGTAACGCATGCACAAAGGATGCCTCAGAATCAGTTGAAGGTCACCGTTTTTAGTGACGCATTCAGTAAAGCACGTGCTTCCACCACCAGTGGATCTTCTTTCAGCATTCCGTGCAACTTCATAGTTTTACAGAAAGATTTTGTTCTGTTTTCGTGATTGGTGTGACTGTGTTATTGTTTACCATGTCGGCAGAACAAACGTTGGCCTTTATTGAAGATTAAGTTTATAGGTCACATTGTGGGCTTATGGGACATTACGGAAAAAACTTATACAAACAAAATGAAAAGAAATGATGCTTACGCTGTTTTGGCTACGAAGTATGAACTGACTGTGAAAGAACCCCAGGAAGCATTGATGAAATGAATTGCTTGGATATTTTAAATAAGTACATAAAAAAAATAAATGAATCACCGGTAGCCAAATACCTAAGTGCGATTGTTAATTTCACTTCAGCTGGTATTGCTTCTCTAAAGCGAGTATTTTCTTTTGCGATCTTAGGCTTCGCCATTTGTAAAAGCATGTAAAAGTTCGTTGTAGACACTCGCGTAAAGTTCTTAAACAGAACGTTATCATCAAGGTCTCTCAGAATTCCAAAATTCCGCGTTCTTAAATAATCTTTCAACCATATTGAGCATTGATATTTTTCACGCCTTTTTCTAACTCTTTTCAGCACTAAAAATACAGCACTTATACCGGCTAACATAGCAGTATCAGTCACGTCCATTTTCACGTTTACACTGGAGGAACATTGACAACTGTGACGCACAAGTGTAGACACTTTGCAGCATGCGTTCAGTACTTTCGGTCTAAGGCATGGGCAATAACTACTCGGTGTTGAAAGCAGAATTTCGTTTACGCCCATTCCCTAACAACTGTAAGCCCATAGTCTTCACAAACGTTAGATCGACGTTACTGCTCTGCGGAATCTCCCAACCAAGCCCCACTCCCATGTTGTCTTCATAGACCATCGTGTATCTCATGGTTTTATGTATGTCAGAAGATTACCACTTTTCGACGCATATAAAGTCGAGACAGTATCGATAAGGTTTATATTCAATCGCTGCCCTACAAGACGACGCTACAATACCTTTCCAGAAGTCTATTTCCACTGCTTGAACCTTCTAGAGTTTCTTTCATGTAGGCCTATCTCCCAAGTTTCAGAGCCATAGGCGACTACGGTTTCTAAGCTGGCAGAATAAATCGTCTTCTTGTATAATAAATAACAAAATTCGAAAATAAGGGTAGTTATACAGAGCAGAGTTGTGTCGTATGCTTAGTGAAACGAAACAGGGTAGGTCTACTGAGCAGACGCAACTGGAATGTAGACGTTGTGTGAAATAACACTGGTCATAACGGACGGAGAGCTGAAGGCTGGTAAAAGGTCTCGGAGGTTGTGTACAATGCCGATTAATATACAGCGGTAAAACTCTGAGAAACGCCTACTGTAGGAATCGAACTCAGCTCGCGTCCTCGAAGACGTGTGTCGCGTAGCCCCTATATGTAACTGGAACATATCGGCTAAGGAAAGAAACCCCAACGAAAAATCTGGGTCCTCCTGTAGGGGGTTGTGACAATGGGTTTGCTCCTCATTTCACATTAAAAAAAAAGAACTTATAAAAAAATGCAACAGCAACAAATACTTAGGAGTAAACTTTAATGAAGAAGGAACAGATGATGTTGAAATAAAATCAAGCATAAACAAAGCAAAACAAATAATTAGATCATTGAATGGGATTCTTTGGAGCGCAGAAATTGGAAAAGAAAGGAACATACGATAGTACGATTAAAAGCATGTTGATGTACGATCCGAAACATGGAGAATAAAAGAACAGGTAAAAAGAAAGTTAGAGGCTACAGAAATGGATGCTTTGAGACGAGCTGCTAGAACTTCAAGGCTAGAGCGAATATACGAAATGAAACGATCAAAGATGAAAAGGGCGTACAAAAGGCAATCATCGACTACATCGAAGAAAAACAACTAATCTGGTACAGACACGTACGAAGAATGGTACAGGATCGACTGCCAAAGAAAACAATGAGATGGATACCTGGAGGGCACAGAAAGAAGGGAAGACCCAAGAAAGCGTGAATAGAGGGCATAAGAAGATCAATGAGCAATAGGGGACTAAACGATGAAAACTGCAACGACAGACAACAATGGAGGTTGGGCATCGGAGAACGTCGTAGAACGTTTTGACCGCGAATTAAAAAAAAAGGATAGACCACAACGGCGCAGCACAGAAGAAACCGGAGCCTGGGACGTGAAAGAAGAAGAGGAAAATGTAACGAACACACTGACGACAGGATGACAAAACACAGCCTAGTAAAGATAGCGAGAGATAACAGACTATCAGGAAATTGCAGGGAAGTCGGAGAGAATCGCTGGAATAAACCGGCTGTAAGCTTAAGAAAGAGGTGTGCTAAACTAGTTTTTGAAAATAACAGGTACGAACGAAACCGTTCCAAAAAAAATAACACGTACAAATACCTGTTATTATATAGGCCTACCTATTATACATATACTGTATATGTATTATATACAATTTATAAGAAATAAATTGTAACTAAATGCATTAACAGTGTTACTTTACACTGTCACTTTATTAAGCTGTAACTGTTTAAAAGAAAATAAGAAACAAGTATATTCCAGTACCGATTTTCGAAGGATGCTTTGAACTGTTCATAAGCTTCTGTTTGGTCCCGAACAATCGTATACCATTTGGATGCTGTTTCCTGGAAATGTCGAGTTACAAATTCTATACGGTCTCTGTCACTTAGGTTCCTCCCTATTGTTGCCATTTCTCGTTCACACTTTTGTAAAAATTCTATGGGGTTCTCCCATTTGTTGCCTTTAAAGCTGATCTTCTCTCGATCCTCTACTTTTGCAGCACACATCATTATAGCACTTGGTCGTCTCTTGACCTCCTCTTGCAGTCCATCTTTCATGTAGTTAATTTCCATGGAGTGGTGCGTAGTTTTTCTAGTGACCTCCTCCACGTCTATTTCTACTGTCTCGGTCCTCACAGTGAGTTGCTTTGTTCTGTTTGTGTTGTCCAGGATGCGCTCATTTAAGTCCTTGTTTTTGAGACCTTGCCCCTGCTTCGTAATTTTAAATTTTTCATTCCACTGTTCAGCCAGTTGTCTAATGTGTTCTTTTGTTTCACGTATTGTATATTCACGCTGTTCTCTGAATTTGCTATCGATCTTTACAGCTTGTTCATTAAGTGACTGTTGAACACGCTGTTCGACGGCTTCAACGCGTGCAGTAAGCTCTGTTTTCAAAGTGTTACTGACGAGTTCTATTTTAGCTTCTAACCTCCTATTATTACTATCAATCTTAGTTTCTAACCTTTCATTATTGCTATCTATTTTACTTTTTAACTCATCATTATTAATTTCTAACTGAGTTTTTGAATCTTCAGTAGTGATTTCTAATCTATTACGACTATATTCTACTTGAGTTTCTAATCTTGTATCACTATCTTCTAATCTTCCTAATTTATTTTAACTCCTCATTATTACTTTCTAATTTTTCACTATTCGTTTACAACTCCCCTTGTAGTCGTTGAAACATCGTTTCGAAGTCCATTGTTGGTTGCTTCGTCATTGTAGACTACGGTGTCCTAACTGATTCGTTATACTAATTATGTGTTTAATTATTGGTCCACCGTGACTTTATATTCCTTTATTTATAATTTATTTTATTTATTTATCAGTATTAATTTCACAACTTTTTTTTCTCTGTACTTAAATTTAACAATTTGTAATATTACTTATTACTTGCATTTACTATTATTTTTTTATACAATACTTGTGCTAATTATTTATTTGACTTTATTTATATTCTGGGCGCCATTTACTTGTAATGATAATTAACATACATCGAGCAACACGTTGGGCACGCCATTAATTATAACCCAACGATACTTAATATATACCGAACCCCACGTTGGAAGCGTGAAAATTGATTCCATTTTTGGTAGACAAGTCAGTTTCGAAACTAAGGCAATGAAATTTAGAGTGCACGTAATAGCACAACAAAGAATGTCAAAAAAAAATTATGCGAGATGTGCAGTGAAGTTAAAATCATCTCCGAAATCACATTAACAAAAAGTCCCATATGGCCTATCAGCCACTCTGTAGGTTATAACACAATATAATTCGCTTTTTTAAAATTTATTAAGTTGGTGACTGCACTGGTGTAATATATAATTTGTTATTATGATCTGTATAATATATCTGCATAACACACGAGAATAAATGTAATATCAGTATGAATTTTGTTCATTTATTAAAAACAGCTTCGTCTCTTTGGCATAGAGATATTCTGAACCTCGTTGTTTTGCTTCGTTTCGTACTTGTATCGAAATCGGCACATGCGCAGAATCAAGTATTCAGCACCAATAACTGGGTTTGTACTACTTGTAGTACTGTACTCGTTTATTCGTTAGTTGAGTAGGGGGGTCCCGCGTCTCGGAACCACGAGTAATCGGAACGGGTATTTCCACTTTTCATTTAACGTTGAATCGGAACAGGTATTTCAACTGTTATATCCGTTCCACAAAAATAATCGTTCCAAAATACCTGTTATAGGTATATCGGCCACTACTTATGAGCAAGACGAGATAATAAAAATTCCTCATATGCACACTAAATCCATAAGTGCGCTATCTTGTGGATGAATTTTAAATCTATGAATTTATATTTCACTACTAGATGGCGCGCGAACGCTTGTATAGTTCTATTACCTTGAGAAAAGTGATCCTTTCCTTCGTTTTCGAAGAAACATTTATCTACATGTGTTTAAACTATGTTGCAACATTTGATGAATATTTTTTATTACTCACTATACTTTTTGTTACACCATTTGCGCACAATAAAAATACCGATAATCGTATAACAACGTTAAAAATTATATATTTAACAAATCAAAAATAAAAGAAATTTATTGGACAACAAACTGAAATTCCATTAATTTTGTTACTGGTACATAATGTATATCAACAATTCATATTCTAGTTTCATCAGTTTTATATTTATTCATTCTATTTTTAACGAGATTATGTCCTTTACATAAAAATCCGCACATTCATGAGTTCAGAAAAGGGGTTCTCTCCCAACTCTCCCAAAATGTGAAGAACGTTTCTTCAGGTGACGTATGTCGTTATTCTGTGAGAGATGTCGGATGTAAGGCTAAACGATGGACTGCACGTTTTAAAGGAGAAGTCCAGTGTCAGCCGTTAGCCCACACAAAATGTAAAATATCGTCAAGAATTTAAATTATTTTTTGTTATTTCATTAAGGACAGAATATCATTTAGGTAAAGACAGTTTCCTTGAGTATCTGGAAAGATACTGACATATGTTAACCCCATAGACAATGCAAAAAAATAAAACAAAAAATTCAGTTTCAGTAAAGTTATAGTTATTTTTATCACACTTGTTGTAAAGTATAAAAAAACTGTATTTATGTGATTTGAATTATTCATGCTTAAGTCAGTTAAAAGTAAAGTTGTGTTTTAGATAAAATTTTGGTATCAGTTTATAACTATGTTTTATTAATACCTTGTACAGAGTTAATAACAACTATTATTGTTAATATTGTTATTATAAAGAATTTTGTGAGGTTTATTCACTAACTAGACACAATTTTTAAAATTTCAAATCAATGTAGTTACTTTTCAACATAATCCCCCCCCCCCAACTGTAATACACTTATCCCATCGTTTTTCTAACTTCCGAATGCCCCTAGCATAAAATTCTGTGGGTTGCTGATGGAGCCAGTTTTGCACATGAATTTTGACCTCTTCATTGAAACCGAATTTTTTCCCGCGTAGTGCCTCCTTAAGGGGTCCAAACAAAAAAAAGTCTGATGGAGCGAGATCTGGGCTATAAGGTGGATGTGGCAGGACCTCCCAGCCAAGTTTTGTAAGCATTTCTTGGGTCAGTTGAGCCGTGTGTGGGCGAGCGTTGTCTTGAAGGAGAATCACGCTTTTGTCAAGAGTCCACGATGTTTGGTCCTGATGGCAGGCTTTACCTTGTTTTCCAGCATATCACTGTAATACTGACTGTTGATTGTTCGTTGGTCTTCCAGATAATCACAGAAAATAGGGCCTTGAAAGTCCCAAAAGATCGTCAACATGACTTTACCTGCTGATGGCTACGTCTTGAATTTTTTTTTGAGTGGGAGAGCTGGTGTGCTTCCGTTCAAGGCTTTGTCTTTTCGATTCCGGCTGAAAATGGTGGATCCAGATTTCATCGCACGTAACAATTCTTTCAAAAAATTATTCTTTTTCAGTTAAACCACGTGCTTTTAACTGTCTACAGGTTTGAATCCTGGTTTCTTTGTGGGCATCCGTAAGTTGTATTGGGACCCATCTCGTGCAGGTTTTCTTGTATTGCAGCTTATTCTGAATAATTTTATGGACAGTACCAACACTTACTGAGACTTCTTCAGCAATCATATCAACAGTTATATGCCTGTTAGCCCGAATAAGCGCGTCAATGTGGGTTTCAAGCGAGGGAGTTGAAACTTCATCCGGTCGGCCACGCCGCTGCTCATCGCTGACATTTGCACGACCACTTTTAAACTGTTCTACCCATTTGTAAATGTTCGAACGGTACAAACAATGATTTCCGTACACTTTTAACATCCTTTCATTAATTTCAGAAGGTTTGACACCTTCTGCGACTAAAAATCTAATCACTGAATGTTGTTCTTCCGCGGTGCAATTATGAAGCGGACTCGCCATTGTTGACTGAGTAAATTAGAGGTTATGTTTATGAAATTTTATTAAACAGCTGATCAGAAGCCATTACAAGGATGCCAACTTGTACTCCTGAAAGTATCGTATTGATTTATCAAGTAGTTTTTGAGCTAGAGCAATTTGTCTCGTTACTTATTAAATGACCCTCGTATCTCTACCTCTATCTCTTTCAAAAAGAGATATAAAAATGGTTAAATAAATTGTTTATTAATGAACTGATTTAAAAAAAATCAAAGTAATTAAATAAAAATGAAGATGGAACAATAGATAATCCAGATATAAACATACAAGTCTTCAAATTAAATAATGAAAAAACTGGTGAGATTACAGGTATTTTATAGAAAAAAGTTGTTAAAGGATGAGAATTATAAAAAAAAAAGGTGTGTCAAGAGACAAATGCCAGAAATGAGAACTTCAGTGGCAAGTGGTGAATAAACTGATTCAACATGTAAAAGGTTGTTCATAAGTACTTGAAGTAAGAGAGATTTTCCTATAAAGAAGTTAAATAATTGATTAAATGAGACAAGGGCACAGTAGTGTTTATATGTATTTTGTTATAAGAACTTGATATTTACAATGAACATAAATGGAATCATATCACAAGTCATTTTATTTTCACTATAGAAATATGTACAAACAATATATAACAAATAATTTATTCCAATGTGACAATATGATTTGTGCAATATTTAGTTGGAAAGTAGAATATAATAATTTTTTTTGTCTTGTTGATACATCCTCGTCATTCACTTTTTTAAATATTATAATATACAAACTTTCACTAAGGAAAAGTGGACTAAAACCAAAAGTAAGTGTTTACTAGTGAAAGTTTGTATATGTATAATTTTGTTTTCTTTTTTAAAAGAAAGCCTTTTAAAGGTGAAAACCGGTTCAGGTTGTAAGGTAAAACTTTATGTTTTTACTTATAATAAACTTTGTGTTCCAATTCGTTAATATAATAGTTGTATTTAGTTAAGTAACGGACACGTCATGGACAATGAAATCCAAGAATTTTCTTTTTCTTGGCCATCTAAGGACCACATGCCAATTTCAATTCTTTATTCTTTGTTCTTTTCTTTTTCTCCAATATTCTTTCATCTTTTCAGTGTGTCTCTTCTTCCTGTCTTCAGTTCACTTTGAACCTGCATTTTTTTCTCTCTCCTACCCTGGACTCCTTCCATTTTTAACACTTTTGCTCAAAAAACTTCTCTTTCAATTGCTTCTTCTGCGTGTATATTATTTTTTTCTAAATCCTTTTGGATTTCTTTAATCCAACTTGATATTGACTTCTTCCCCCACAGATATTTGAAGATCTGCTTTGTTAACCTATTGTCGTCCATTCTCTATAAATGTCCAAAAAATAATAGTCTTCTTTTGTCATTGTTTCTGTTATATTTTCTATACTTTGATATATTTCATCATTACTTCTTAATTTCCAACCTTCTGAAGTTTTTTGTGGGCCTAATATTTTCCTTGTTGTACCCAGCACACTCCACATTATGACGTTATGATTTTATATATATTTGTAAATGAGGATTCTACTCATACTCAAACTACTCAATGTATTAATTTATTTTATCTTAAGAATTATTTTAAGGAATGAACTGAGCGATTGTGAGGAAGTGTGCTGACCATTTTTTATATACTGAATAGTCAGTATATAAAGAATGTTTTTTTTATATAATGTTATGTCTTAATGAAAACACTCAATAGAATTATTGTAACGAGAGTATGTCACTTCAGTTACTGTTGTTTTGTTCATTTGTATTGTCATTATTGTCATTTGTTCATCAAGATAAAACTTGTTAACGAACGTAGTTACTCTAATGAATTAAGGAAATATTATTAATCTAAGTAAATGCCTTATTTAATAACGAGCCATTCCCACGCTATCCTGTCCACACGACTGGTGCTTTCACTTTGTGAGGCCCCAGCCCCGGACGTTACAACATCCTAATAATTCGTCTTTCCAATATTTCTAGATTGTCAAAATTATAATTCAGTGCTAGACATTCACTTGCATATAGGCATTCTGGCTTCACTACTGTACTGTAATGCTGTATGTGCATTTTTCAATATGCACTTTTTATTATAAATATCTTTAGTTATACCATGTGTCCTGTCCATCCCTTTTTATGCCCTTTTATAAGAATGTGATAATTATTATATATCTATATTATAATTATATATTATATTATAATTATAGTATATTATATTAATATATAAATATAGTATAATATTCAATTTTTTACAAATTACAAAATAGCTAAATAACTAATCATAATAAGCTAACTTTTTGAAACAAAAAACTTCCAGCCAAATACAATATAAAAACCAGTATCGAAGTTGCGGATTAACTAAAAAATGTAAACAAAGATACAAAATTATACTCTTTTGACATTTCAAACATATACACAAACTTTCTAACTGACTACAAATATTATAATAAAAAGTAGGTTCCACTGATTTTAAATTGTTTTTACGAATTATTTTTAATTTTTGTTATTCTTGTAATAGTAATTGAACTCCTGAAACCATGACAAGTCTGTCGATTAACTAATTATAAATATATCACTACTGACTCGGTTCACTAATTTTTTATTGGTAGAAAATGTTAAACTTTTACCTTATAGCCTGAACCAGTTTTCGCTTACTACAAGTTTCATCACTAAAAAATTAGTGATCCGAGTCAGTAGTGATATATTTATAATTAGTATTTAAACAGTTAAAATATGTTCACATTCTTTGAAATATTACACTTTGCTTAAAGCATATATTTTTGTGAGGACATTTTGGGTTGAGCTGGGAAAAGAGCTGACAACACAGCTTTTTTGTTTCATCTATTTTGTACGCAATTGGTGTTTCATCACCAAGCAATAACAGGGAATGAGAAGGTTACTGTAGAAATGTGAATTAATTGCTAATACTTTTTAATTAATTCTTAATTCTTAATGCAAGAACATGAAGCAGCTCTTTACAAATGAATAAGAATGAAAATATAACTGAAAAATGGAAAAACAGTATCGCAGCTCCAATTTAGGAATGAAGAACACTTCCCTAAAGAATGGAAGAAAGATGCCAAAGAAGTATGATCCTACCGATTGTAATAACTGGCGGGGGATAACATTACTCTCATACTGTGGAAAAGTGATGTCAAGGGTTATCCTGAACAGAATTAGAAATATTGTAGATAGAAGACTTTGACAGGAACAAGCAGGGTTTAGAGAGGGCTGATCTACAGTAGACCAGATAAATACACTAAGGATAATCATTTAACAAGAATACCAGGCATCTCTGTATGTATTGTTTGTTCATTTTGAGAGGGCTTTTAATTCTGTTGACAGGAAGAAAATATGGTGGGCCATGGAAATGTTTGGAATTCCACAGAAGATTGTATGACTTGTACAGGCAATGTATGATGGATATGCTTGTCAAGTAGAGCATAGGGGGAAATTGTCCCAAACTTTTGATGTTAACTCGGGAGTAAGACAGGGATGTCTTCTGTCTCCTATCTTGTATATCATAGTGCTGGACAGCATGTTGCGAGAGGCAACAAATAGAATGAATGGCTATGCATTATTATAGAATAATAGCCAATGAATGGCTATTCAGTTGGGCTTAAATAGCCATTTGGAGGAACTGGATTATGCGAATGACCTGTGCCTTCTTGCAGAAAGCCTACAAGATATGGAAATTAAATTGAAGGATCTGAAAATAGAAGCCAAACAAGTAGGCTTAAAGATAAATGACAAAAAGACCAGGGAAATAATTCTGATTTGATACTAGATGGAAAAGTTATAGAAAGGGTTGAGGAATTTTGCTATCTGGGTAGCATGGTTAGTCAGGATGAAGGTACTCTTAGGGATGTGATAAGTATTATAAATAAAGCAAAAGGAGCATTTGCACAGTTAAGACCAGTGTGGAGATCACCCCATGTACACAGGAAGACAAAACTCAGAATATTTGACTCAAATGTTAAATTGGTGTTGCTGTATGGATGTGAGACCTGGAAAGTGACAAACGACATTGCCACAAGGTTACAGACTTTCATAAACCATTGCCTGAGGTACATAATGAGAATTTGGTGGCCCAAGATCATCTCGAACAGAGATCTATGGGAGGCCACAAGTCAGAGTACCATCCAACTACAGATACAGAGAAGAAAATGGAGGTGGATCACTCTGAGAAGACCACCAGAAAATATCACTAGACAAGCACTGAAACGGAATCCGCAAGGTAGCCGCAGACATGGAAGACTGAGGAACACCTGGAAGAGTACTATGTAAAGAGAGTACTATGTCTGGCTGGTCTCAACAAGACATGGAGGGAGGTGAAGGCCCTGGCAATGGACAGAACATGCTGGAGAAATTTCGTCGAGGCCCTATGTTCCACCTAGGAATTTAAGGACTTAAGTAAGTGAAGCTCCGATTGAAAGAAAAATGAGATAAGATCTGGAAAACTATAGATCAATACAAATTCTGAAATGTCTGTACAGTGTTTACAGCACTTTAGTGTTCATTACTTTTAGTGTTTACTAAAAGAGAACTTGAAAATCAGAAATCACATGACCAAGTGGTTGTTGGATGAGAATTATGAAAACAAATGCAATAACAGGGAAAGACACAGTTACTGTAGAAATGTTACTTTGTGGATGAATTGCTAATGTAATTCTTAATCTTAATGCAAGAACTTGAAGGAGCTCTTTAGAAATGAATAAGAATGAAAATATGACTGAAAATACTTGAAGGAGCTCTTTAGAAATGAATAAGAATGAAAATATGACTGAAAATGGAAAAACCGCATAGCAGATCTAATTTTACAAAAAGATGAGATCCGATCTGAAAAACTGTAGGTCAATACAATTGCAGAGAGGCATCTAGGATTTTGTGTGGGGGGGGGTTGAGTTGGCTTCATACAAAAGAAAAAACAAGTCAAGACTAATGAACATTACTGTCTTTAAATTGGTTTAAAAACATGAGATAACATCCTGAAATCAATCCCATTAAAGTAAACTGTAATGAGACAAAAATACGTGTTTTTGAAATATTGTTTACAAGGTACTTATTGATTTTCATATATTTCATATTTTAAATGCATGCACAAGTCCTGTGTAATAAATCTGTTCGCATATTTAAAAAAATAGTTACTACTATATTAGCATACAAAGCTGAAAAATATAACACAGCCTAAAAATTAAGAGATTAATAAAATCCATAAATTTTCTTCAACCCTGGGGGGGGGTCCGGTCCCGTTCATCCCCCCTCCTATAAATACACCCCTGTACAATTGCTGTCATGTCTGTACAGTGTTTATAGCTCTTTTAGTATTGATATCTTTTAGTGTTTACTAATAGAGAACTTCAAAATTAGAAGTCACATGACCAAAAGAATGTAGAGAAACCTTCAGCACAAAAGATTGTCAACACCATAAAAGTAACTTCAAGAACGATATAATTAGTTGGAAAAACATTTTTCCAGTTTATCATGAGAAAGCTTTCAATACACTAAAACTATTACGAATTCTTTAAAAACAATACATAGAAAAATAATATTTATAAATGCTGTAAAACGTTTTTGCTGTTTCACACTGGGTATGTCATCAAACAAAATACAAGTGGACAAAGGAATAGGGTGGAGTAAGGAGGTACTGTACCAACAGTGGGTATGTTCAAGTAGTTAGAATGGAAAAACAACAAATTAAATGTGATACAATATATCTTTCAATATGATATTTCCATGTGATATAGTCTTATTTAATGGAATTCAATCAAAATAGATAAGATGATAAATAAACTCGGTTAGGAAAGTAAAGGTAGGTCGTTATCATTATTATTAACTTTAAGGATTAGGATTGATTCCATCTCAATACACCATCTGTTCTTTAGCTTTCCAGGGTTTCACTTTCCAAAGCACCAGCTTTGGAACACTGTAGTTCTCATTGTTTTCAGGTGCTGCTCCTAATTAATTCTGTTCCCCTGGACCCAATCGACCATTTAAATTGTAGAAAAATACATGTTAAGTTTACTTCTTACCTAGATTGTTATTATATGAGTGAGCCTAGTCCATCTTTAGCTGATCATAAGAACATTTTTCATCCAACTAAATATGCCTGACACCTGGCATCCTTACTTCTGATTATCTATAATTCACTGCCATATATAACAAGAATTATCTTTTTGTAAAATTTTGTTTCTGTACAGTTTCCTGTCTTTCTGCACAATATTTTTTTTTTGTACCACTCCATTGGACTCTAGATAATTAAACTGTGATGCCTGTTCTCTGACTAGTTCATTTCCTCTAAATGCATTATTTGTATTTTACCTGCAGGAAATAGAGCCGACTTTGCACTGCAACATGTATTCAAATCCAAGAATGTTACCAAAAACTCAAAAATAAGAAATCTATAAAACAATATTAAGACCTGTTGCCTCTTATGGGTCTGAAACATGGACTCCAACAACAAGAGAGGAAAACATGTGCAAAGATGGGAAAGCAAAGTCTTAAGCAATATGTGGACCAGTTATGGAGAATAGAGAGAATGGAGTGAAGGGGAATATGGAGAAGTAATGAACTGCTACAGGTCTATGGGTCTATGGGGAACCTGAAATATTAGGTAAGATAAAAATGGCAAGAATAAGGTGAGCAGGTCACCTACAAAGGATGACAAAAGAAAGAATGCCTAAAAGAGTATTCTAGGGCAGACCAGGTGGAAGAAGGCCAAAAGAAAGACTAAAGAAAAGGTGGCTGGGCAGTGTTGAGACATCAGAAGGCTTGGCATCTGTAGGTGGTGGCAGGTGTCAGAGGGCAGAAGACAATGGGGGAATGTTGTGAAAGAAACCCAGACCCTTCGTTGGCTGTACCACTGAGCATTTGTTTGGTGGATGCATGTTGAACATCTTTCAGGTGAACACATTTTTGGCAATTTTTGATTCATCAGTGGACTTGTAAAAATGTATACAATTCATACTACTTTTACTGTAGTGAGTGATCATTCAGGAGTAAATTTGAGATAGTTTACAACCTCTAATAACAGAAATGTTACCACTGAATATTGTCAAAAGTAGACTTTTCAAGAGAAAATGCCTTTTGTTGAATGAATGATGAAAACTATGTGCATTAAAATAGTTGTCAATTAGCTATTTTCAATTAATGACAGTGATGGTAACTTATCATATTGAGTGATATTCATATATAAGGTTTGATCAAACATTTGTACAATTTTCTTTAATTTGCCACACCAGAAAGGTCTGAATCAAAAACTGTTTTTTGTGATATTGGTACACCTTTTTGTGTAACAATTGTCTATATTTCTAGCCATATTGAATGCATAGTTATGAACTGATAGATAATTAATAAAGTCATGGTTTGGTGTATTAAGCAATTTTTTTTCAGATTATTCAATGAAAGATTAAAGAATTTACATTATTACATTTTGTGTAAAATGTGAAATAAACTGCTCTAATATTTTATAAATGTTGCTAAGATTTGATGAGTCTTTATACATGAACAAATGGAGTGAAAGCTTCCAGGACAGTTATGAATCGGTCCTGATTCATGATATGCATGCTGGTGATAGTATAATAAAGATTGTGGTATTGTGTTACATGAATTTTGCTGTGGTCAGTAAAAAATACTATCTGGGAGTTTTAAATTACTTCCATGATGTTATTCGTAGAAAAACTGCCAGATTTATGGAAAGATTATTAATGGAATTGCTATATGATAATATATAAGATAAATATAATTAATTCACTACCGACTCAGAACACAAAGTATTTTATGGGGAAAAACATAAAAGTTTTACCTTATAGCCTGAACCAGTTTTCGCTTTTAAAAAGCTTCTTCAGAGACTGCCGTTGGGAGCACTGTCCGTCTTGTTCTTGGCGATGGTATTGACTTTTGAAGGATCGATGTTGTTTGTGTGGGGTGTGATATGTTCAAATAATGCGTGTGACTTGAATTGTGTCTGTTTGTTTAGGATGTCGTTTTTATGTGTTTTCGTGTGTTTGTATATTTCCAATTGTTCAAGAGTGTCTAGTTTTCGGCCTTTTGTGTGTACGTGTAGAATGTCCATGTTATTGTCGATGTTTTTGTATGTGTGGTTTGCTTCAATGGGTGGTTTGCAAAGGTGGATTCTGTAGTGGAGTGTAGTGCCTTTGTGTGTTCAATGTATCTTTGTTTGAAGCTACGTCCTGTCTGGCCTATGTAGAATTTGCTCCAATCTGAACAGTTTAGTTTGTAAACACCAGGTAGATCAAATTTGTTTTGTGTTTTGTGTGTGTGTTTTGATAGTGTGTATTCTGTTTTGTTTGTAGTTTTGTACGCGATTCTGTATCCAGCTTTTTTGAATTTGTGGGTTATTTTTTCAGTTTGGTTATTGATGTACATTAGTGTTATGTATCCAAGAATGTATAAGTTCATGTGTTATTGGTTGTTTAAAAATGTTTAACTAAAACTACACTATAATAAAATCGCAACTATCGTATTCACTAGATATTTCCCCATTTTATTGTTGCCTCTTACTAAGAATTAAGAAAGGAAGGAAATATTTCAAGATTGTTAAAGATTTAAACAAATATAATTATTTCACTACGACTCGGAACACAAAGTTTTTTATGGGTAAAACGTTTATGTTTTTACCCATAAAAAACTTTGTGTTCCGAGTTATAGTGAAAGAATTATAGTTAGTGAAGTAATGGACACATCATGAACAACGAAATCCAAGAACTTAAACAAAAATCACTAAAAATTGCTTGTGCAGCTCAAGGCTTTATAACAATGTACATTCCAGAAGTGTTTGCGGAGGGTCCAAAGGGGGTGTGATGCAAACATATGCTTTCATAGAAGAGAAATGCACTAGCCTCTCCACTCCAACTCCACTCTCACCTACACGTCAGTGGGCCCTGTTACGCCCAGCAATCCACTCCAAGGTTGTGGTAACCAATCCCTTCGGTGGAGTGGATCGGTAAGCAAACGAGAGATGGGGGTTCTGTCAGGACAACCTGGGGGTATCCTGGGTCCTGGCCGGGCAGGATGGTGCACATCAGCAGCAGGGTGTGCATCTAGTGTGAAGGCGGAGGAGGCTATAGTAGCCCAACGGCTGCAGGGGAAGAGCACTCCAAAATCAAAGCTCCTGGTCCTCCAGGTTGGGGGTTGGATTGGAGAATTCACATAGCCCATCTGTAAAACTTTTATGTGCAGAAACCTGTCAGTTTCTTTCGCCGGTTGGGACCCGGAACTGGAGAGCAGCTGCACTTGACCAGGACAACTGGCGGAGGCTGTTAAAGGAGGCCTTGACTCAGTAATGGGTTGTTGCGCCGCTGAAGAAGAAGAAGTGTTTGTGACTGAAAAAAAGTTGTACATTTGTGTTATAACTACTGGTGTTAATGTTGAATTAGACAACATAAATATAAAAGAATAAAGACAAAAATATTTAAATGAACAAATACATTACATGAATTGCTAAAACCTCATATACTAGAAAAAGTTTAGCATTAAGTTGTATGATATCACAAAAAGGTAATAATGAGGTATGTGCGGGCAATGAGTTTTTAGATTTGCGGGTAGGTGTGTGTTATATTGCCAACAAAATAATTACAACATCAGTCTGTAAGAAACAATATGTTTTATAAACTGCTCCATGAAGAATTGACCTAGTAGACCTGTGTTACATACAACATATGGTGTGATCAAAAACCACATACAATTTTTGTTTATTTAAAAAATTATGCCAAAAATTATTTGTTATTTGAAGAATTATGTTTATTTGATTGTTTTTGCAGTCTTCAAACCATTTTTGAAATGCATTTTTTAATAAATCCTTGACCTTGTTCAATGATTTTAGTTTTATATCTTCAACAGTCAATGTTGTCTTTTCATGGTTCTTTTCATTGTTGGTATGAGGAAAGAAGCCTTCTGCAACACTTTCACTACTGTAGAGTAGTTTATCTCATTCTTTATACAAATTTGAATCCATCTTTCATTGTAGAATATCAAAAATTGCCTAATACATAAAAAAATGTCTCAATTAGCCTTCAAGTCTAAACTATACATCCAATAGAGCTATAACACTTTAGGCAATTGTCGCCAAGATATGTACCAAGATCACAAAAAAAAAACAAAAAAAAAACAGTTTTGTAATTGGACAATTGTAGTGTGGGGAAATTCAAAGTTTGAATGAATTTTTTTGAACAAACCTCATACTAATCAAGTATTTCTCCTGCTAGTTATAGTTTTTCTTAGTTGCAGTACAGTCTACAATAAACAAATCACAACAAACATAAACTTTACTTTCTGTAGTTATTTACTAAGTCCAGCAGCCACTGGCTACTAATTTGTTTCCTTTTTCTCAGCTGAGCTGATAAAAATTTGAATGTAAAGAAACCGAGACAACAAACTTATCCACTTATCTTATCAAGGTAGTTGATATTAATTTCTTTTTGCTTGAGCAATTTACACGAAACTATCCCACAGTCTTCTCACGTTGTCATTGTTTTTCTGTTTACTGTGGGTAGTTGTGAACAGCCAAGCAACCAAATGTATATTGTATATGGACCCCACAAAAAGGTGACACATAATGCTTTTGTTTAATATATATGTCTTGTATAGATCTTTGTATTCATACCTTGGTCCTCAAAGTTGAAAAAAAGCTTCTGTTTTGACACACAAACCATCTGTTTTGAGCAATTCTGTAAATCTATATTATAGTTATTATTATATTATTATTATTGTTGTTATTATAAATTTAAATTCTGCATGATTATAAAAAAGGTGTTCATTTAGTAACACTAGCCAAAGTCTTGAAATAACAAACAAGATATGAACTGCGTATTTTAGACATTGGAACATGCTAATCTATGTTCACACAGCTTAATTAAGCTTGAAATAATTACTTGAAATTTTAAGACCTAAGAAAGTTTAAATGAAATGTATATAACATTACTCAAAACATTTTATATCATGAGCAGTGGCAAAGCGTGACAAAATAATTTGGGTAGACACAAAAATACAAGCCAAAAGCAACCTCTTACTAAGATTGTTGACATTCTTAATGAACCAGTAAAAAACTATGGTAAATAGAGTTAATGCTACTGAAACGTTACTGTGAACCTGTGTATTAATTTAATATGTATATAGACACATATAATAATAAATCAACTATTAATGGTAACTATAACAATATATAATAATATAAAGCATTGTAATGTACATAGATGTAAGTAAAATATAAATGAAAATTTAGTGAAAGTGACAACTAAAGAAACTAGTTTTGACCGCATTGTACTAAAGTAGGTCGCACAAACCTTTTGATAAACGTTTAGTAGAGGCATACAAAATGATTTCACAAATCCTATAAAACAATTCTGGAAATCATTTTGGGGGACAAATGAAACATTACTGTGAACCTGTGTATTAATGTAATATGTATAGAAACACATATAATAATAAATCAACTATTAGTGGTAACTATAACACTATATAATAATATAAAGCATTGTAATGTACATAGATGTAAGTAAAATATAAATGAAAATTTGAATCAAAAGAGGCTCGACTATGCGACAGTCAGGCGCCGACAAAATAAGTTACAATAGGCCCAAAACACCCTTACATGTCATAAAAGCATAAAATGTTTTGTAGAGTAAATACAGCAAAAAACGCCCATGTACCGTTAGGTTAACGGTACTGTGTCCTTCAACAGACAATAGATGACACACCAATAAGTATGATATTTTAGAAAGTAGCGTCACTTTTTAGGAGTCTAACGAACGTCCGCGTAAGTTTATCGCCCACTCTCTGACAACCAATCACGGATAGCGTCGGTAGTGAGCACGAAAAAGGTACAGCACCGGAATGGGTAAATTCGAATTTACTGGCAAATATTTCAAATTCAGGCCAATGGAAGTACGATCAACAAGAGCTGTAGTGAGGGAAGGACTCGGAAAACGATAAAAAACAAGTGAAGCAAACGAAAGAGGGAAGTCTAAGTTTAATTTTTCACGCAAAACATGGGAAAGCTGCGTCACTCGATGTGAGCATTAATACTATAATTCTAAGTTCAGATCAGTAATTAACTCGGTTAAATAGTTGAGAAAGAATTACAGTCATCAAGAAGTTTATTTTATATGTGTGCGCGATAGTATGTACGGACCAGAAGATGTTTAACTTGTGCGCATAGATTGCAGCAAGAAGTATACTTATTTATATGTGCGCGATGTTTAGTACTAACGCGAGCGAGTGAAGTAAATAAAGAAAGTTTAATCAAGAGTGATTAGTGCAAAGTGTAGTGCGATGTTCAATGCAGGATTACAGTTCATCATTCTTTTACTTGAAATCCAGCAACAAGTAACAGTATATTATTTATGATTCATAACTCAATAAATTAACACAGAATTTGCATCTAAAAAAATAACTCATCTCATTCTCAAAAGACCCACGAGTTCAGATACTAACTATTACAATTTATGCTATATGACATGTTAGTAGAGTTATTGTATAGTAAAGTAAGGAAACAAATTATAATAATTATAGAAATGGTAACGAAGTTGAATAATTGAATCTATTGAAGATTATAGAAGTTCATAGTAGGCCTAGTTAAGAATTTATGATACATATATATGTTTTGATTAATACTGAAGATTTAAATGTGTTAAGGGAGTAAATTTGAATCTACTGATTGCTCATTTGAATAATACTTGATTAATATGATTTTGAAGAATCTGTAAGCTAGAGATATTAATAATTTTGTTATTGGTTATAAAGAATATTAATGAGTATAGATTTGAAAGATGATATTAATGATTAACTCTCAGATGTATTATGTAATAAGAAGATAACAATATAAATCTTAGTATCTGAACGAAGTGTTATTATTTCATAACAATCCTGAGATACTCTGCTCTGGCGCCCAAGCAAATTAATCAATAATACAAAAATAAGTGGAAGTATTCAGTAATAAATATATCTAAATATAATTTGCAACACAATAAATCAATGTAATTACCGATTACATGCAATACTGTCTTGAATAAATTATTTAGTCAACATTCGAAAATTACGCGCGCTTCACGAGTAGTTATATTTGGCGCCTTAACTAGAACCGTAAATGACATTTAACGCAACCAATATGTGGCATAATAACCATACTTAAGAATCTCTTTATATTTGGCGCCCAACATGGGGCTTAAAGTGGAAATTTAAATAATCTCGGCAGAATGAGATGAGTTAGATAATAAGAAATATAATATAAATTTTAAAATTAATGTTAACTCGAAGTAAGACTAGAAAGTTAAGGAATTTTAATAAAATTAAGAGTAGTGAAATTACAATGGAAAGTAACGGTGATAAAATGGTAGTGATGAAGTAGAATTTGACATTAATAATCAGATGGGGGAAACAGAAAGATTTGAAGAAGTAACGTAGAACGAAGTCGTATTGGCTCCTTTAGAGGCAAGGGGACGAACTGAAGAAAACACAACCAGTACAATACAACACACAAACGCAAATATAGATATGGCCACAATGCTACAACTATTAGCAGAGAATAATAAACAATTAATAACGGAAAATACAAAAGTAGTACAACAAATAACGGAACAATTAACACAACAAATAACGCGACTGGAGGAGAGCACAAAACACAAATAGCGGAACACATATCACAAGTAATACAAAAACTAGAAGAAAATCATAAACAAACAAAACAACTGACAGAAAGCACCAGGAAGCTGGAAAAAAGAATTGATGAGGTTAAGGAGAGTATACAAGAAGACAACATCCAGATAAGGAAGGAAGTGGAACAATACGTAACACGATAAGTGAATAAACAGAGAAAGGGTAGATCAACAAATCGAAGGGATTAAGCGAGAAAACCAAGAAATATCAACGATGTTAAGGTCAGAAGCGAAAGAGGTGGTACATGAAGAAATAGAGACACTCCAAACGCAGGTGCGGGAACACCTAGAAAGAGGTGAACAAACGATCAAACAAACCCAGGAGGCAGTCGCACAAGAGATAAAAATAATAAATAAGAAGCTAGTTATCAAGAAACACGAAGAACAACTGAATCTACATCGAGCGGAAGTTAGCCGTGAGTTAAATGAGGTAGGTGGGCAGTTGACAATGGTGAAAGAAGACATGAAGATGCGGTTAGCACAAATAGGCGCAACACCAATACAACGAGGAATCACAGTGGAACACTTAAAAAGCGTGTCGTTCAACGGGGAAGGTGAGTACCCGATGGAATTTATCAAAGAAACGGAGGAGATCAGAAAAGAATACTCTATGAATGACGACATCAACTGGATCGCGAGGCATCTAGAGGGAGAGGCGGCGATCTGGTGGAAGTTGACACGACATGAAGTAGATACGTTCCAGGAATTCCAAGAACCTTTCATAGCAAAGTATTGGAATCAGATGATTCAAGAGGAGGTACGGGACCGCCTAGAGTTCGGAAAATATAGGTACGAGAGTGGTCTCAGCATGGTCCAATATATGGAAAGGTGCATCCTACAGAATCGTCAATTGATACCACCTATATCGGACCAACATTTAATTAGAAAGCTTGCACGCCATTATCACCACGACATAGCAGTAGCTACAGTGACGAGAGGGGTAAAGAACATCGCCGAATTCCAAGTATTGTTAACGGAGTTTTCAGCTATGCGAAAGGCAAACAACGGACACGCGTATAACTCAGTTGAACAAAACCAAGTAAAGACGGAACATAAAGAACGCCCCAACGCCCGTGGCATAATCGGAGAGTTGACAGACCGGCTGACTACCCTAATGACACCGGACGTAACTACGGGCAAAACAAATTTGAGCAGGGTAGAAGAGACGTGAATAGGGGACAGCAAATTCAGGTCAACGCTCTCGCAAGTACAAGCGGAACTCAAGGACAGTCATCGACCCCAAATGTGCAAAGTACGAATTCAAAAAACTAAATAACTGTTACCGTAGGAATAAGATAGATATAGCAATTAGTTGTAAGGAAATCAGCACCACATTTTTGAATATACGTGATGATTTATTAGAAATAGATAAAGAAATGGAACGGACACAAAAATTTAAATGTCCAGAATTAGAAATCAGTTTGAATAATGTACCCGTCATAGCGTTAATTGACACAGGCAGTCAGATCAATGCGATTTCTGCCGAGTGGTTCAATAAAAATAAACACCGAATGGGAAAACTGGATGTATTAAGACTAACGAATACAGTCGTAAAGGGAGCCGTGGGTAAGAAGTCGAAGCAAATTACACAACAAGTGTTATCAGAAGTAAATTTCGGGGAATTCGTAGTGGATAGTGTGTTTATCATCGTGCCGGAATTAATACGTGACTGTATCATGGGAATCGAAATACTGCAAGAAGGGGGCTGCATTATTAATTTACAAAATAATCGAATTATATTTAATAATCAAATTACAACAGGTGATATACCCAAGAGTTGGGAGATGCTAGCGATGGAAAGACACCAAGAAGCGGAGCCTACTACAGCCATAATCCGGGAGAAACTGGAGAAAGTTACAGAAATTAGTAATCAAACTAAAAAGAAGTTGGAAGAGGTGCTATTACGAAACCGTCAGATATTTAGAGAGGAACCAGGCAGGGCAATCGGATATGAGCATAGGTTCGTCGTAACAGATAAAACACCGTACTGTATAAGAGGATGGCCCATTCCTTTGAAGTATCAGGAAGCCGTCGACAAGAAGGTGAAGAAAATGGAGGCATGCGGGGTAATCGAACGTGCGGCCAGCCCATATATAAACCATTTGGTAACAGTTATTAAAAAGGATCAATCGATACGGCTATGTCTCGACGCGCGGCGGATTAATTCAGTTACCATCCCAGACTATGAGGGGGCGGTACCGATTAATGAAGTGTTGGCGAGCTGGGGGGACATACGAGTGATGAGTAGCATTGATTTAACAAGCAGTTTTTGGCAAATGCTGAGGAGTGTCGAAATTTCACAGGGTTTCTATATAAAGGGCGATGTTACCGATACACAGTAACCCCATTTGGTCTCAAGACCAGCCTGGCGAGCCTGACCAGAGGATTGGACCAGGTATTAACGGAAGAGGTGAAACGGTTCACAATAATATACGTCGACGACTGCCTATGCGTATCCAGGAGCGAAGAGGAACATATCAGTCATCTAAGTTTGCTATTGGAGAATCTGAGACAGGCTAACTTCACTGTGAACATAAAAAATCCCAGTTTTTCCGGCAAAAGATTGACTACTTAGGCTACGAGCTTTCAACAAAGGGTATTAGTGCATCACAAGACAAGGTTGCAGCAATAATGAAGTTTCCTCGACCGAAGAATCCAAAACAGCTGAAGGGATTTTTAGGTCTGACTAATTTCTATAACAAGTTTACCAGCCGATACGCCGAAGCGATTCAACCATTGCTACAGTTGTTGAAAAAGGGATCGAAATTTAAATGGACAGAGAAATTAGACCAACAGTTTGATATGGTGAAACAGCTGTTTGTGGACACCGTCATGCTCAGGTATCCCAACCCTAACAAAAGGTTTTACTTACAAACGGATGCAAGCAAGTATGCGTTAGGGGGGCAATTATACCAGATCGACGAAGGCAACCAAATCGGGGTGATTGCTTTCACTAGTCGTGTTTTCAGAGGAGCGGAACTAAATTACTTTACTACTGAATTAGAACTGTTAAGCGTGGTCCACTGTTTAAAAAAATTTAGGACGTATGTGTTGGGACGTCCATTGACGATAATAACAGATAATAAGGCACTAACTTTTATGCAAAAATGCCAGCTAACCAATTCACGCATTACACGATGGATCTTGGCCATGCAGGAGTACGATTTTGACGTGATACACTGTAAGGGCAAAGGCAACATAGTGGCTGACATACTCAGCATATATCCTGAAGACTCACCGGTGGAAATACAAATGTATCAGGAGGAAGAATTAGAAATTAGCGCAATGGAGATTAAGATCAACCCGAAGTTGCGAAAACAGCTACAGAATATTTCACAATTACAGAAAGATGATGAGAAACTGAACAAAATCTTAATTCAAATACAAAACGATCCACACAGTAAATTGCATAGAATATATAGATGGCACAACCAGAAACTATACCGGCAGGAAAGGCAAAGATGGAGACTAGTATTAACCAAGGAATTGGGTGAAGAGTTAATTCAAGAGATACATACAGTATACGGCCATATTGGCATAAAGAGAACTTATGAATTAATCAAAGAGGATTTCACGAGGGAGCACTTGTATAAATTCACAAAACGATTGGTTCGAACCTGTGAAGTCTGCCAAAAGTGTAAGGATCACCACAGAAAGGGTATTGGTGAGACCAGGCCAATACTATCAAAATCCAAAGGCGAGTTGATCAGTATGGATTTTTACTGACCGCTACCAACCTCAACGGGCGGAGTAAGATATCTATTGATAATTGTAGATACTTTTACAAAATATGTGAAATTATATCCGATGAAAAGGGCAACCACCGCCACAACAGTTAATAAATTGAAAACATATATACGAGAATTGGGTAAACCAGAAGCCATATTGACGGATAATGGAGCCCAATTCACCAGCAGGTCATGGGTGAAGAACCTGGAAATCAAACCGAAGTTCACCGCCATCCGGAACCCATGCACAAATTTGGCAGAAAGGGTAAACCGACAACTGGGAAGTGTTTCGTGTATTAGTGGGCGGACACCACACGAAGTGGGCGAAATACATTAAACTGGTGGAGAAGACCATAAATGAAACGTACCACGATACAATTGAAATGACGCCACACCAAGCTCAGTGGGGTCAGAGACCAAGAAGAGTGTGGGAAAAATACATAGACAGGGAATTAATGAAAGAAGAAAGAAAGATGAATCCTAGAGACATATACCAAAGGATAAAGAGGAAAGGGGAGAAAAGAGCACAGAAACATAATGCCGAAGGACATCAGATGAAATTTAACGTCGGAGATTTAGTATTAATTCGGACTAACCCGATCTCTGACCTAGCAAATAAGATTACGGCCAAGTTTATAAAGAGATTCTTAAGTATGGTTATTATGCCACACATTATTTGCGTCAAATGTCACTTACGGTTCTACGTTAAGGCGCTAAATATAACTACTCGTGAAGCGCGCGTAATTTTCGAATGTTGACTAAATAATTTATTCAAGACAGTATTGCATGTAATCGGTAATTACATTGATTTATTGTGTTACAAATTATATTTAGGTATATTTATTACTGAATACTTCCACTCATTTTTGTATTATTGATTAATTTTCTTGGGCGCCAGAGCAGAGTATCTCAGGATTGTTATGAAATAATAACACTTCGTTCAGATACTAAGATTTATATTGTTATCTTCTTATTACATAATACATCTGAGAATTAATAATTAATATCATATTTCAAATCTATACTCATTAATATTCTTTATAACTAATAACAAAATTATTAATATCTCTAGCGTACGGATTCTTCAAATCATATTAATCAAGTATTATTCAAATGAGCAATCAGTAGATTCAAATTTACTCCCTTAACAAATTTAAATCTTCAATATTAATCAAAACATATATATGTATCATAAATTCTTAACTAGGCCTACTATGAACTTCTATAATCTTCAATAGATTCAATTATTCAACTTCGTTACCATTTCTATAATTATTATAATTTGTTTCCTTACTTTACTATACAATAACTCTACTAACATGTCATATAGCATAAATTGTAATAGTTAGTATCTGAACTCGTGGGTCTTTTGAGAATGAGATGAGTTATTTTTTAGATGCAAATTCTATGTTAATTTATTGAGTTGTGAATCATAAATGATATACTGTTACTTGTTACTGGATTCCAAGTAAAAGAATGATGAACTGTAATCCTGCGTTGAACATCGCACTACACTTTGCACTAATCACTCTTGATTAAACTTTCTTTATTTACTTCACTCGCTCGCGTTACTACTAAACGTCGCGCACATATAAATAAGTATACTTCTTGCTGCAATCTATGCGCACAAGTTAAACATCTTCTGGTCCGTACATACTATCGCGCACACATATAAAATAAACTTCTTGATGACTGTAATTCTTTCTCAACTATTTAACCGAGTTAATCTATTGATTTGAACTTAGAATTATAGTATTAAAATGCTCACATCGAGTGACGCAGGTGTCCCGTGTTTGCGTAAAAAATTAACCTTAGACTTTCCCTTTTCGTTTGCTTTACTTGTTTTTTATAGTTTTCCGAGTCCTTCCCTCACTACAGCTCTTGTTGATCGTACTTCCGTTGGCCTGAATTTGAAATATTTGCCGGTAAATTCGAATGTAACCATTCCGGTGCTGTATCTTTTTCGCGCTCACTACCACGCTATCCGTGATTGGTTGTCAGAGAGCGGGCGATAAACATACGCGGACGTTCGTTAGACTCCTAAAAAGTGACGCTACTTTCTAAAATAGTCATACTTATTGGCGTGTCATCTATTGTCTGTTGAAGGACACAGTACCATTAACCTAACGGTACATGGGCGTTTTTTGCTGTATTTACTCTACAAAACTTGTTATGCTTTTATGACTTGTAAGGGTGTTTTGGGTGTATTGTAACTTATTTTGTCGGCGCCTGACTGTCGCATAGTCGAGCCTCTTTTGATTCAAATTTTCATTTATATTTTACTTACATCTATGTACATTACAATGCTTTATATTATTATATAGTGTTATAGTTACCACTAATAGTTGATTTATTATTATATGTGTTTCTATACATATTACATTAATACACAGGTTCACAGTAATGTTTCATTTGTCCCCCAAAATGATTTCCAGAATTGTTTTATAGGATTTGTGAAATCATTTTGTATGCCTCTACTAAACGTTTATCAAAAGGTTTGTGCGACCTACTTTAGTACAATGCGGTCAAAACTAGTTTCTTTAGTTGTCACTTTCACTTTCTCCCTCTAGACCCGCTACACTATACAACTCACACCTTCTATTCTAAATTAACATAATACAAACGACCCTTGTCAACAATATAGACATACTATTTAAACAATCACTGTCCCTTTTAAATTTACATTACTTTATATTCTTATCACATTATATTAGATTACACATTTTGTTTTCTTGTCAATTTAGTTATACACACCAAATGTTCTTTGTATGTTCCTTACATACACAATATTCACGTTATGTTAATTACATACCAACTTTAACAAACTTTATCCATATTAAGTTATTTATATACATATTCTTTCGTGTTAAAGTAGTTATATACATACATTTTTTTTTGTCAAGTCAAGTTCATTACATACATAATCCATGTTAAGTTAAATTAATTACATACATATTTCATGTCAGGGAATTTTAATATATTTTTATCTTTTAAATTCCCCATGATCGTAGTGAATCATTCATGGTAGTATGGCTTCATCTTTCTGACGTTGAAGATTCCACGCGCAGATTCAAGGTTGTTGACCTCGGCTACCACGTATGTTGCACTGCCTTTTAATTCTTTGACTTGGTGAGGGCCTTCAAAGATTTCACTAAACTTGGCCGTAATCTTATTTGCTAGGTCAGAGATCGGGTTAGTCCGAATTAATACTAAATATCCGACGTTAAATTTCATCTGATGTCCTTCAGCATTATGTTTCTGTGCTCTTTTCTCCCCTTTCCTCTTTATCTTTTGGTATATGTCTCTAGCATTCATCTTTCTTTCTTCTTTCATTAATTCCCTGTCTATGTATTTTTCCCATACTCTTCTTGGTCTCTGACCCCACTGAGCTTGGTGTGGCGTCATTTCAATTGTACCGTGGTACGTTTCATTTATGGTCTTCTCCACCAATTTAATGTATTTCGCCCACTTCGTGTGGTGTCCGCCCACTAATACACGAAACACATTTCCCAGCTGTCGGTTTACCCTTTCTGCCAAATTTGTGCATGGGTTCCGGATGGCGGTGAACTTCGGTTTGATTTCCAGGTTCTTCACCCATGACCTGCTGGTGAATTGGGCTCCATTATCCGTCAATATGGCTTCTGGTTTACCCAATTCTCATATATATGTTTTCAATTTATTAACTGTTGTGGCGGTGGTTGCCCTTTTCATCGAATATAATTTCACATATTTTGTAAAAGTATCTACAATATCAATAGATACCTGACTCCGCCCGTTGAGGTTGGTAGCGGTCCGTAAAATCCATACTGATCAACTCGCCTTTGGATTTGGAATGCAAACATTGGGGGGATGGAATCTGACCCACCATCAATTCAGGAAATAGAAGAAGCTATTAGTGCCCTCAGGAACAACAAGGCACCAGGTACAGACTTAATTCCTGCAGAACTGCTTAAAGCTGGAGGTACTGATGTGGCAGTCACACTGCACTCCTTAATCGTGGACATATGGCAAACGGAACGAATCCCCATGGAATGGAATAAGTGCATTATATGCCCTATTTATAAAAAAGGCGACAAACTTCAATGTAGAAATTACAGAGGCATTTCGTTGCTGTACACCTCCTACAAGGTTTTTGCGTACATCTTGAACCAAAGGCTGAGACCCCTCACAGAAAATATAATACGGGAATACCAAGCTGGATTCCGACCTGGAAGGTCTACAATCGACCAACTCTTCTCGGTAAAACAGATATTGATATGCGGATGGGAACGTGATATTGATGTGTACCAGATCTTTGTGGACTTCAGGCAAGCGTATGACTCTATGAATAGAGACAAACTCTACACCGTAATGCATGAATTTGGAATACCAGGCAAGCTGGTAAGATTAACGCAAGTTACTATGCAGCAGACTGAAGCCCAAGTAAAGGTGGATAGCCAACTAACTGAACCCATAAATATTACACAAGGACTAAAGCAAGGAGATGGGTTAGCCCCAACACTATTTAATATTGCATTGGAATATGTAATTAGAGGCTTATCAATAAATAGCTCCAATCTGTTAACAAATAAAACTGTACAAATAGCCGCATATGCAGATGACATTAACATCATGTCAAGACGGATCACGGCAGCTAAAGAAATATTTATAGAGCTTAAAAACAAAGCCAAGGAAGTTGGGCTAGCCATAAATACGGATAAAACAAAAATGCTTATCCAAACAAGAAGGGACCAGGTTCATAACAACATCGAGATAGCGGAGGACACAATTGAATGGTGGACAATTTCACGTATCTCGGAGTGAATCTAGCAAAGACTGGATCAGAGGAGCCGGAGATCCAAAGACGGACCACCATGGCTAACAAGGCGTACTTCGCATTGCTGCCATCATTTAGGTCTGGGGATGTGCACAGGGAAACAAAAATGAAAATATATAGGACTGTCATCAGACCGGTGCTATGCTACAGGTGTGAGGCATGGACAATCACACAGAAAACAGTCGACTAGTAGACACCTTTGAAAGGAAAATCCTCAGACACATTATAGGCCCAATACAAGAAAATTGCTCATGGAGACTGAGATACAACAACGAACTGTATCAAATATATAAAGAGATACCAGTCTCAAAATTTATAAGAATTCAAAGATTGCGTTAGGCCGGACATGTTATGAGAATGGAGGATGGCAGGAACCCTAAGAGGGCTTTGCTGGGTACATGGGAGGGAACGAGACCTAGAGGTAGACCAAGGAAGAGGTGGGAAGATGGCGTTGCAGAGGACGCGAGAGACATGGAGATAAGAAACTGGAGGAGGGTTGCAGTGGATAGAGCGGATTGGAGGCGGAGATTGGTGGAGGCCAGGGCCCGACTTGGGCTGTAGCGCCATAGGAGAGAGAGAGAAAGTAAGGAAACAAATTATAATAATTATAGAAATGGTAACGAAGTTGAATAATTGAATCTATTGAAGATTATAGAAGTTCATAGTAGGCCTAGTTAAGAATTTATGATACATATATATGTTTTGATTAATATTGAAGTTTTAAATGTGTTAAGGGAGTAAATTTGAATCTACTGATTGCTCATTTGAATAATACTTGATTAATATGATTCTGAAGAATCCGTAAGCTAGAGATATTAATAATTTTGTTATTAGTTATAAAGAATATTAATGAGTATAGATTTGAAAGATAATATTAATGATTAATTCTCAGATGTATTATGTAATAAGAAGATAACAATATAAATCTTAGTATCTGAACGAAGTGTTATTATTTCATAACAATCCTGAGATACTCTGCTCTGGCGCCCAAGAAAATTAATCAATAATACAAAAATAAGTGGAAGTATTCAGTAATAAATATATCTAAATATAATTTGCAACACAATAAATCAATGTAATTACCGATTACATGCAATACTGTCTTGAATAAATTATTTAGTCAACATTCGAAAATTACGCGCGCTTCACGAGTAGTTATATTTGGCGCCTTAATGTAGAACCGTAAATGACATTTAACGCAACCAATATGTGGCATAATAACCATACTTAAGAATCTTTATACTACCTCTATCAGATAATAGCTAAGTGACTACCTGAAACATATGCATTCCTTATATAATTTGGCCTACTATGAAGAAAAAGAAATCCTATTGCAATTGGGTTGGTTTATGAATCTGAATTAGAAAATATTGCTAGAAAATATAAATTTTATTCACATTTTTTAATGGTGACAAATCCAGATTACTGTAGGCATTACACAAATATTTCATATTTTCTTGTAAATGAGTTCTACAAGCTGTGTCTCATTTTTATTATTTTTAGCTATAGAATCAGCATGTTTTTCATGAAAGACTCTTCCATTGCCAGTAAATTTAAAGTTTCTAAGTAATAGCCCTTATCAAGAGATTGCTCATTTTTCTTACTACCCCTGAAAGCGTACCCTTGTCCCCCTGAATAACAAACATCTATCAAACGGCCTACTATCCTTTGATTTCGTGCCACATTTTTATTGTGCTGCACTGCTTGAATTCTAGGTGTTTCGGACAAACAATGTTCAATTCTGCTACGTCCTAGCGTATGAAATATCTCATAATTTTTTATGTGAGTTTTGCTACCAGCATGTTTACTGGCTTTAGCTCAAAATTTTTTATAGTGTCAACTCCAACTTTTCTCCATGGTTACTCTCCACTAACCATCAAACAGTAATAGCAGTGGAGAGTTTTGTTCGCTTACAACCAGAGAGCCACCTATATTTACTATACCAAACTTTTTGAAATTTTCTTACAACTTTTCCATCCTTTTGCGACAAATCTAAAGACGCCCGAGATATTTTTAACTTAAACAATACCTTTTGCTCCAAATGTAATGTACTGATTTTGTATTTTAACTAAAATTCTAGTGAATCAAAGTTGTCAGAGTTTATAACAAATACTTCTGGTACAACTGGTACTGACTATATTCATTTTGCTCCTTTCAATCAATTAAACAGTATTCTTAAAGCACTTAAAGGATGGCATTTAATAATATGTATTATTAAATAGTTAGTACATAAATGATTACACACTTCTTAGCCTACCCCACTAAATACAAAGTTAAAAATAATTTGTAAACTCAACAAAAACAAATATTCACTACGCTAGCACATTGAAACAAACACAGGCAGCCAGGCGATAATTCTGTGCTATTTAGTGCAGGGGAGACGTGTCTTCTGATGTGATGTACAGGACACATTTTTACGCTGCGCATGCAGGTCCTCTCCCGTCGTCGTCAACTGAAGCCCTCCTCACCTCCAGCCTTGTTAAAAAGACATTCCAAGTAACGTCTACCCTGATACTCTCCGTACAATTTCATCGCACAGCAAGGGTCCATGGCTCACACTCACGTCATGTCGTGTGATATTTAACTTCTTAAATTAGTTTTATACACTATTTGAGTAATTTACACAACTTAATTCATAAATAAAAT
This sequence comes from Magicicada septendecula, assembly GCA_034769895.1. NCBI lineage: Eukaryota > Metazoa > Arthropoda > Insecta > Hemiptera > Cicadidae > Magicicada > Magicicada septendecula. The sequence continues at coordinate 460,338,216 of CM068370.1, read as the reverse complement.
TTAATTTTTTTATGAATAAATTATTTGGAGAGACACTGTCTACCTTGTCTTCCCTGATGCTTCGCCACTGATCATAAGCAGTAAAGTATACAAACATATTTCATCATAGAGAAAAAATAAATTCCATAGATACATAGAACAATATCTGTATAGGCCTATCACTCTTAACAGCTCTAACAGTGTCAATACGACTGTAACAATCAGCTTGCCAAGAAGTAATGAATGATTGCCATACATTTTAGATTGTACACTAAAACTTTACTTTCTGAAGGAACTTACTTATTTTCTGAAAGAAAGGGAGATTCACATTGGAATGACTGTTCGCAAAATCTTAAGAATATAATAAATAGTAATTTATAGTTATAAGTATAATACTACTGAGTCAAAATACTAAGTTTTTTGTTGGTAAGAATGTAAAATTTCTACCTTGTAGCCTGAAACAGTTTTTGCCTATTATTAGTGTTCCGAGTCAGAAGTGTTATACTTATAATTAGTTAATCAAGGGACACATCATGGACAACAAAATCCAAGAATGTAATTTGTAGTAATTAATAGTAAAGAGTGCCTACCTGATTGGCTAGAGAATGCAGGAATCAGACACAGTGTAAGTCTTTCGACTGGTTTATATCCTCCCCGCATATACCTGTGGTGCGTGTGTTATGGAGTCTCTCACAGGTATATGGGACCTACAGTTTAATGCCAGATCCAAACGGCATAGTTGGGGGAGGGTTTATATTAGGCAGGATACCTCTCACTGGTTTGCCATCGCCTTACGAAGGGTAACGGTTGTATCTAAATCAGATGGCCCCAGCAAGAATCGAACAACCCGCGCCGACAGTGTAGCAGCGCCACATGGAAGCCATTACACCATGGCCACTCCGAAAGACATATGAAAGTTACAAAAAGATAACATACATGTCAACCTGGGTTGTTTCAAGTTTAGCATCAAGTTCTTGTTGCAGACACTGTCAACAAAGTGATACTTGGCACAGACATTATAATCCTTGTGGGTTTATAATGAATTTAAAAGTATTGTAGTGAGGAAAAGACTGCACCACTGTACAGGAAGTGTGTCAGAGATAGCCATCCATTTGATTAAGCAGTTGACAATAGCTGAGGATGTCAACAGTCTCAGAGGGGTTGAACCTTTGGAGGTGGACCAGAGATGAGATGGAAGAAGAAGGATAATTCTGTTACGATTGTTATGAGAAACATCAGCTGTTATGAAAACAAAAAGTAGGCAAAATTAGTCTTTGTTGAGAGGCCATGCTGCGGAAGAAAGCATTGCTGATTTGAGAAAGTGTTCTTTGGAGAAGCTCCCAGAGAGGAAGAACTAGAGTAAATGATGCTTCAGAATTTACAAAAAGATATAACAAATGAAATTGCAAGTACAATAAATAGAAGAGTTTAATATTTGGAAGAAACCCGTTGTACAGGAAACTGACATACAACTACCAGAAATTATTTACAGACATTGTGGATAAAGTGACCACAGACATTCTGAATTCTTATGGGGTATAGTGAATTTAAAAGAAAAATTCATGAGGGTAGCCCAGAGAAGGTGACGCTTTGTGTAAGTTGTGTGACAGACATCCACCCATTTGCTGAAGTGTGACAGTTTTTGTGTACTTCCTTGTAAAGCAAATTACATTTCTTCAAACTCAGTTTCAATTTTGTACTCGCCATGAAATCTGGTCACAACTTCTTCAAGGTTTCGTAAATTTTCCTTAAGCATCAAGTGCATGAATGCAAAACTTGTATGGATCAGCTCCACTGCAGCTGAATGGATAAAAAGGAGGAAAATAAAGTTCTCTTTCTGTGCCATTATTCGTCTAACTGGTTTGGTGTGATCTGTCAGCTCCTCCTCCTTTCCTGAACCAATTTTTTAGTCGCCAAATACCTCAACAGTCTGTTATAAGTACTACAATCTCTGCCTTCCACTGCAGTTCTTCCTATTCACTGTGCCCCTCCCCCCTAAAGATATTAATTCTGAATGTCTCAGCTAGTCCTCTACCAACCCGTCTCATCTTCTGGTTATAACTATCCACAAAAATTCCTTTCCTCCTCTATTTCCAGAATCTGGTAATTTGTTACTTTGTTTTTATCATTATCTTATAAACCACATTTCAAATGCTTCTGTTGTTAATGTGCCAACTTCTCATATTTTTCAGGTTTTTCATCTATATACTGTGATGCTCCAAATGTATAACTTCATGAATCATCATTATCATCATCTTCAGCAAGGATTAAACAAAAATTGGTTTGATCTGCTCACAAGCAGATAGACTAGAGCTGGTCACTCCAACGCTTCTTCAGACGTCCCACACCTCTCTCTCCTTTCAGCTTATAATTCAATATTTGGTTGGGGATGTGGCTATCATCCGTTCGGTTAAGATGTTCCAACCATTGTAGCCAATATTGGGCAAGTCTATCAAGTATATTCATAATATTCAGCTCCAACCGTACATTGACATTTCTTTTGCGATATTGAAGAGTATATCCTGTCACATACTTGAGAAATCTCATTTTGGCCGCTTGACTATGACTGGCCTGGGATTTCATTGAAGTCCAATTCTCAGACACATAGGGAAGTGTGGAGAGTGCCATCGCCTTGTAGAACTTCAGAGAAGTTTCTTAGTCATTGATTTTACAGTTCTTCTGATGGTCCCACACACGTTTAAACATGTGTAGCTTCTTCACCATGTCATTGTTTGTAACGTAAGACACATTACAGCCCCGATATTCAAAATTACTGACCTGCTCCAGAACAGTACCATCTACAACAATTTTTGCTTGTACGGGATCAGCTCCATGAAAAGCTGCCACATTGGTCTTCAATTTGGAAATCTGTAATCCGAAATCTTTGCAGATTTGACTCAATGAGTGTACAGCCATTTGCAAGTCACTTTCTGATTTCGACAGGATACCTGGTCATTAGCAAACAACAATGTGTCAACTGCAGAGTTACTAATAATAAAATGTTCTGGAAGGTTCATCTGCCAAATTGTAGTGACAGTGTCTACATATACATTAAAAAGAAGGTGAAAATGGCTACCCTTGTAATCCACAACTGATCAGAGCCACATTAAGAGCTGTGCTCTGTCTTCCTGTCACAACCGAGATTTTGTTTTCCACTTAAATACTTTGTATGGCTCTAATGAGATGTTGTGAGATCACTTTATTCGCCATAATTGCCCCTATTCATTCTATCGAAATCTTTACAAATTAATTCCTAATCCAATATTTGTCAGTATAACAAATGTTTCTTATTAAATCAATGTTATTAATTTGTGTTATTATGTTTTTGATGTTTAAAGTTGTGAGTCACACACATGGTCTCTCAATATATATTCCTGATGTCTCAATTGGATGTACATCAAATAAAACATCGAGTAAGTAAGTATACTTATTATAATTTTTGTCCCAATAAAATTGATGGTATACACTCTGCAAAAATGAAAACAACTCAAGTGGGCGGTTTTGTTACTTGACATCTTGATGATTGTGATACTTGATGGCATGAGTGTTGAAACAGCCATCAGTGTGGTTTTAATTATATAGTGATATGTGTACAACAATTGGTATTTTATGCACAAACACTCTAAATGACTAATATCTGTTCTTTTACAACATAAAACAGTGGGCATAAAGAGTATCAGCCACTGGTAACGCTCCAGGTGATGTTAACACTATATTTTTTCCACACTTTCGATTCCCTACAGTCTAGAAATCTTATTTTGAAAGCCTAAAAACATTATCATGCTTCGATGTTTCGGTTCGTCGAAATTCTTTAATGAGGTCAGAGGTATTTTTTTTTTATTAAAGATTAAATAGGTATGAATAGCATTGAACAGAGTGTACGTTTCAAGTTAAATTTGGTAAATATAAGTATATCACTACCAAATTGAAATTTTGTGTTCCGAGTCGGTAGTGATATATTTATATTTGTCTTGATTATTCATCTCTTCTTTCACAGCACTAACACTTAACTAAAAATGAACTTTTTTCATGTGAAAAACTTACTATTTTATTGGACGCGTTTCGGCTTAGTATCCGCCTTCTTCAGCTTTGGTAACAGACTGCCAGCATTTTGTAACGGTTGTGTGGAAGGTGAAGTGGGGGTGGTGTGTGGAGGAAGGGGATTGGCGCTGGGATTCAACTTACTGTTTGTTTTCTGTATAATTGTGTCAGTTGGTGTAACTGTGGTTTTCTGTGTGTATGTGTGTGGCAAATGCAGAGTGTATATTGTTGTTGGTTAAAGCTTTTAAGTGTTCAGAATAACGGGATGAGAAAGATCTTCCCGTCTGGCCTATGTAGAAACTATTGCAGTCATTACAATTTAATTTGTAAACACCTGTTTTGTTATATTTGTCTGTGTCTGTGTTTGTATTACTGATGTGTTTTTTGATGGTATTGGTTGTTCTGAATGCTATTTTGTATTTGTGTTTTCTGAATGTTTTGGCGATTTTGTGTGTGTATGAGTTGTGGTATGTGAGTGTGATGTACTTATTGTGTTGTGTGTTGAACAACAATATACACTCTGCATTTGCCACACACATACACACAGAAAACCACAGTTACACCAACATAGACACTAATCTTGAAATTTTACATTACATACCCAAAGGTCAAAAACTCAACACAACTGAACAATACGAAATATATAAACACCACACAACACAACCAAACAACATACTCAACGATCAATTACAATATAAATCACATACACTTTTTGACACAATTATACAGAAAACAAACAGTAAGTTGAATCCCCGCGCCAATCCCCTTCCTCCACACACCACCCCCACTTCACCTTCCACACAACCGTTACAAAATGCTGGCAGTCTGTTACCAAAGCTGAAGAAGGCGGATACTAAGCCGAAACGCGTCCAATAAAATAGTAAGTTTTTCACATGAAAAAAGTTCATTTTTAGTTAAGTATTTATATTTATACTGTTTTGAATGTCCAATATAGGCCTACTATTTGGAGAGAAAACGCAAGTAAGTTCACATGTGAAAGTTTCAATAACATTAATACTTATATTTAGTTAATCAATGGACACGTCATGGACAACAAAATCCAAGAATTTAAATTTGCTAAATATAATTATTTCACTACGACTCGGAACACAAAACTCTTTATGGGTAAAAACGTAAATGTTTTGTGTTCCGAGTCGTAGTGAAATAACTATATTTATACCCTGATTAACGAAAGAAAGTGACTGGCGGAGCGGCCGCGCGGCGACCGAGTTTGTAGTAAAAACATTCCACTTTATAACCTCGTGGAAACGTAAAATACAGGGCGTGAAATGTCTAATGAACTGTATTTTAATCATCAATTAAAGACGTTTTTAACAAACTTTTCTAATTTTTAAAATCTCTTTTCAATAAATTTACATTGTGAGTTAAATAAAAAAATACACGAATTTGAATTAAAAAATTAGGGTTTATCGTTTTTATTACGTAAGAACTCAGAGGTTAAGCATCGGAAAAAAATTTCTTGTAGACAAATGGTAGTCCACCTTCTTTAGTACAATATATCAAAAATTGAGATTCCTACGATTAAAATTAACGACGTTATTAATTTTTTTCTAATGTCCTGTTAACTCAGTTGTTAAAAGTTGTACACGAATGAGATTTGCGTGACGCTCTCTTTAGATAACTAAATGTAGAAGACATATACAACTTACACCTTGTACGTGATAGGAATACTACAATGGATTAATATATAAAGTGAATTTCACAGAGAGCAATGCGTGGCGCTCTGCGGCGGAAGTACAGTCAGAACCTATTGGACCCATTTTATTCGCGCGCTACCGTCATTCCCGTACAGCGTCTCGGCCTCTCCTTTATGTCTACAAATAGCACACGCTTCCAGGAAAACTGAACCGTTATACGCACACTAAGGGTAAGGGAAATTTCCAGCTTTCAGTTTAGTTGATGTGGTGGTTGAGTGATGTCCGATTGTTGGTTATCTTGATTTTAAGTGTTAGTTTCTTGTGTTTTCATTATAAATTGACGTGTTTTTAAGTTATTTTGTGTGAATATACTTCGGTGGCTGAGCATGGAGCAACGTAACGAGGCTGAACCAAGGAAACATAGGGGAAGACCTAGGACTCGAACTCCAAAGAAAAGACAAACTTCGGGCCGAGGCGTACCTATGAAAGGACAGTCAAGAGAAATTGTGTGCAAAGTGCGGGAATATTTTGATAGAGAAAAGGCGAACAAAGGTCCTTTGATTCCGGTTAATAATGCAATACAGCGAACTGCAGATGCTCTGAAAATACATAAAAATACAGTTCTGCGAGTTTGCAAGGAAAAAGAATTGAAAGAAATACAAGATGACAGTAATAGCCAACTTTCAACTCCGGGCAAACAGAGGAAACGGGAGAAAACTGTGACAAAACTTGACACTTTTCAGGAAGACGCTATACGAAGACATGTATATCAATATTACATAAGAAAAGAATATCCCACTTTGAAAAAACTTTTATCATCGTTGGAAAATGAAGAGCTGTTTAATGGCAGTCTGTCTTCGCTTAGAAACGTGCTAAAAGGTTTAGGATTTACGTGGAGAAAATTTTCGGGCAGAAAAGTGATTATGGAGAGAAGCGATGTCGCTGCCTGGAGGTGTCGTTTTCTTCGCCAAATCAAAGACGAGAATTTCGATAATATAATTTGGCTCGATGAGACCTGGGTCAATGCTGGGCATTGTTTGAAACAAGGATGGACTGATGAGTCACTTCAGGGGACAATGTTAACACCTATAGGGAAAGGTGAACGATTAATAATATGTCATGCAGGTTCTTCAAAAGGGTTTGTTCCAAATTCCCTTCTACTATTTAAATCGAAAAAAACCGGTGACTACCATGAAGATATGGATCACGACAAATTCTTCGGTTGGTGTTCTGAAACTTTGCTAAATAACCTAGAAGAGCCTGCAGTAATAGTCATGGACAATGCTCCCTACCATTCTAAGCAAATTGATAAAGCTCCCACAAGCAAAGATAAAAAAGCTGACATACTTGCATGGCTGGATAGGAAAAATATTCAATCTACAACCGACTTGAAAAAATCAGAACTTTTGGAATTAGTGAAATGGCACAAGCCCCAGAACAAAAGGTATTTTGTTGATGAATTGATAGAGAGCAGAGGTCACAAAGTGATAAGGCTACCACCTTACCATTGCCATCTTAACGCCATTGAGCTTATATGGGCTCAGGTTAAGGGGTATGTTGCCGAAAACAACAAAATGTTTACTTTAAAAGAAGTTGAACGACTGACTAAAGACGGATTTAATCGAATTACTGCTGAGAGGTGGGAGCAAGTAGTGGACCACACCAAAAAAGTTATTATCGATGCATGGAATAACGAAGGACTAATGGAAGAAGCTGTGGAGGAAATGATTATATCCGTGGAAGACAGCAGTAGCTCCGAGGATGATAATTGTTCAGAAGATGATAATAGTGATGACGATCCAATGGAGGGTATCAGAGAACTTTCGTTTGAAGACTACTAACTCACAGCTATAAGTGTTTTTTATAGAGTGTTTTAATAGTGTATTTTTATGATTTATACACATATTTTATGAGCGGATTCCATAAAAGCTGAAGAACACTACAATTCTTGTAAGTACCGTACTGTATTTATTATTTATTTGTCAATGCTAATAACAAGTAATTTACTAATTGTTTTTACATTTCAATTACATTATAACAGTAAAATACTGTTATAATTATGCAATATCTGGTAGACCGAGCTTTGCTCGGTAGTTTTAAACTGTAAACTATATTTCATAGTTAAATAATTAGTTATTGAGAAATTTGAATGGCATTAACAATTTCCCAGTAATTACATTGCACTTCAATTAGTAGTATTAAAGCTGATCACAAAACAAAAACAGTTTATTAACAAGAAAATAATAAATACCGTACCGCAAAAGAGTAATAAACAATCATTCAAGACTGTTATAAAAAGCATGTAGTTCAACTAAACCACAAAAGTCTGGTCAGATGTACGTTTTTGACAGATCTCCAGGTAGAAGATTAGATTAAATAAGTAGACAGATAACTAAGTATATACTTATGAGAGATTGGTGACTCGTAGTAAGTTGGCTATGTGTCAATGTGTGAGCCGTGAGCGTATGCACCACTTTCTTTGGGCTGTTACTGTACCTTGACTCGATCGCGCGCCGTTGAGCGATGTTAGTTCTAATTTTCCTATATTAACTGATTGCGGTTATATTTCGTAATATTTGAAGGTTACATACCACTTTGTATTGATGAATACAATTTTGTTATGTTTATTGTGAAAAAACAATGAAAAAAATTATTAATAACGGAGTTAACAGTACATTCGGAAAAAATTAATAACGTCGTTAATATTAATCGTAGGAATCTCAATTTTTGATATATTGTACTAAAGAAGGTGGACTACCATTTGTCTACAAGAAATTTTTTTCCGATGCTTAACCTCTGAGTTCTTACGTAATAAAAACGATAAACCCTAATTTTTTAATTCAAATTCGTGTATTTTTTTCTTTAACTCACAATGTAAATTTATTGAAAAGAGATTTTAAAAATTAGAAAAGTTTGTTAAAAACGTCTTTAATTGATGATTAAAATACAGTTCATTAGACATTTCTCGCCCTGTATTTTACGTTTCCACGAGGTTATAAAGTGGAATGTTTTTACTACAAACTCGGTCGCCGCGCGGCCGCTCCGCCAGTCACTTTCTTTCGTTAATCAGGGTATAGTTAAGTAACGGACACGTCATGGACAACGAAATCCAAGAATTTAAATTTGCTGTTATTAAATTGCAGTCTTTCAGTGTACAATGTTAGAATTTTTATTTTGCGTTAAATGTGTTTGAAAGCATTGTACTTTTTCATCAGAGGTCATAATAGATGACTTTTAATAATTTCTAATTTTGATTATTGATTTTACCATAGGGCAAATATTAAAATTTCTGAATTAATAGTAGATTACAAGAAGGAATGAGAAGAAACCCTAATGCGTTGCAAAATTAATTTAATAGTATCACCGCAAACATATTCCGAAATATTTAAAAATATTAATGTAATTTATATTTGCGTACAAACTAGACTACTTTGAAAGTTTATAAAGTCGCTACTAGATAGAGCACTAATTCGTCTTTTTCATTTAGAAAGCTTATATTGACGTTTGTTAAAATGTGTATATATAATGATAATGAAGTTTATTATACACTGTTTGATTTTATGTAGAAATGTTTGTCACATCTCGTGACTAGGTTAAGTGTAGTATTATTTTATTGAATATTGACAATTTGCAAAATCAGTAAACAAAAAATGTTGGCAGCAGTGTAAGTTGTTGTGTATGGTGACGTCACATACTGGCGTTGATAAGTAGGTGTGGACAATACGCTATGGGAAAACAAAGTGACAAGTGCTAGTAAATTACGTAAAACTAAGATGAATTTTGCGAGCAGATAGCAGGAAAGTTAAGGGTTGATTTTATCCCTAACTTCCCGCATGTTTTGTTGTTTTAGTTATAAGTACTTTTTGAGATATTAGTGAAGTTATCCCGCAGTGTTTTGTTCAACAAGAATTTCAAGATGGCGCATAATTTAGCCCCAAGTGTGAATTGTTCCTTAGATGACATTGACTTGAATGCTCTGAAGGTAATTAACTTTTATTCGTAAGATAACACTAAGGAAAAGGCAGATTTGTATTAATGTAGTTTCGGTCATAATATGATAATAAAAAACATTGGTCATGCTTTCCATCATGCCTTGTGTTTCGCCTGCAGTAGTTTGCTAATCGCATAATTTGTTAATTAATTTGCAAATTATAAAGACTAATTAACCACCACTATAATGCAAGGGGTGAAGTATCAAAGTTAATTGTAAAATAAGAACGTTTTATTTCATTGTGTCGGTATGCACCACAATGATTGTGAAGGGAGTTTGTATTTTCTCTAGGTGTGGTATTATTTGGAAGTAGTCATTGTTTTCCTTGAGGCTTTATTTTACAGAACATTTAATTACACTTTGTTAAATATTTTTACACCTAACAAATTATTGCAGAGACTGGGAAACACCGTAGATCAATATTTTAAGGCCTATTGTGAATTAAAAAATTTTTTAAACAAACAGAAGTTTGTAAGAAAAAACGTTGAGGTTATTGTCGCGAGTTATAGAGCAACCTTTGTGTCGTAACATTAAACACACACGAGGATAGTTGAAATTTATTATTTTAAAATTGTTAATTCTTTATACCTCTGTTAGATAATTTATTTAAATAGTTAACATATTAACAGTCTAATATTCAGTATAATGTCTCGTATCAGTAAATTGTGTGTCATAATAGTTGTCAAAATAATTGTGGACGTAATAGTAAATTTATGTACACATTTTAAGAGAGTCGACTGAATATTTCTTGACAGAATTTTTTGACTTTAATACCATGTGTTAGTAAATTTTAAATAACCTACAGCATATGCATTTAATGAGATACTGACAGTCCTGTGGCCCTGTAGTTTTTGCAATTTTAGTATTTAGCTTTCTGAATATAGAAAATTAATGCATTCCATCTGATGCATTATTATTCAGTATAATAGAAAAAATGTATTTCTTTATTATCTCCAGTATTTCTTTGTTAAAAGTGGGCCCACTTTTTTTTACAATACTGATCACTAGCCTGTGTAACTGGCTGATTTTTGTTCTGTGGATTATAATATTGTCTCATTGTATTAGTCATTCTCTTAAATAGATATATAAATTGCCTGTTTTTTTTTTTCATTCTGTGTATATCTAAGTTACCTTAATATTATTATGAAATTATCCTGATTCAACATCATTGACATTAACAAATGATTTCCAAGTTAATTTCTTTGGCCCCCCCCCCCCAGAAGGGAATGTGTGCAAAACATGTAAAACATATGAGTATGGTTAGCGTTGGTAGTTAGCCTACACAAATTTCTCATTTGATTAAAAAAAAAAAAAAAAGTTTACAAAAAGTGTGCGTACAAAAAATGAGAAATTTATGGCAAATAACTTTGACTGACTCACTGAAGAACAGCAGTTTGCAAGAAAGAGTAGTTCGTAAAATACATGATAAGTCATGTATGTAGACTTTATTGAGGAAATTACTGGCCCGAAGATTTTAACCATAATAGTATTTTCTCTTTAGAAGTAACTTGTGAGAGTATAGAAACAGTTTAGTGCAGTGTACATATAAGATCTCTTCCTCCAACGTTTTTGTGCTTACTTGCCAATCTGCTACCTGTCGTGCTTCAGATGTGGCCTTTGAGTGTCTCCACCATTATTAGGACTCGTCGTGAGCATAACGGGTAGCAGTTTGGCAAGTAAGAATATCTTGATATCCTCAAGGAATCCCGATTTAACAGTTACTCTGTGTACATTAAAAATGAAATGACTAATAAAATATGATTTTAACTGAGAATAGTTTTGCAGGAGAAACGTGTGAAAAAATGTTTTACTCCGGTACAGTAGATTTCACTTTGTTTAGTGGAATGAGTATTTGCAATAGGCTAGTCCTCATGTATTTTAATCATATTACAAGACCCAGCTATTTCCTTCCATCCCCTAGCTACAGAAAAACAGACCCACTTCCCTGATGTTTCACCTTTGATTTGGAGCCAATTGCATCTGTTATCCAAAGTTATGTTTAGGAGTTTTCAACTAGAATTGTATCATTTACAAGCTGACCCCTTTCTGAGTTTGAGTTTGCAAAACAGGCAAGAAGAGGGGCCAGGTTTGTTTAATTTGCTACGGGATGAAAGATGTTCAAATCTGTGAAATTTTGGACAGAAAATAACATTGGTGTTAGGAACTACATATATCTGTGAAAGCGAGTTCACAATGAGGTTAATCAAGAACTACAGCAGAAGTCTTGAGCACATATTTTTCTCTGCTTCACTTACTAAGATTTGCTTAAGTAGACCCTATAAATTACCGTACCTCTCTTTACTTATTTATAATTAAATACTTTTTAAAAACTTTTTCTTTTTACTTGTCTTATGATGCGGCCTGCCAATTACTTTGTGAGTTTAATTGTGTTCCTCAGCCACTTTTAAGTTGGAAATCATCAGTTTAGACAATGGGCATTTTATTTTTTAAGTTTCTGTTTCAATTGATATAGAATTATTGAGCATGTGAAATTATGTTATTTTTGTGAAGCATGGCTTAGTATGTATATATTCATTCATGGGTAAGAGTGTACACGCATCCCCCCCACACACACATATATACACAAACACACAGAACATATTTGGGTCATTCCATATCAAATCAACCAGGGGTCTGAACCTCAGTGTCTCAAATATTGGTAATTTTTTGTATATTTGTTGTACTTATAAAGTACTTCAAAAATACAAAGTTTCAAATTTTTTTGTTGGGTAGTTTTTTTTAAAGATTATTTAAAAACTGCACAAAATGCCATTTTTCACATTGTTTTTAAACAGAAAACTGTGTATAATTAAGGAACCGTTAGACCTAGAAAGCTCGTTTATAGCTCATTTTAAAGGTCTTTGTAAGGGCTTTAATTTGATATGTAACACAACCTACTTTGAACAAAAACCTTTTTTTGGCATGTTTTCAAAAAACGTTTTTTTGAAAATTTCAAAAACACCATCATCGAATTTTTTCAAAAAAATATATGTTATTTGTAAAGACATTGACTAGAAATATGCAAAGTTTGAAAGTGGAGAAATGATGGGGTTTTTTTTAACAAAAATTTAAAGGCATCAGTGTGGAGGTCGTATTCACGTAAATTTGCATTACAATACCAACAGTTACATTTTATGTCATTTTTAGTTTGCCTTAGTACCATAATGATAAATTACAAACAATTACTAAGACTCACCTACAAATTCTCTTGAATAAAGTGTCCCATATTGATCTTGCAGTGAAATGATTTTAAGCAACAAAAAAACTCATTTATTAGTTGTATATTTTACGAATTAAAACATATCTGTAGAAGATTCTAGTCTATATATACACTACACAGTGCAGTCTTATAAGAACAAATCATGTTTGTAAATTAAAATAGTGCTTTTGAATATTAATCATTTAGAGTTCACACATAAGTTAATAATAAGTTGTTCACATTTTCTTCAACTGTTGTTCAAGTAAGTGAGATGAGTCTGCCATTTCTTCTGTGGTCAAAGTATACGTTCTTCCTGTAGCAGTTCTAGGTTCAACCTTTTTCAGAAGGGTGTCTGTTGACACATCCAAAATATCAAACCGTGGTTGAGGATAGAAAAATGATGCTGCAGGTCCTTGGGGATGTAAAAAGCTCACTTTAACTTCATTTGTCTCGTTGTTTTTCCCTAGGATGCATGCAAGCCACCAGAAGTTATCATACATGACAGTTACAAAACCTGATTCAATTTCCTTTAATTCAGCTGTTACACTATCTGTTATAACTGGTGCTTGTAGCTTTCTTTCAGTACTTGAAGAAAACAATTTTGTTGCCATTTGTGTGTCAGAAATAGGGATAACTGCATGTAAATTATGGGTCCCTTTTATAGTTTTTGTTTTATCAAAACGTGTTGCTAACCTTTCTTCATTTTCATTGTGTTCTTCTATTGTACAGTATTTAAACTTGATGCCTGGTATGTTGGTTGCTGCAAATTCGTATAATTGATGCGGTGTCATTATTTGCTGGTCATACGGTCGCTGTAAACTTGCTTTCATAGCTAATCTTTTAACAGTCCCCCCTAGACCATCACAGGCACTTTTACCATGTGATGTGGTAAAGAAATGCCACTCAGCATCAATGCCAAAGTCTTTTTTGTGCAAACAAATGTTCTGGAAATTCTTACGGTTTTTATATTGTCCTGCACAACCATCTGAGAAGTAATAAATTATTTTAATCCCTGGGATGTCTTCTTTTAGGGCATTAATCAGGTGCGTCTGAAAGAGATTGAATGCAACAGTGTTGTGGGTAAGGCACTCTGATATAAAAACGTAATTTAAGTGCTGTATTTTACTGTCTTCTCCTCTATAGTAGACAACAAAGGGATGGAGTGTTGCCTGGCTATTGGTCCAATGGTAAGATTGAACCTCATCTTGGAGGACAAATGAATAATTTTCTGAAAAATCACAGGTTACAACCACTTCACCTTCCTCTAAGTTAGTTTTTGTTTCATGGTAAAACTCTTTTTGCATGTTTGCTAAAAAAGAGTGTGTCTTTAACTTTAAAATAGCTTCACTGAAATCTTCTATGAATTCATCCTTTTCTTTTACAACAGTCTCTAATGTACATGTATCTACAGACATCCACTTTTTAATTGTTACACTATCTATCATCTCATCTTCAAACTTCTGGCGCAGTAAAGCTTTCAAAGGTTCTATCCCAGGACACTCTTTGCATGTGTTCAGATAACAGATAGGAGATGCCGGGTTGCACATAATTTTGTACAGGCAGGTTTGGTAGTTTTTTAAGGCCACTTCATCTCCATCCAGTACAAAGCTGTGCATTTTTGATCCATTCATCATCAATTTTACATTCTGATGAATTAGACAGACACATACTGTATGGGTGCCACTCTTTCCGGCCAAAATGCAATTTTTTGGACGCAAATCACTTGGTGTCATAAATTTTTAAAACTGTGATTAATTTCATCAAAATTGTTTTAGGCAAGTCTTAGTAATTGTTTGTAATTTATCATTATGGTACTAAGTCAAACTAAAAATGACATAAAATGTAACTGTTGGTATTGTAATGCAAATTTACGTGAATACGACCTCCACACTGATGCCTTTAAATTTTTGTTAAAAAAAAAACCCATCATTTCTCCACTTTCAAACTTTGCATATTTCTAGTCAATGTCTTTACAAATAACATATATTTTTTTGAAAAAATTCGATGATGGTGTTTTTGAAATTTTCAAAAAAACGTTTTTTGAAAACATGCCAAAAAAAGGGTTTTGTTCAAAGTAGGTTGTGTTACATATCAAATTAAAGCCCTTACAAAGACCTTTAAAATGAGCTATAAACGAGCTTTCTAGGTCTAACGGTTCCTTAATTATACACAGTTTTCTGTTTCAAAACAATGTGAAAAATGGTGTTTTGTGCAGTTTTTAAAAAATCTTTAAAAAAAACTACCCAACAAAAAAATTTGAAACTTTGTATTTTTGAAGTACTTTATAAGTACAACAAATATACAAAAAATTACCAATATCTGAAGACATGAAGTTTCAAATTAAATTCTTCATTGGTTGATTTGATATGGAATGACCCATTTCCTACATTGTCGTACACACATACACAAGTTGAAAACATGGTGATGTTTGTGTGGTACAAAATTGTTTGTCATTTGTGAAAATATAACTGTTACTTCTGTTCAGTTATCTAAATGTAAAAGGCAATAATGGGTACTTCTTACTGATCTTTGTACTGTTGTGTGTAATATGGAATCCGTTTGTTTTCCCAATTGTAGATATTTAAAGTGGTTTAGCCAAATAATTCAGAACTAGTTGAATAACAGTGTTATTAAATTGTCCTGATTCATTGTACATACATTGGACATTAACCAATTATTTCTGCCTAATAATATAAATCTCAAATGGAAGATTGAAAACTTCGTACATAACTATTAAGCCATTATTTTGTGTGATTACGAATAACATTGAATGAATTGAAACCATTCTTTAAACACTTGAACTTAAATATGACATTTAGGTTCGAACAAATGCCATCATGTCTTCATTTTTTGTAAGATTGTTTATGTTGTGAGATATATTTATTTTGTTTGTAGCTAAAAACATTGGAAAGCTTAGTGGAGGAAATTCAGTATATATGGTATTAAAAAAAATATTTCGTTTCTGTTAATTAAGTAGCCTATCAATTCTATATTAATTGATATTTGTAGAAATCATAATTATCATTTTGAATTATAACAACAAATTACATTGAGTCTTTAAATTTTTTTTTTTTTTTTTGTATATTATTTATAGGTGACTGACTTTTTGTACTTATTAAAGAGACTGTACAATTGGGAGAGGCATATTAAAATTAAAAATTTTAAGGGTATTATGTATATTTAATAGACCTATTTCTTTTGTTATTTTATTTTCATTGTATCATCTGTCATTGTATGTTCAGAAATCTTTTATAATTATTATAAATTTTATGATTATAAGCTCTAAGACCAGATCTTAATATTGAAGCAATCTGAAAACTATATATTAATAAAAGGTTTTATGAGTTAAACCCTTAGGAGTTTCAAGATAGCCTACTAAGATATAGAGAAATACTAACTGGAGTAGAAGAGTATATTAAAAAAAGAGCATAATATATTTATACCAAAGTAATTCCATAGTAAGCATATTCCATTGAATCCCAATGAAAGCATGTTGTGTTGCACACTATGAGTCTGGCTTTGTATGTGTATAATGTGTATTATGAATAGTGTAATGAAGAAGAATCTCAGTTTTTGCTATAATGCAATCAAAAGGTCATGTAACAGTAAGAAACATTGTATGACTTAAGAAAACTGAAGTTGTTATTTTATACCTTATAATCTTTCACTGTATAGATTAGGTTTTGTAGGAATGTTATCAGCGGTTCATAAAATGGTTAATGGCTTAATAGTGATTATAGAGTGGTGAAATGGTCTTTTGTAAAGTCATATGAGTGCAGTTGTACAAATATTTTGACTGTGATACTGTTGTCAAACCCATTATTACAATCTGTGGTCTTTGATAAAAAAGTCATGGCCAAACGTATTGTAGAACTCTGTTACAGAATTCTTTGTAAGTCAACACAACTTACTCATAAGAATAAAGATGGATCAAGAGTATAAGAATTTTGCAGTACCATGTATGTTAATTGGTTGCTTTATATTGATGTGATCATGTCTAAAATTGGTGAAAAATGATAATTAAGAATTTGGTATGTGTATGAAATTTGAGAATTAATTAGGCCTAATTGCGGATACAAGCCTGAGTGTTTTGTGTGACGAGACTGTGGCAAGATGGTCATTGGCTGAATGGCTCCTTGGTGGATGATTTGACATTCTCAACCATCACATTTACATTGAAATTTATACCAGGATCTTTTATATAGAGGTCCATGTTAACAGTGCTGTCATGTTCTCAGGATATCCGAAGGGTCTTCATTGTACTGCTTTCCTCTTGTCTTCCACATCCTATGCTATTGGCTGTGTAGTGGCTCATCCACCTTTAGGAATAGTGTCCTACTCCAAGGGCAAGAAAGTAAGGAATGAGGTAATGCTGCATAGAGTTGGTGAGGGAAGGAAGGAATAGTGAGTCTAAGAAAAACGAAGACTTGTACAATTGGTTTTGCAAGCTCTTGTAGTTCCTATTAAGGGTGTTGCTACACTTGTGTATCTCACTTGTTTTTTAATGTTCCCTTGCATTTAATTGCCTTCCAGGCTGGTACAACAACATTTGAACTCAGTAGCCCATTTTTTAATTGTTGAAAATGAAGTCCCCATACACTTTAATAAATGTTGAATAAATGTCACTTGGCGTTAAACCTTTTTTCACAAAGAACTTTATGACCGCGCGATACCTAATTTTCTCTGTTTCAAGGAATACGGGCGACACTTCTGTTACAAATGGCTATATAAAACAAACTACTTGATAGAATGACAGGAAATTTCAAATGGATGCTAACAGTAGATGTACCAACTTAATAAAAACATGATGGTCATACCGTTGCATCTGGTTGAGGCCAAGAATTTTTCAGACTGTGCTTGTATCTATGTAGTTTATATAAATGGCACTGTTATTTAGCAAAATGTTACTGATGTTTATATCACACAAAATATAGTAGACAATGTGAAATGCGAAAGAAAATAGAGGGATTAAATATAAAGAATAATCCAGTGGCTGAAAGAGTATGAAAGTGAATAGTGTTAAAGCATGTAGTGGATCAAAACTGTGGTGACTTGATAAATACATAGGAGGAAAGTAGATGCTACCAGTTAGGTTTATAACTATACATTGAATGAATACGAGGTGCGTTCAAAAAAAGACCGAACTATTTGTGTAGCACATCAACTAACGCATAGAGCGAGCTGCATGGTTAAGAACTGTTAGCGACAGTTTTTGACGGCGGAATCCGTTATCTCCGTCCCGTCATGTCATCAGTCTTCGAGCTACACATGCTGTAGTCGGCACGAGAACACACTGCCTGTCGGATTTATAACGAAGTGAGAATGAAGATCTTAACAGAACGTGGGCATATAAAATTTGGCTGCTAACTTTTTAAAATCTTTACAGAGCAATTTCCATTGCATTCCAAAGACGTTACCATTTTCACTAGTACGCAGTTTCTGACCGATTTCAAAACGGGTCTTTTTCTGATTGTTTGTCAAAAAATGCAGCAAGAATTTTTCAGTGATACGATACATTTAAGTTTTTCTATCAGAATTTAATTTTACGATCTTATATTGATTCGCATTCTCTCAGAAAGTCTCAGCAATTAAACGATGCCAACTTTGTTACTACTTATTGCCACACTGCTAAATACTTCGTTCTTGACGAGGTCGTTTAAGACCTGAAGATGGTGGAGACACCGAAAGCCCTCGTCAAAAACGAAGTATTAAGGAGTGTGGCAATAAGTAGTGGCAAAGTTGGTGTTAAGATGGCTGCTAATAAAACTAACAAAACTGGAGTTAAACGATGATTTACTCATACAGTTACCACATCATGAGCTCTCTTCTCATAATCTTTGACATTGCTTTGATCTGCACTGACCGTTGTTTTTGCCCTCTGTAAAAATGGTTAAAATAATTACTCGGCTCCTGCAGGAGGCCTCCACGTATGCTTAATTGAACAACCAGAATGTATCTGTAAACTTTTAACCTAGTTTTGCCGCAAAGTTTCATACATACACGTTGTTCTTCGAGGTGTTTCTTAATCACTTTGTCACTAATCCGGTGGCCAGCATGTGCACATCCCCACTCGATCTGATATAGCTCAAAGATTAATGCTTATAGCGGAACGGAATAAATGGTAGTTTGTTATAAAAAACTATCGCTAGTTGCGCCCAAAGTCGCAGCATGTAGTTGTTGCGAGTTGATGTGTTATTCAAAAAGTTCGGTCTTTTTTTGAACATACCTCGTACAGCACCAGTACACAAGTAAAATTGTAACATGTGTAAGCAGTTGTTTTCACTTGTTTTTAGTATTATTATGTTGTTGAATTAAATAGTTTCGTCCGACAAAATATAAATAAAACTGAAAAGTAGTTTGTAGGAGTCAGTTGTTGGCTCAGTGTTGAAGGGAGCAGCTCGGTGAATATGAGAAGTAATCATGTGTTAACCTTAATCTTTTAATTTCTTTTGTATATGTTTACCCACATTGCTGGGTAAAAGTGAGATAGTAGGCTATACATGATCACACTCAGTGATGTAACTAGAGCAGGAGAGGGATCAGGTGATCAGTCCCTCCCCATAGCTAATCAAAATTTCATTGAACATAATCATTAATGTAGGCCTATTTCTAAATCAGTTATGTGAGTTAAAATAAGGCATATAAATAATTATATGGGAAGAATCTTCACTATTTCATTTGTCATGAGGAAAATGGTCTCATCCCCGGCGCCCAGGAGCGGCTCCTAGTTATGCCACCAGTCACACTATTTTGTGTGTATGGTGAAATCAACCATTAACATTAAGGTTTTATGATTCAGTTCGCTAGTATTGAGAAACTGTTGTAATTCTTAAGATTTAAACTTCATTCTTTTTCTTGGATTTCGTTGTCCATGTCGTGTCCGTTACTTAACTAAATATAATTAATTTACTACCGACTCGGAACACAAAGTTTTTTGTGGGTAAAAACGTAAAAGTTTTACCTTATAGCCTGAACCAGTTTTTGCTTTTAAAAAGCTTCTTCAGAGGTTGCCGTTGGGAGCACTGTCCGTCTTGTTCTTGGTGACGGTATCGACTTTTGAAAGATCAATGTTGTGTGTGTGGGGTGTGATATGTTCGAATAATGGGTGTGATCTGAATTGTGTCTGTTCGTTTAGGATGTCGTTTTTATGTGTTTTCGTGTGTTTATATATTTCCAATTGTTCAAGAGTGTCTAGTTTTCGGCCTTTTGTGTGTACGTGTAGAATGTCCATGTTATTGTCGATGTTTTTATATGTGTGGTTTGCTTCAATGAGGTGGTTTGCAAAGGTGGATTCTGTAGTGAAATGTAGTGCCTTTGTGTGTTCAATATATCTTTGTTTGAAGCTACAGCTCCAGTACACAAGTAAAATTGTAACATGTGTAAGCAGTTGTTTTCACTTGTTTTTAGTATTATGATGTTGTTAATTTGAATTAATTTTGAATTAAAGTTGTCTGGCCTATGTAGAATTTGTTGCAATATGTGCAGATTTCTGAATAATGAGATATAATGTCCAACTGAAAAATTCATTAGTGTGGAGTGTTTTCATTATTAGGATATAAAAGGTTCTTCTAAATTTATTGTGTGGCTTGATGAATTGTAATAATAATATAACATCATGAGTTGTTATATTCTTCTATTTACATTTCTCCTCAAACAGCAATAAACAATAGCCCAAGTGTATTTGCTATTATAACAGGAAAACATGAAATTATTTTATTCTTATAAAGTTAACTGACTTACAGAACATCTTTATAGAAGAACTTGGAATATAGTTGTAGGATATGAATGTTATCTAGTTAAGATTATTACTGGG
Organism: Magicicada septendecula; assembly: GCA_034769895.1. NCBI lineage: Eukaryota > Metazoa > Arthropoda > Insecta > Hemiptera > Cicadidae > Magicicada > Magicicada septendecula. The sequence goes on along the minus strand of CM068370.1, from coordinate 460,317,535 downwards.
AAATACAGTATAATTTTAAACATAAACTTGATTTGTTATATTCAGACATAAAACTTATTTTTCAAACATTGTATTTTAAAACACAACACTAAAAGTCTGATTTTAAGGCTACTTTTAACAGAATCATTATATTCTATTTAAAAATTTTCATTTACAAGTTCAACATCTTTGAGAAGTCAACTTTTATGTAAAATAAAGACATTAAAACTTTTACATTTTTTTTGCCAAATGTATTGAACAAAAATAAACATTTTAACATTTTTTGTAAGTAGGTAAGCTGACTCAAGAATAGTTACTGTATATCCAAACTAATTGACTTTTTACTTGAAAAACTACAAATGAGAATTTCTTCTCAATTTTATTGTTGAGAAGTTTCGAGTTTTGTTAAGTGGAGGTAACTGATTAAATTTGTTGGGTACACATTTCATTAAAATTTTGTGGTTCACAGACAAAATTTCTTACATGATTTTATAAAATTATAAAATCTAATAAGATTTTATTACTTAAGAGCTTTTATGTTTGTTTATTTTTCCCCTACGTTGATGGTATACCCTGAGGTTTTAAGTAATCGATTGATAAATTCTTTGAGAATTTTATTAAACTGTGGCAAACTTTTCAATACCAAATGTTGTTTGAACCATATAATGTGTTTTTGTTTACTGAGCATAAGGTAAACAGCACCAAGTGTTTTATGTTATTTTATACGGATGATGGATTATCGATAAAACTTTGTAAAATCTTGGCTGTTTTATGTTATGTATTTTCTAATCATCGGTGTCTTCAGTATGATTAGAAGCTTAACATGAGTAAAAGTGAAACTGCATATTACTTGCTTCTCTCTCTCTCTCTCTTTCTCTCTCTCTCTCTCTCACACACACACACACACACACACACACACACACACACACACACACACACACACACACACACACACACACACACACACACACACACACACACACACACACACACACACACACACACACACACACACACACGTGCGCGCACGCACACACTTATCCAAGAGAATTTTTATGATTTTATGTGTAGATGAGTAGAACTGTGCATCTAATTTTAAATTTGTTTATTCAGCTTTTGTTTATATTTTTTCCTTCAACGTTTTTAACTAAAGTTGTTGTAGGTGCTTTTGAACAAAATTAAAATTCCTTTTTGATGTAACTAATTATTGCATTGGAATACTTCCATTCCAGTAGTGATGTAATCACAGCCCACAGTAAGCCTTAGCCTCTTCAGTTGACCTCTTCTAAGCATCCCAGTTCAATGTCTCTCTCCCCCCTTGTTCCCCCCACTTCAAACACATATCTTCTGAGAATTATTTGTTACATTTTCTTTCCTCCGCGTTCTTGTTTTTTCCACTAGCTAAACCTCTGTACACCAGGCTGGATCTGGTTCTCCGTAAAGATAACATGCCCATTGGAGATGGTTCAGTTTTATATGTTCTAGTTTAGGTACTTGGTACAGTTTGTAAAGTTAATGATCGTACCGTACTCTACAAGTTCCTGTATATAACTTAAAATCAGTGATTTGTAATGTTACGTTGAAATAACTGAAAAAAAAAACTTGAACCCTTCCTAGATTTGAACATGTTTGGAACGTAAACAAAGAAAAAATTACAGTTGAAGAAGGTTAGGTTGACCTAGCTTTATTGAATATTATTCAAGAATCTCTTGTGTTAAGAGAAAAAGTAATGTAATGACTTATTTGGATGAACTTAATACTAATGTTTATAAAGCTTCACTTCTGGTGATTTATTTTGTGAAGAAACATTATCAACTTCATAACAAAAAAATAAAATTTACTAGTTATAACGTTAGTATTAGTATTAATGATTTAGCAGTAGTAAGACTAATCTATACAGATCTCTTCATCGCTATATATCATAACATTGATCCGGCCCTGTCCCCTTCTCATATTTTGTAAATCTTGTGTTAAAAAAATTAATTTTATTTATTTATTTATTTTTCTTTTGTTAAATTTTTTTGAAAAGGGGAGAGAGATGTCTCACGATATTTAAGACTAGGCAGAATCACCTAGAAGGAAGCATAAAAGTGACGGGCCTCATATCACAGGACTTGCAAAAAGTAACTCAAGCTTACTAACAAATAACAACTTTATATTTAATCAATTTCCCATAACAACAAATATTACAGCATATAACATTCACAATCATTGATCTGACAATTAGCATTAAGGGTCCTTCGACTTTCCTGTTATCAGCACATAACATCTTTGTTTTAAAATTTACAGATCTCAAAAGCTGAAATAAATCATTATTACATTAACATATTTAGAATGGCACCTAACATCAAATAAACATGTCATCATAAGCTACTACATAGCACTATCATCATAAGCTGATGGTCCCCCAGCACATGGAACACAAACAAGGATGGTAATCATTTTTAACCCTTCTAACCTGAACACCAGAAAAATGGACTAAGTTTCCATGTTTAATAAATTTCCAGTAAAATGCGAGTGTAATAAAATCAGAATATCACTGAATGGAATTAACTGCCTGTGTACCATGTGTTCTGGACAGCCTTACCATATGGGCAAAATTTTTATTTAAAGTTTTTTCTTTTACAATCACAACAGCCCAGCTTGACCAAGACTGTGGGCATGGACAACACGGCTTTAAAAAAGAAGTACCTATTAACCATAATATGGGGCAAAAGGAAAATACAAGCAAGAAATAGACAGAACATGAATGGAAATACCCAGGGAGTGCATTGACATAAAATAACATGCCACAAACATGCACATTTCTGCATGACCCTCTTATGCGAGGAAACCAGAAGAAATAATTGGCAAAAAGAAGGAAAATGAGAAATAGAAAGCAGTATAACTGTGCAGGCATTAACCACCAAAATATTCAAAGCAATATCTTAAATTCCAGCCAGCCGGTCTGGAATTGTACCTCATACCTATATATCTAACTCCCCAAGACTATATTTAAAAAAAACTTAGTAAATGAGGATCTGAATAATGAGTGCTAACCCATGCCCACGATCTGGTGTACAATTACTGATTTGTAGCAAGAGTGAGTAACATACAGCCCTCCGGCATTTGTGTATAATACATATATATAGTTGCAATTGTAATCACTAAATAAATGTCATATTGTTCTGAATAAATGTTATGGGTATCGTCTATTGCATTATAAAATTATATATATATATATATATCAGTATAAAACACTGTGTCTGTTCCGAAATGTCGTGAAGGAATGGTGTGAGTTAAAAATTGGAAATTCATCACCTGGAGAGTAGAGGTTACCAAAGCAGAATTTCAGAAGCCTCAGTCAGGGGTTGATCTGAAGAAGCCCATGATGATGATTGTGCAGGAGTGGTTTGCGGGTTCCTGTTCACTCCAGTGGCAGCAGGGGAGGCATCAAGTTCGCTCAGGTATGGCGACTGAAGAAGGTGTCGCCATGGACTCTATCGAGCCTTCGTCTGGTTCAGAAACCCGGGAGTACTTTACTTTACGCCATAAAGAATAGAAAAAAAAACGAGACGAAAATGTACCGCCAACTGGAGTGAGAACGTACAGGACAAGAGCTAGATGATGACTAACATTTTTTCTTCAACGCAACGCACAGCAGTTATCGCTTCAAGGCGTCCACCAGAATGCGTGCCGATCACGGCACTACACCGACACTACTACCTCACCGAGTCAACAAAACATTCAGAAAAAATGTGAACTAACTGAGTTCAGAGACAAATGCGCATGCGCGTCTCACCCAACCAAGCAGTTTACAGTCATACTCAAAAGTTTGTCATTTGAATGTATGTACTCCCAGCGGTGAATATCGTGAGGTCTAATATTTGCGCTTGTTCGTGTTACAGAGTTTGTCATTTGTATTTATATTTACTAATTGTGAGTATCATTGATCTGGGGTATAATTAATATTTGTGTGTGTGTTCGTGTTACAGAGTTTGTCATTTGAATTTATATTTACTAACTGAGAGTATCGTAGCATTGATCTGCGGTATAATTAATATTTGTGCGTGTTCGTATTACAGAGTTTTTTCATTTGAATTTATATTTACTAATTGTGAGTATCATTGATCTGCGGTAGAATTAATATTTGTGTGTGTGTGTTCGTGTTACAGAGTTTGTCATTTGAATTTATATTTACTAACTGAGAGTATCGTAGCATTGATCTGCGGTATAATTAATATTTGTGCGTGTTCGTGTTACAGAGTTTATTCATTTGAATTTATATTTACTAATTTTGTGAGTATTGTGAGTGTAATTTTTATACTGTTCTTTTTATACAGCTTAATTTCCAGACTTCAACACCACACTTTTAAAATTCATTAACTGTAGAATTGAAAGATGACAAGTAACAAACAAAGGCCTACAATTCGCAGTCAAGGACGCCAAATAGTTGGGCGAGTTATTGAATTTTTTGATGAAGAAAAGAACAGTGGTTGTTATAAGTACCCAATAAATAACGCGACAAAGCGAGCAGCAGCTGCAACAGGAAAGTCAGAAACCACCATTTGTAAGATACGGAAAGAGATAAAAGTGTCAAAATCTACTGGTAGAAAACTGAGCACTCCTGGAAAGACACGTCAGCAGAGTACAAGAAAAATTGTTTTAGATGATTTTGATTTATGTGCAGTCCGCCGTACGATACAGAATTTTTATACTATTAAAAAGCAGGTTCCTACGTTGCAATCGGTTCTTTCTGAATTAAAAAGTGACATACATTTTGAAGGAGGTAAGGAAACTTTACGCAGAATTATACATAAGCTTGGATTCCGATTTAAAAAATGTAAAAATAAAAGAAGTATATTGATGGAGAGAAACGAAACAGTTGCATGGCGAGCAAGATACCTACGAAAGATTAGGAGGAATGACACCTGTGACAATAAGCGACCTGTTATTTTTCTCGACGAGATATTCATCCATCCCACTTACACAGTGAACAAGTGTTGGCAGGATCCTACGACTAGTGGAGTTTTAAAAAATAATAGTACTGGACAACGCTGGATTATTGTTCATGCAGGTTGGGAGAAAGGTTTCATTCCTGAAGCCTTTCTTATGTTCAAGTCACAAACTACAAGTGGAGACTACCATCACGAGATGAACTTTGAAAATTTTTCCCGGTGGGTTAAGGAAAAACTGTTGCCAAACCTTCCAGAAAAGTCTTTAGTTGTTATGGACAATGCACCATACCACAGTGTACAAGAAAACAAACCGCCGACTACAGCTTCTCGAAAAGCGGAAATACAGGAATGGCTAAGAAAAATGGGAGTCAGTTTTTCAGAAGATATGACGAAAAGTGAATTATTGGAAATAGTTCGTTTTTGAAAGCCATCGCCAACGTATAAAGTAGATACGATTTTTAAAGAAAAAGGGCACGAAGTGATAAGATTACCTCCATACCACTGTAACCTGAATGCCATTGAGTACGTATGGAACATAGTTAAGGGACAAGTAGCAAAATTCAACGTCGATCAGAAAGCAGGTGATATTAAAAACCTCACCGAAAATGTTATTGCTTCTATTTCAGAAAGTGACTGGAAGAAAGCTATACAGCATGTAAAAAGTGAGGAAGATAAATACTGGGAAACTGATGCTTTGATGGAAGACGAAATAGAGAAGATTATAATATCGGTTGGGGGAGAAGAATCTTCTGACACTTCCACTGATACAGACGACGACAGTGAATGCTTTAGTAATTTATCGGATGGATGTGAAATGTCTGGTGTTGAAGAATTAGAATAGAATGCCACTTAATATGAAAACTATATCAGTGCTTTCACAACATTAAAATTTGTGTTGAGAGAAGTGAATTTGAGTGAATAGTCCAACTATTTTTTTTTTCCTACTAATTATTGACAATGTTATGTTTTTCCGGTACAAATTAGCATGTGCGTTTTAATTTATTTCTCGCGGTATTATGTTTTAAAAATTAAGACAAAGTTATAGTTTTAGTGATATAATTGTTTGAAAGACACGTGAATGCAACTTCTCAAGATACGCTTCTAAAAATTTCATCAAGGTAAGATTTTTTCCATTATTTATTAAAAGGTAATTTAATTCATAACCACGAATCAGTAGTGATAATAATTCTGTCTTTAATACTAATGAATAACACACAATAATTAGTATATGGGCATTAGCCAAACTGAGAATTACAGAAAACGTAAAAAGCAAAGTGTCATTACTTCATTGTTTACATTGAGTTCCAAATAAATACAATTATGACTTACTCAGTGATACTGATCATTGTTGTTTCGTACATAAAACCTGTTCTGTTGGAGACAGAACAAAATCAGTCATTTTGTTTGAAATATTTCTCTTATATATCCTACCATAAAAACTATTATGAAAGTACCTTTGTAAATTGTCTTTGACAGAAATAACTTTACCTGATCCACAACAATAACGGCCTACCCTTTACCAATATACCGTTATTGCTTTGTAAAATTAGCCACTTTGTTCAGACTTATTAATACCTACCGACTTGTCAACCTGTCCTTTGTAAAATATTAGATCTTGTTGTTCATAACGTCCTGAAGTATCAGTAATAGGTAATTCATTATTTCCTAGTATGGAACACTTATTTGTAAATTAAATACTAAATAGAATAATACAGTGATAAATTTAAAGAATAATTAAAGTTCTCTATAGACTCATTAATTACATATTTTAATCCGATTTTAATTATTTCAAAAATCTAAGTACTTTACTCAATAAAAATAAAACAAAAAAGCAAACCAAAAATGGTTTAACTTTTAATCAGTTAATTTTGTTTTAACTTTAATCAGTTAGTTTTTGTAACTATTAACTGTAACTTTAACTTAGTTAGTTTGTTTGGACAGTAACTTTAACTTTGATCAGTTAACAATTATTATGATCTTTCCCAAGTCTGTTTATAAACTTGCTAATTGAATAGAAATTAAATTCACTTGTTCCACATAATTTCACTCGTTTATAGAACTACTATTTGTAATAGCAAAACCTTTCTCTACCAGCTAACTATTCATGTTGTAATTCGAAAAAGCATGAGCAAAAGTAACATAAATTTATACATGTATGAAGAGTACAAAAAAAATTAAACATTGAATAGCCTTATTGACATATTAAGCTCCAAACTGAAGTAACAATAATCCATTTATGTTGATCAACAACAGAGACACAACTAGTTATGGTTTACAGGTCAATACCTAATTGAAATTGTGGAGTTTATTGCTCATATTGTTTATGTTTATGGTCAAAGTAATTTAATAATTTATGAAACGGTGTAGAATAACAATTTTGACACCATATGTGTACAGTTTAAGTATTAAAATGCTCTAACTTTAATTTTTGCACGAGTAAATTATCTAGTCGCGTATGAGTTTTACTTTGACTGTACAAACGTCAAGCAGCGTAGGGAAACGTACTGAACCCCCACGCAACTGGCAGTGCCAGTGCTGCTACGCTTCCCCTCTCCAGATTCTATGTTAACGGAGCCATGTAGTACTCCGAAAATTACCCCAACGTACTAATTCGGAATACCACGGAATTCCCGAAAACGCCCCGATACCAAGTAAAGCAAATGACGTGGCCGCTATTTCCTTAAAGTATCGGCACAATATTAAGATTAAATCTAAACTATTTAACCGCTCTTTTCATAGATTATTACTCTTGTTATTTGGATTAGCAGTCTCTGTAACTCCAAATTCGTCGTGCTTATTTGCTAAACTGCTAAATCTCATGTTCTCGACGAGGCCTTTCAGTGTTTCCACCATTTTCGAGTCCTAAACCACGACCTAGTATTCATAGACTTTTACAAGTAGACTTTTTTATTGTCTGATTCTTATGTAAAAGTTGTTTAACCATTTTGAGTTATCTTTTGAGTTATAGTGTTGAATTATTTTAGTTGGTCAGTTATATTTGATTTGTGTAACGGGTGTTAAAGGCAATGCTGCATCGTGTTATGTATTAGACTCTTGATATTAGACACTACCACTGAGTGTTCATTAGGTTATACTAATATGAAATTAAAATAAGATTAATCTGTAAGATGAAGGTTTACAGATATATAACTGCATGGTCAAATGCATCCAGTTGCTGTAGAATGATGTCTTGAATCATTACTAGTAATAAATATCGATATGGAGAACCATACATGACTTCCATGTTCTAAGATTTATATTTAAAATCATTTTCGAAATGAAATATTTCTATAGAAACTACTTCTTTCTTCAACCTTAACCACAGTACTGTGGTCACTAACATATACCACCTCACGATAGCGCACTTGATTTTCACTGATGATGGTAATCGATGGCACTGCCTAAACGTCTGGTTTTACAGAAAACATTGGACCTCGGCCAAACAACCTGGGAAGGAATTTTAGCAACAACTTTGTTGCCGATAACGTAGTACACATAAAAAAAATTATCCCCCTTCAACTAGCATTTTCATTTATAGAAAATTACCCCTCCCCCTTCAACTACCCTTTTCATTTATAGATATTTCATCTACCTTTCTACAGTGGATTATTATGACCTTCTTTTCAGGATACTTTATTTATCAAAATTAAGTACTTTGCTCTTGTTAAAACGTAAAGCGTTGCAGGATCCGATCTTCACCAAAATCAATAGACCTTGAGTCCTCTACAAGTCAGGTACATATGCAAAAAATCATTTGATTCTGTTTAAATTTGTGGCAGTTATCGTTCCCCGTAGAAAATATTCTACACATAGACAGACAGACAGACAGACAGACAGACAGACACACACAGACACTATTCAGAAAATAATTTTTCTTCATGTTTTGAGGGTAGTACAATCAGAATCAGCCCTTATCTCGAACACAATTTTCTCCGCCATCACCATACTTCCATTTCCTTATGGAACATGAAGTAAAAATGAAAAAAAAATATTGAGTAGGGTTTATTTAATATTATTCATTATAGAGGACAAAGTATCAATGTCTGAAGTTTGAATCAGAAGTTGTTTTCATGTTTTGTTACATATTGTTATCTTTTACTGCTTAGTTACTGTCAGAAATATTTATACTGTGTCTGCGGTTCAGTTGCACTTGTTCTTTATGAGCAGTCCCGAGTTCATTATACAGATAGTGAGGCTGTTATTTTAAAATTAGAAAACAATTACTCCTTTGTATTTGTTGCTTATTAATATTGTAATGATAATCAGTGACCATAAAGTGTTATAACGACCTTGAGACAACATTTACCCTTCAATTAATGAACCATTAAGTAATCAACGTGCACTGCAGTCTGATGTATGTTTCTGCCCACACACAAAGTAACGTCCACATTAAAATTGTGTTTTGTACGTCATGTTACATGAATATTACTATTTGACAATCCATATCATAATTTAGTTTATTATCATTTTACATCATGTTATGAGGTTTTAGTATTTTGTATTATTATTATATACAAGCTTGTTTATTGTGTACATTTTTTTGAACTGTTGTTTGTTCAACATCTGCAGGATACATTGAAAGGTTTATTTGCAATATAAAGTTTTCAATTACTTCTACATTTTTAATTCTAAAAAAACTGTTTTTTGTGCAGTGACTTTCGTGATATATTAAATTATAGTGGAAAACGTTTAACAGAAAAACGGTTAACACAGAATATCACCTCAGGTCCTGATTATTGCTTATATTTTACAATTACAGTTTGTATGGTTAACACGAAAAATGTTGACATAATAAATTTGTTGCTGGCTTTCAATAGATGCACAATAAATAAATCCATACATGCATGCCCCAAAATAGTGCAAGTTAAAAACTGTGAAATTCATGTGAGTGCCAACGAACTTTGACGTGGGATATTTAAGAGTTGTTACTGGTACCAATATGTTTTCGTTGTTAAGCTGTGTTTGTTGATACTTAGAAGCCAACTCTTAAGGTGAAATGTTTGACCAAAATGATAAATTAGAACAGTTCGTTGAAAATAAAATAGGACAGAATTTTGTGGAAAAGAAAAAACTGACTTTTTTTTTTTTAAAAGAATTGATCATTGTCACTATAGGAAATTTAAAAGACATAGTTTTAATACATTACTGTACAAGAATACTATACCTTAAGACTAAGTGAAGAACAGCTGCAATGCGTGTACACTAAATTTTAAGAAAAATTAACCATATTTTTTTTTTGCAAAAATTAACCATATTTTTTGCAAAAATTAACCATATTTTTTGCAAAAATAACCATATTTTTTGCAAAAATTAACCAGAAATTATTCAGGAAGATAAATAAAACATGCAAGTACCTTCTGAATATTCTTTATTAGTTTATTTTACTACACAATACAGTGAGTAATCTATACAGCGTTTGTTCATTCATCTTATTTTTTCCATTTTTGGTCCGTTCAACATGAAAAAACCAGCTGGTGTCCGTCATTTCACTGTATTTATATAATTTGAATTTACTGTCAAGACACTATCTACCTATTTACCCACTACAGACGTATGACTTACCATGAGCATAAGTCGCGGTTGTGGTCATGTAAGTGCTTATTGGCAGTACATTAAATATTAATTGTATTGGGAGCACACCCTTTGGCAGAAAACACATGATGATGAGATGACCTCTTAAAGAGAAGCTGTATAGAACTCAATGAGGCCAGTGTCAACATATGGATTGTAAGCTTGGACCCTTAAAGTAGCAGATATCTCCATTTTGTAAAGTTTCTGTATGAAAAATGATAAGGAAAAATTTGTGACCCCTGTAAAAGAGGGAGTAATCTGAAAAATGAAGAACAGCGAGATGAATGCTATATTGAAGGAGAATATATATTGAATCCAGAAGGATTGCTTGAGTGACAATTATTTTTTTTGGAGGAGGGGAATGGGATGACATATTATTTATGCTCAAGTACTATGTGTTAGCATCTGTTTGAGACTTGAGGTACCCATGTGGTCTAAGTACATCATTATTCAGTAGAATTAAAATTGTTAAATTATGGTAAACAACCTAAATCGACTTTAAACAACTACTCATGCAACTAATTGTGGTAAAGTAGTGTAAATGAAAATATGTGGTTCATATGAAAAATAGGGAAAATGTTTTGTTATGAAAGAAATCTAGGCTAACAACTCTTTATTTTTTATATGATTTCATTAACAAGTTATCAATGGATTTAGAATAAAAAGTTTAATTTTTTAGTTACCTAACATGAATATTTTGTTATTATTAAGTACGTGTGAATATTAAGTACTGATTTTTGTAAAATTTACTATACATTTCTTGTTATTCAACTTTTCAATCTTGTAATGTTTTCATTGAACCTTTTTCCTTTTCTCTATCGAATTTAGAAATCCCCATAAAATATGTTATTGTTTCTAAATTAATTGGTTGAATTGTTGTTTAACTGACTGTACATATCATATGGTCATTGATTGCTTGACAAATTTTGGTTTTGTAATTCTGTTTCATTGTTGGTAGCAAACTCCATTATTGTTGTTAAAAGTTGAGACTGTGATATCAAGAAAATCTGAAAAACAAAATAGTCAGTTCTCTAAAAATAGCATTCTAGTGTGATATTTTGTTAACAGTGTGTATTATTTACTATTGTTTGTAATAACAGTTTGATAATGTTTATTCAGATAAACATACTACAATTAGGTACACGTGATTAAGTCAATAAACAATTGATAAACTGTTTGATAAATTTTACAAAGCATTAATAAGCTGTGTTGCCTTGAAATGTAGAAAATTGTTATTACTATGACACAAATTTTCACCATTTCTGTTGAATGAATAGATATTTTGACTTTATATTTAACTGTACAGAGGGTGTACAGTTAAAGTGCTCTATACAAAGGATAACGCATTTGGCAATTTGAATCTATACGTTTTATGGATAGCGTTCACCAGTGGTGTAGTGCTAAAATTAGCTGTGCCGGAGCTCTTAGCAGGGGGGTATGCAGAAGATAATTCGGGGGGAGGGGGCTAATTGTACCGGGGGTATTGCAAAGGAGGACGTTACACTCGCTAAAACTATAAGAAACAGTTATTCACTTATTCTGGCGCTCAAATAGCACTTTCAACATACCAAAACCACGATCAAAAGAGCAGGTTGAGGTTATACACGCACCAGACCGCCCCGATCAGAATTCACTACACACAGCAAAGCGAACGTGTGACTGAGTGTAGACTGCAGACGACAGCCGACTGTCGGGTGGAGGGAGCGGGACTGGAGGGGAAAGACAAAGACATAATAGGTTTCTGAGAACATTGTGTCCTATTGTACAAGTACCATTACCATTGAGTTTAACTCAAATCATTATCAATTAAAAAAAAATAATCAAGCTAAAACCCAATAAAAACAAAACGTAAGTAGTCATGTTCCATTATCTATAGGTGGAGCGCCGTTCTGCCTTCAAAAGCTGTGCCGGAGCGTCGCTCCGGCTCCACTACACCACTGGCGTTCACCCTCAATATCAAACACGTGCTAGATTTGGTTGGATTAGAAATAATACAGTTAAGACTCTGCCGAGCTGTAGTGGTTGGAAATGTAAGAATATTATAGGTGCGATTAATCTAAAAAGTTTAAATGTAGTGACGACCAATAATCCTAAAGTGAACGGTGATTATATTATAGAATTTTTAAAGACATTAGAATCAACAAGATAAAAGCAAAATTTATGTGATATGTGATAATGTTAAATTAATATTATGTGATAAGGATATCATCAATCAAAAAAAGGTTAAAGAATATCTAAAAAAAATAGCAAAATAGAGTTATTATTTTTACCACCATATACCCTAATTTAAATCCGATTGAGTGATTATGGAAATTTATGCATTGTATTGTTACAAACAATAGGTTTTATGCTAATTTTGAATCATTTGCTAATTCTTTACAGTGATTTTCTTGAAAATATTACACAGTATTATAAAATTATGTAGGCCTAAAGGTAAGGGAAAGTCAAGCGAATTATAAATGTTTGGACCTATTTTTATCGTATGTATTTCTTCCTTTGTGATGTATGAAGTTTGATCTAAAAATTCATCCAGGTTTTCTTTATTTGGAAAATTATTTATCTATATATTATCCTCATAAAAATAATTTTCATTTGATGTAACTCACCTGTACTAATGTTTTTTTCCAGTCTTCAGAACTTTATGGAATCACTTTCTGGTGTATTTTGAGTTCACTTAATGATACATCTTCAAAAATTGTATAACTATGTGTGTTCTTTCTATAGAACCGTGTTTTTTTTTTTTTAATTGTTGGTAGAAGATAAAAATAACGTGATGTCATATTTTGTAGCTGTGATGATACTGATGTCTCATTATGGTGTTATTTTTAGCAAAAAGTTTGAGAATAAGCAATGGCGTGTCAGGTGGTGCATTATAGTGGAGTTTTTTCTCATAAATTGTCCATTCTAAATACAACAAATTTCAGTGAAAAGCTTCATGGAAATGTCAAATAGGACTCTGTATTGGCCATTATCCATCTGTCCAGCGGCAAATAAAGGGGATTTATACCATTTTGAATCCCTATTCATATCATGTTAGACTCAGCAAAAGCCTCCCGCAACATCTTCACCACATTTTATCCTAAAATATAATGCAGGTGCAGTATCTTTAAATAGGCCTATATGTAAAATGCATGAAAAAACTTCTGGTACACTAAAACACAACTTTTTCAGTTAGCTATCAAATTTTAATTCAACATCTAATATGGAATAAAATCTAGACCGTTTTTACAAACACCATGTGCAAATCATCACAGAAAACAGTTATTGATGAAATAAAAATAGATATTCCCATTTGTTAGGTTCAGACAGCTTTCTACTCCTCTTCTGACCCAGGATAGTCATATAATCATTTTTATTTTATCAATTTTTGCCTCCATCTTGTGTAGCTGGTCAGGCACACACGCGCGCGCGCGCGCACACACACACACACACACACACACACACACACACACTCTGTAGTTTTGGGTCTTCCTGTGTGTTTTGTTTCAGTTATTTAAAAGGGTGATGAGAGTTTTTGGTCTTTAGAAGGGCTGACAGTTGTTTTGTGCCTTAAAGCCCCCCCCCCCCCCCATATGCATCATGATTGATTCAGTCTGAATGTTGTATCACACCTTTTAGATTTAAGAATCAAATAGCCTTTTGTAGGGGATAAAAACAAAAGTCACATTGGCAACAACTCAAGATGCCAACCTTATCTTACTCCAGTAGAAATATGCATTAGTCAGTCACACATTCTTAAGAATGTTACAGTGTTGGGAAGTGAGTACAACGTGATAACATTAAAGCAACCAATGGAAATGCATAAGTTATTACCAGGAAAAGCACAGTTTGTACTAGTGAGTGACTCATATAAACCTAACAGCTATGCTCGATCAAATACATTGAGTATTTTCCTATAAAAATGAATCTCTTATTTTAGTTCAAGGGTTCTTTGCTATGAAGTAGCATGTGTTCGTAATATTGATAGTTTCGCATTTTATTAACATGATAGACAATATATTATACATTGGCTCACAGCATTTCTAGCCTTAGTGTGCTTAAGGAGTGTTCAGAAATGAAATCTTTAAAACCAATTATAAGCAGAGAGATGTTAAATATAATACATAAAAATATTGGGAATGAACAGCAGAACTGTGTTGTGAATCTAGAGATACGTGAATTAAGCGATCGTAAACTCTTTGTATTGGCTCGGTTGTACTCACAGATGATTCTTTTTTTTTACAGTGGGACGTAATGTATTCACACTAACAAGTCACCAAATAAAACAATATAGGCTACTCAGAACAGTTCAGGAAACATTGATGTTTCTGTATGAGCATTTCAGTATTACACATATCTAAAATGTTACACAATATGAACCAACTCTGTTGAGATTGATTTCAGCTGCTAAATCTGAGAAAAATAATCATGTGTGAAGCTGACACCAGTGTGTGTAATTTTGAACAAATTGTGTAATCTAAACATCAATAATACATGGTGACACACGGGAATCGGACAGCTTTTAAATAATCAGTACTCAGTAAACCTTAAACTTCAAGTGGGTTTATGGACACAAAATTATAGCTTAATACATGCCATTTGAGTTATGTTAAGGTCTACCTTAATAGTGAAAAATAATGTCGACAAGGTGACGCCCATCTTCTTTAATGCAGTTTTCAAGTCTCTGTTGGAAATTCTGTATTACACAGGCCAACATCTCTTGAGGGGTGGCAGGGATTTCTTGAATGATGGCATTCTTCAACTCATCCAAACCCATCTCATGCGGGGTTTGTTAGGGTACACACACACAGCTTTTGAGGTACCCCCACAGAAAAAGTCACACATTGACAAGTCAGGAGATCTTGGAGGCCACAGAACATCGCCAAAACATGAAATGAGGCATCCATGAAACATGCGTCGAAGAACATTCATTGAATCGTTTGCTGTGTGTGCCATAGTGCCGTTTTGGTGAAACCAGACGTTTTTCAAGGCAAAGTTTTCGTCGTCTTTGCAGTTCTGGCCTGAAAACGTTTGAAGGATGTGAATGTAATGAGCCCAAGTAACAATCACTGTGACGCCATTTTCCTAAAAAAAAATTCAGTCCAATAATTCCAAAAGAGCCAACAGGACACCATATGGGAGTATAGAGGATGGTGGTGAATAAGACATGGTTGTTCAGGTCCCCAGTAACACAAGTTATGCTTATTTTTGGTTTTGTCCAGATGAAAATGAGCTTCATCACTCATTGACAATTGCACATTTTCACTCAATATCACTTGCATTTTCATAGGGAAGTCCTCACATCCGTAATCGACCGCCATTAGCTGATGTATAATTTGAATTTTGTATGGGTAGAATTTCAAATCATTGTGTAAAATTTGCCTGACTGTTTCACGGTTGATTGCTAACTCACTCGCATGTCGTCTAGCCAATCATCTTGGGCTCCTAATCAGTGCTTTCTCTAACCCTTCCTACATTCTCTGGTGTCTTTACACTGTGTCTAGGGCCTGGTGGCTTCTTCATAATGTTCCCAGTTGATCCAAAATTTTCCACCCATCTAAGGATTGTGTTCTGACTCGGAACGGCCCCTCATCGACCAATATTGAATTGACAGCGAAAGAGTCGCTGTGTAGCTGTGATAGATTCACAACTTTGAACAAAATGTCATACGCAAACAGCCCATGTTGCAAGGTCTACTGCTCCATTGCTACTATAATGGTGTCTCGTTGGGAGGAGAACGAGACCTCACCACAACCTTCTCTGACCACCGTCCATTCAGTACTACGCACTTCAAAAGTGTCCTATTCCCATGTGTCACCGTATACAATATAATACAGCTGGTTCTGCATAGCCTGGCGGATTCAGGGTATGGTTTCACATGGGCCATTGCAATAGCTGATTAGTTTTGCTCCTGCCTTTCCATTGACTAGGGGCCACATTGCGCATGTGTGTGTGTGTACTTTGTCAGTACATGTCAGTAATCCAGCGAGGGTTATTTAATGTTAAATAATGTGGAAGCGAATTTGTTCCTGTTTACAGTGACCCCACACCATATTGTTTTTGAGTGGTGAAAAGTGTTCCTGGCACTAAATGGACAAAATGTGAATTATTTATATCACTGACATCTGTGAGTCTTTACAGTCACCATTGCACTTATAAATGCATGCTAGTTATTCTTCAGTAGGGAAAGTATGTTTTTAAATGCATAATTAGTATAATCTTCATATTGTACACAATTGGATATTTTGAAGCTCCTAACTCCTTTGACGATTGTGTATTGTAGGGGACGTCGAATCGGAGGTAACAGTACCGGTCCCATGGTTCTAAGGCTACCCGTAGGTTTTTTATTCTTGAAAGCAGGATTACCAAGGTTTATTCCACAAGTGGATATTTTCACTTAGTGATAGGAATTGCCGGTAACTTCTTGTGTATAGAATTTATTTGCAACAGTTGAATCTTTTGAATTTTGTACTGATATTTTTGTGTCTAATCTCTTGGCAAAAATGAATACTCATTTCCTGTGTTTTTCTCTTAACAGTAACTGTATATTCTATAACGTGAGAATCTGATTTGTGTAGATCTCTGTAAGCTCACTCTAGTTACTTCCTGTTTTGTGGATATACTTATGTCGTCACAAGCATTTTTGCAGTGTCATGATGCAAAGAATTCTCGTCTGCAGCTATTTCAAAATCACTGATGTACTGACACTTTTTTTTTTGCTGGCTGCTGGAGCCATCTCTAAATCAAATCACATTGTTCACGTTACAGATGATGCCCTTTTATATTGGTAATTACACATTGTTCAACTGCAGCCGTTCGTACACAAGGTGATCTTATAACACTGGCAAATTTTGTTTCCTCTTTTGTAACATTAATCAAACAGATACACTGTTGTCTGGTTGTTAGGTCCAATGGAAACTTTGTATTGTACCGTTTTTTCCTGAAAAGTCACCAAGAACTATACATAATCATCAGGAAACTGAACTTTTAGAACTAAGCGTTTTATTTACTGTCACAGACATTTTTCTACAAGGGATTCATCATTTGGTTGGAGTTATGTTTGTTATTAATTCTGTTCTGTTGCTGTTCATCCACTGCTTGAAAGATCTCATCAGTTTTACTATCTGCCATTGATTAAAGTAGCACTATTGGTCTGACTTCCTAATCATTCATATAGTTGTAATTCTCAGTACTACAAACAAGTCAATCTGTGTGCAGTAACTTGACCTCCAGATTGTTTAAATGATGAAGACAGCATTATAATTATTGTCATAACAAACAACAGATTCGCTTGTGATTGATTTTCATCAAAAAATGATTAATGTATTAATGTAAACGTTTATGTACAAAAGCAGCTGTAAATAGATAAATTTTTTATTAGTCCTAAGTTCTTCTTTCCACTAATTTATCTAGATTAAATCGAATAGCAAACATTATCGGATACTTCAATGACAGGCTCAAGACTGTACATTCTTTTAAGCTTTACAACTTAAAGAATGTTGTAATTAATTGCCTTAAGGGAGTCCCTACTGAAAATGGCCAAAAATTGATAAAAAATGCAAATTATTTTTGTCCCAAATTGTTCTATGGCTAGTTCTTTATATAAAAACACACCAAAACATTTTATCCGAAATATTTTCTAGGCAAAAACAAATTGTTTGGGAAAACCTAGCACCTAAGTGATTTACGTTTCATTTAGGTATTACAGTATAACAAAACATTATTATTTATACCGTATAATATAATTTCACACACACGCACGCGCGCGCTCGCACGCACGCACGCACGCACACAGTACTAATTTGGAAATAAATGTTGCAAGTATAAAACATCAGCTATTTTATTTACAAAGAAAAAATCGAACTTGTAAAACAGCTGATTGACGTATTGTTGATTACTTGCAATGTTTTGTTTCCTGCTGTGTTGAGCTTTGTGGATGTGATTTGGAACATTTTTGTGTTTGAATTGTTATTATTTTCCAATAATAAATATGGGAAGGTAGAAGAAACGTTTACTGAACATTAGTAAAAGAAATCAACAATTGATCAACAATGTAAAAAAGTGAAATGTGGACTACAGAGACATGATCGATAAGAATATTATTTGTTTCTATAATTTATTAAAAATGTAAAATAAAATATTTTATTGTTCATTCCATTATAATTTATTATTTTAATACCCATACAGTAATAAAAAACATATAAAGCCTTTGTACTCCATAAATATTTAATTTTCCAACAGAAAGGAATATTTTTAGAAAATCCGCGTTTCCCACAAATAGAATTTTTTATGTTTTTATACATACTTTTTGATATATCTAAAAAACTAACTTACTTGCTACTCTGAAATTTTGCACAGGTCTTTGAGATATAATTACCTAAAAAAAACACGTATTTTTATTTAATTTGGGCTTATAGTTCGTTGGCAATAAATTTTTATTTATAAATATAAAAATTAAAAGAAAATATTTTTACTATTTTCCTCACAAAAAATATTGTTTTTAATTACATCCTAATAAAAATACGTGTTTTTAGATAACTTTATTCCCTTCAAAATGACACATCCCAAAAGGTCGTAGAACTTCTAGTTTTTCTGGAATATCAATTTGAAAAATATTCCAAAAAGTTGCTAAGAAACGTTAAAAAATTCAATTTTCAGTACTAAAGTAATTTTTTTTTTCAAGTTTAAAAATTTTACCCTTTATTTAGCGCAACAATAAATAATTAAAAAATCTGATTAAATTAAAAAGTTACAAAATAAACATTTTTGCCATTTTCAGTAGGGACTCCCCGTAATTAAATTAGAATGTAATTGAGGTTGTTGTTTATGTTTTTATTAATAAGAAGGATAATAACTAACATGCATTTACAAATGCGAATATGCAGATATTTGGAAACGAAAATGGGCAAAGAAAATAGTGATATATATATATATTTTTTTTTCATTTAGGCCCAGATATGTCTTTAGCTGTCAAAAATAATATGGTTTAGGTTGCTATGAGAAGAGTTCCAAAAGTTGACTCCACTAGAATTCACTAAAAGTTACCGAATGGCCATACAAAATCACAAAAAATGTGTATAACAAAATATCTGAAACGTCTGTTACTTTATAGGATAATGTGTAACCAGAAGTACACCTTAGGCATTGTAATAGGAAATATTAGGTTGTGAGTGTACTTTAAATTTACACGATCTCCACATACTGTGTGTATTATATGTGTGTTAATAATCAGATGTAAATATTTAAATTCTTGTTGGTCCCAAGTTCCATTTTACACTAATTTAAATAGATCAAATCAATTACCAAACACTTTCAGATATGTTAATGACATATTCCTGGATTTTTTTGTCCATGACATAGTTAATGACATACTTGAATGTACACACTTTTTTTGAACATTATAAAAAAAAAAATAGAATTTTTTAAATTCTAAATAAGAAATACAAAAAATAAAAAAAAAAAAATGAAAAGAAAAACAGATATTCTTTGTTTCCATTTCTCTTGTGCTAGAGATTGAATACATGTGATTTTAAGCCAACTTGGATGCTCTATAACTCTGGAACTCCCTAAGTCTTAGTTATAACATTCATATCACATGATTTAACTAAAAAAGAAGTTCATTCTGTGAAAGTGTGTAGGAAGTTGCAGTGTACAGACTTGTTGCAGTGTTTGGGAGGCTCTACAGAAAAAAAGGAAAAGCTTAAGTTTTTTTCTGTGCAAGGAAAAAATATTTAGTTTGAAACTTATTTCTTTCGTAGAAAGTAACGTGTTGAAAAAAATAGTTTTTTCAAAATTTAAAACACTCGTTACAATTACTTTTTAGGGTATTTCTGTACCGTATGGAGGGAAAATTGCTTCTGTTAACAAAAATTTAGACTGTTTTTATACTGAAGAATTTTGTTTACAAATTATCGTGAAACCTTTAAAAATAAGGAAGCTTTATGCCTTTCCATGAAACCCCCCCCCCCCTCTAAATCACTGTTGATAAATGGCCACCAAAAAATAAATACTGACAAAAAATGTGTAAAGCATGGTTTCAGCTCTTAAAACACTAAGGAACAAGTGGGCACAACTTATACAAATTTTAAATGTTGAAAAACAGATGTACTTTTTATGGATGGTTTAAAATGGATTTTAAAGCCTTTTAAAGGATTTTAATCCTTTTTTACTTTTAAAAATTACTCACTGATTTCATAAAATTTTCAGGCATCATTTTTTATTTCCTCTGTAAGACTGAAAGATTTTTCTGTTTACCATAGAGTAAATCGTATCCAGCACCAGTAGTATCCTGATATGCAAATGGGACAAAATGTATTGCAAACATAATAGTGTTTAGTGTGTGGTAGGTATTTATATGTAATCTTGCAGTTTCTAGTAGTGGTGGAGTCATTCTTTGTACAGTGTAATGTTAAAGGAATGTTGTGAATGTAAAAATTTCTCCTTAAGCTGTGAATTTCCCACTGAATCAACAATCACAATTACTATTTCTTTTGATGATTTACTGTTTGAAAATGCTGTGATTTAGCAATTGTTAATAAGTAAGAACGCTTAGAATTCAAGCATTTCTAAATGTTTCTGTTAATGATAAATTGGAAAAGTATATTGTGTTCATTCAGATGTACTCATAACTTTAATACTTATACCAGAAAAGTTTTAAATAATGTAATAATGTCTCCTTTTTGTACTGCGGAAATAATTTAAAATTTAGGCAGGGTAAGCTGCCTTACGTGAGCCGTTTTAATCCTTATTATATCTGTTGTGATACTTTGCTTATGGGTCTTCTTTATATCTATTCATCAGTAATCTGGATTTTGTGTGGATTATTGGATTATACTACTAATCTGTGTCAGATGGAGAAAACTGTTGATTCTTGACTGCACGTGCTAAATTAAATTCGTGTAGTTTCCAAACGAAATGAGATGTGAAGCTGACATTTCTTACAATTAGTTACCATTACACAGAAGAAATCAAACCAAAATGTTATCTTGAAAATTTTCAAAATCACAACTGATTGAAAATTTGAATTCTAAATTTTACAAAAAGCAGCACTTATCACAAAAATATCTTATTACATAAAAATTAGCTCTTTTATTCACAATCCAGTAGTGCCTTATTCATGGAAATAGTATAAAAAGTAACAGAGATATTACAGTTCTTTCATAACAAAACAGTTGACACATTTCCCTCATAATAAATACATTTACATAATTTTCTGTTATTAGTTGCATGAGTAATCGTTTGAAGTTGCTTTAGGTTGTTTACAATGATTTAACACCAACTTTGTCACTGCTTACTACCACACTGCTAAATACTTCGGTCTTGACGAGGCCTTTCGGTGTCTCCACCATCTTCAGGTGTCGTTTAAGTTTTCGTGGAGACACCAAAAGGGTTCGTCAAGAACGAAGTATTTAGCTGTGTGGCAATAAGTAGTGACAAAGTTGGTGTTAAGATAGCTGCTAAA
This sequence comes from Magicicada septendecula, assembly GCA_034769895.1. Lineage (NCBI taxonomy): Eukaryota > Metazoa > Arthropoda > Insecta > Hemiptera > Cicadidae > Magicicada > Magicicada septendecula. The sequence continues at coordinate 460,295,608 of CM068370.1, read as the reverse complement.
AAAACTAACAAAACTGGAAATGATTTAACAGTTTTTAATTCTATTGTGAGTAATACTGTATTTACCCCACTGGAGGTCCATTTCGTTTAGTAGTGAAGTATAAATATGTATACCACGGTCAATATTTTAGAAAAGAGAAGTCAATAAATAATTAAATATTTATTCAAAGTAATTTCATTTAATATTTCGGAATCACAAAAAAATATACTGTTTCTCTAAATTTTTCAACAGTGCACAAACAAATATATGGTTCTTATAAGGCAAATAGGCCACGTGTTTTGTTGGGAAAGAAGTTAATAACTCTATTATTTTTTTATTTGAATTTCATAATCTAGGTGTCATGTGATTAATGTGGTTGTATAAAGAGCTATTTTTTTGTATAAAATGAAATTTTTTTGTAAATACTGATTTTTGTGAAATTTAGAATTAAAATTTTCAACCAGTAGCCATTTTGAAAATTTTAATTTGTTTTTATATTTATAAGAAATGTTATAAATCTATTGTTATACCAAATTTCAACATCATAACTTGTCTCGTTCAGCACAATTTTTGTTTGGTGTCTTCAATTGTCATGAATGTCGTCTTTTCAGGCGGTTTTTAATTGTGGGAGGAGGCAAAAGTCACACATGGGGCTATGTCTGGTGAACACAGTGGTTGTGCTATGTCTTTGGTGCTGTTTTTGGCAAAAAATTCTTGAATAAGCAATAATCTGTGTGCGGGGGCGTTATCGTGATCCAATTTCTAAAACGTATCTCTCCATAATTCTGGATGTTTTCCATCAGTACCTCATGTAGGGTGACATACAATGCCCAAACACGATACAGTAGAGCATTGGTTATCCGAACCTCTCGGGACGAGGGCCCATTCGGATAATAGATTGTAAATTGAAAACGTTATTTCTCTTTACAAAAACAAAGATTTTTAATACAACATAATTTCTAACATACTGTATATAATTACAGCAACCTGTATACTGTACTGTAATGTATTAGTAAGGCTAGAAATCAGTGAATTAAAACTGAGCGTAATTAATAAAAACCAAAAGTTAATTTTAACAATATTAGAGTTTAATGGCGAACACTGTACTATAAAATTAACTAGAAATTAAAAACCAAAACAAAACATACAGTACCATGGATTTACACTTTTTTGAAGAATTGTTCTATCATTGTCTGCTTCAAACCGATACACCGTTTTCTCGCTGCTAAAGACTGAAGTCGTTTAAGATTCATCAGCTGAATACAATCTATCTTGTCTTCTGTTTTGGCCCACTTTAGCATACTCTCAAGTGCGTCAAAAGCATTTGCTGCCATCGGTGGTTTTGTATTAGTAGCATTCTTGCTGTCTTCATCCGAATCGTTTTCGTTTTCATTACGTTCATTTATTGACTCAACTGTCTCTTCATCGTTTAATAACTGAAAACTGGGATCGGCTTCATCCACCTTTAGGCAATTCTTTGTTTATCGATTGTAAGGCTGTATAGCTACAGCGATTATTTATTATTGTACAGTACTGTAATAATTTATAGTACGTATACAATTTTTTTATGTCCAATAAATATCCAATATGCCTACACGTGTCCAATACATTACTGTACAGTACAGTACATAATTGTACTTTTTATTGAGTTCGGATAATAGATAGTTCGGTTAATGGATGTTCAGATAATTGATGCTCTACTATATTCTTAGTTGCCCATGGTATTAATAGTAATGTCCTTGGTATTAATAGTTGCCAATGAACAACTATTAATATAATTTCCTGAAACTCAATGTGGCAATCATTGTCTTAATGTCATGATCTTCAACTCATTCACAAGCTTTATACCATCTGGAAACCGGTCCTTCATACCAGACTCACTAAAAACCTTTAGCAAAATTGTATCCTCTTTACAGTAGTTTAGCTCATTCTTTAGACAAAACGTAATGCATTCTCTTAAATCTTGAATTGTAGAATGTTGAAAATTGCCATATACACCAAAACACAACTTACCCAATCAGCTCTCAAATCTAAACCATTCAACCAATATAGCTACAAACTTGTACTGTTGTCACAAGTTTACCAACGTTACGAGAAATTTGAATCTGACATTTCTAGTGGAGGAAATCCAAAAGTTGCACCAACATTGTCATCAAATCCTGTGTGTATTCATGAGATGTAGAAGAAAATCTACTCTTGCACATAAAAGGATCTTATATCAGAGTTAGTCTGCCAGATTCATTAATAGTATTTTCATTATGTTGTCATTAATAGTTAGTAGTGTATCTGTCAACTTTTTTCTAGATCTGTGTATGTGTGAAGTTTTTAGTTAGTGTTAGTTTTTAGTTAATGCTTTTTAAATATGCTACTAATTAGAAGCATGTATAAAGTTTGTTTTCATGGGATCTATAGTTAGACACAACTCTAGAAGGATAATTGCATTTACTCTAAAACCTGGGACAGCTGAATTAATTTATTTATAGAAATTAGTATACATAGTTTCCATTTCAAGAGAGGTTGATGCAGCTCTACAGTTAATACAAATTGTGTTAATTCACTGGCAGGCAGAAACAATATAATGTTCATGTTGCAGACCAGAATTATTCATAAAATTATTTTCATTGAAACATTTAACTGAGATCTACATTTACAAGTCCATTAACATGAGATTTTAAAAATATAAGCGTTAATTATTTATTTTCTGATGATTTTTTGTAACTTGGGCCTAACCAAATGAGTAAATGTGCATATAAGATTTTTTAAAGAGTTTTTTGTATGAAAATTTTCATGATGCATTTTTATTGTGCGTTCACAGGACCCCGCTGGAATTTTTGAATTGATAGAAGTTGTAGGAAATGGAACGTATGGCCAAGTTTATAAGGTGAGTAAATTTGCAGATGTTTTGTTTGCTTGCTGTAATGCCCTACAGACTTCATTTCACATTTTTAATAGGTAGGCCTACTTACTTTATAATTAAAGGCTTAGTGTTTGAAACGATGATATAATTTTGTAAGAGAAACTATGATATTTATATATTTATTATTATACTTTCGTATATACTAATGGAGAGAGAGAGAGAGAGAGAGAGAGAGAGAGAGAGAGAGAGAGAGAGAGAGTGTGAGTGAGTGAGAAGGGGGTTTTGAGTTAATACTAACAATCTGTATTTAAGAAACAGCTGTTATGAAAGAGCCCTCTCGTGCAGACTGTTGTGAAATGAGTACATTTAATACAAACAGATCATTCTATTGAATGTTTTGATAAAGTTTTTATATTGCTCTGTTACATAATATTTCATATGACATTGACACAATTTTTGTATAATAGTATTTTCTGTGTGTACTATTGATAGATACATAGTTGTAATCTTTGTGCATTTTGTTTTGTTTGTTGTCTCTTCCATGTGGTTGGATGTAGGTGTGCTTTCTGTATAGAAGGGTTTCAGAAAGTATCATTTGAATTACAGGTTTTGAATAAATTGAGTTGATTTGGTTTGTAGCAACTTTAATCCTGTAGACAATATTATATACCTCTATATTTTGCGTGCGTGAGCGCGTGCACACACACACAGGTATTGTGAAAGTTTGTTTCATAGGTACAAGTATTCATTCGTTATTTTAAGACTTCGTGTGGTTGTTATGTTGCACAGTACAACTATTTTGGTAATTAATGAATAATAATATACAATGAGTTTATATTTGTTTGCCTCATGATTTATTGAGAAAATTTGTATAATCTTTCTTTGTCAAAGTTTTTTCTATTTGTTTGCATCAGAGTATGTATTTTATGAAAGAAACACAAATAGAAAACTAGAAGGAAAAGTGATAGTGAAAGGAAAACAAACCGGATCCATCAGTTTCATACTGTGGTTAAAGAACATTGCCCAGTGATAGGAAATGGGGATATTACATGTTTAAGGGTGTGGTTCTTTTATGGTTGCAAGAACTGAATAAATACCTAGAAGAAAAAACTTGATTATACTACTACATGATGATCCTGGCAAATGAACTCACAATTTTTACTTACATAATCAACATAACTGTGTACAAAATATAACGCAGTGTTAAATAAAAATGTAAAATGACTGTAAAAACAAGTTTCTATTACTGTGTATTCAGTTTCACTGGTAATACAGTGGAACCTCAATAATTTGTCACCCACTTAAGCTTTTTTTTCTATATTTTTATTAACAAGCAATTAACATATACACTAATTATAGACCACGAGCTGAAAAATATCAATTGGAAATTACTGCCCATGAAATATGCCCAAAATAACACATGGACGAACAAAGAAATTTTTCAGCAATGGATGAAACAGGAATTTCATCCTCAGGTACTGTTTTAATTAAGAAAAAAATTGCCAGAAAAGACTATTAATCTTGGATAATGCTTCTGCCCATCATCTTGATGATTTAGAAGAATGTTCATCAGATTAAAACAGCATGCAATGTATGTTTCTTCCTGCTAAGACAACAAGCTTACTACAACCAATGGACCAGGGCATCATTGAGTGTTTTAAGAGGCAGTACAGAAAGTGATTTATTTATTTTACAAAATTTGGCACTTTGTGAAAACGATGTGGAGATTGAACAATTTTGGAAGGCATACACTATAAAGGGTGTAATATACAATGCAGCTGATGCCTGGCAGTGTATTCCGGAAAACGCTCTAAAATCTACCTGGAAGAAGTTACGGCTTACAACCAGCATCTACAGAACCAGAAGGTCTTGACCCCATATCGGAATTGTTAGATATCTGCCAATACCTAATAGCATTTAACGGTTTCAATGAAGACGACGTCTGTGAAATAGACTTACCAGATGTAGGCTAAGAAATGTTTAGTGATTATGGAATTGTTACGTATATAACCATTATGGAATTGTTACATACATAACCATTATGGAATTGTTACATACATAACCACATAACCTTGGAAGCTAATGTTGAAGTAGATGACCAGCCAGTAAACCTGCAATCTCTCATAAAGAGGCCATTCAATCACTGACTATAGTAATCAAGTGGTACAAAGGCCAGAATGAAGCAGAACTGCCTAAAATAATTTCACTGTGCCAAAGACATAGTTTAGCTCTTGAAACGTACGGTCAATAGAAAAAAAAAACAAAGAAAATTACAGATTTTTTCACTATTATTAAACTAATTTTTTTTTGCAATTACAGTGTTTAACTTGAGTTTGAAAATTTGTAGCAATAAATATGTCCGAGGATAACATTAGTACTGTACATTCTTAGTGTTGTACTAAAACATTTTAATTGTCTTTAATGGGTTTTTTCATACTCACTAATTCATCAGACCTTCAGTCCCATAGGTGACAAATTAGAGACGTTCTACTGTACTTACAATTATGTTTATAAACAAAATAATATTTTGAGCCTCAATTTATCACCATCAGTTTCATAAATAGTTTTCGCTTATGCGGTTTTTGTCAGTCAATAATCAAAGTGCTATATAATGCATACTGTGACATAATTTGTTATATATATATATATATATAACGTTACATATACATACATATACATGTGGGCCAAGTGTGAAGCCTCACGTTCAAGGGATACAAAATTATACAACGAATTTATATGTAAATTCGATATACAGTAATTCATGCAGGTTGTATAATTATACCAGGTGTATTTATAATAAGAGTATTTTTATTTATCAATATTTAAAACTCATATTAATTATTTATTAATTATTATAAATATTCATAAACATCATTAATAATTGTCGGTCATGATATTTCTCATTATTAAATGTTTATGTCTTATGATATGCAACATTACACATATTTAAAAAAAATTTCTTATATCTAAACATGTTAATAATCTTATATCTATACATGTTAAATAATTGGTTTATTAATTTATTATAAAATTAAAATATTTTTATATTGAAATAAATTGTCATCTCAGATCTGACCTCTACTCGCTCAGTCTATACCATGTTTAAAATTCAATTTAAATTTATATTAATTTCTTGTAGACTGGCCTTTGTTTTAATATTAAACTTTAAATTAATCTTTCTATACTTCAAATATCTAATCACTTTACTATCTATTTTGATAATAAACTCTATTCTCTTTACTTTAAATTCTCTTTCATATAGTAATGCTTTTATATATATGCGATCGCTCATTCTTACGACTAAACATTTATTTACATTTTAACATATTATTACTAAGTATAAACTATTTCTTTGTTTTGTTTTAATTTACTGTCTTTTGAAATCGTCTTTATGAGCTTTTTTTTTTACAAATCATTTAAAATGCATTATGCATGTCACCTCGATTTCTGATGATCTTATGACTGTTGTCCGGGGTCCAGCGTTGTCCAGAGTTAGTTTTCCATTCCTCTTGTCCTAGCGTGGTCCTGGATACGTCTAGAGTCCAGCGTCGTTCTACGGCAGCATGTTCCTGGATACGTCTGGAGTCCAGCGTCGCTCTACAGCAGCATGTTCCTGGATACGTCTAGAGTCCAGCGTCGCTCTACAGCAGCATGTGTTCCTGGATACCTCTAGAGTCCAGCGTCGCTCTACAGCAGCATGTTCCTGGGTACATCTAGAGTCCAGCATTGTTCTACGGCAGCTTTCCCGTATATACTCTTGGTAGACTTACTATTGCGGTATTTACTTTTCCCGTAATATTGTAGTGAATTTAATGAACATTATTTCGTTTGTTACTGCGACTTGTAATAGAATAAAAATAAACTGTTTTACTGACGGACAGCATGTCTGGCTGCAACTGTGTTTTGAAATGAAGAGAAGGGTTTTTGGTCGAACCCTTAATTTATACCCTCTCGAGATTCTGCTCCAGTCGGCTCCAAAATCGTCCTGTCGATACCTGCATATCTCGTGACAGCCCCCACTCCCGAACCTTTTCATCTATTTGCAATTATTAGCAAATAGCAATGTTTTGCACGGAATCGAGATAGCACAAATCATAGCTAATTCGATTAAGCACTCACTATATTAATTTGAGTGTCTTAGGGTAATCTGCATATTTTTTAGCACGTTTATTTTGCACTGTCTTCGCATAACGTGTTCTATTAACATCATCTTTTCACTGGGGATAACTATAAATTTTACACACACTTTGGTGCCTTTGGTTTGATCATACACTAATTAGTTTTCGCACAGTGAATTAAAATAATTATTTTATTAATTACTTGGGGCGGGTTTCTGAGATTCCTGTCTTTGCCTGCATCACTAACACACACAAGATACACGTGTAACACACATACAATTAAGCAGTGGTTCACTGGTTAATCTCTCCCCTAATCTAACAATGAAATATTTTTGCAATCTCAGACCTGTCCATTTACCCGTAACTTATACAAATTATACAAAATTTATATTTATTTAAATATATATATATATTGGTGTACAGTTGTACAGTATGCACTGTACACTGTCCCTTTAGGAGGGAGATTGACTTTTTCACTTCATTATACATACACTTTGTAGAGTTTCTCATTAAATATATGGGTTAAGTGTGAACGTGAACTGTATAAAACAAGTTGTGTAAAAAAAAGGTTGCAAAACATTAAAAAGTGTTTAGTGTACCGCTGACGAAAGGGATCAGGACTGGTAACTAACTTTCAGTAAATTTGTGTAAGTAAGCACAGCAGGTTACTGTATACTTTAATGCAGCTGTTGTTCTGAGAAGTGGACAGTTTTAGGCATCAGACACAGCTAATAAGTGTGTGTGTGTGCGCGCACGTAATCTGCTTGTCTGTCTGTCTGTCTTGTGCACACACGTCAGGGGTAGGAAATGGATATGCTGTTAGTCATTGTTTGGCCATGGGAAGTGCAGATATGAATTATCTTATCAGTCATTGGAAAGCAATGGTTTGAAATTATTTACAGAAAACGAGTTGTTTATTGGTTTCTGTGTCTAATATTGGTTTCTGTGTCAGTGTGAATTTTGTCTCATTTCGTAGACTTGTTTTATAATTGCCTATTTGTATATTTTGTCTGTGTTTTAGGTGTTTTGTATTAACTTAGGGGCCAGTCAACATACGGGCAATGTCATTTTTCGAATGAAAACCCATTATATATTTTTTTTTTATAAAGATTATTTAAAAAAATATCTTTATACTTAAAATCTTCGTTTCCAAGAAGTAGGCTATGACTAAACAATTTCAGATACCCAGCATTTCTTTGGCCATCCTACACAACATTCTTTCCAGATGACACACCATTTTCTTTCACTTCCTTTAGAGCATCATTCACAGATGGAAGATTTGACTCCCCCCTTATGTCATTGTTCCTTACCCTACCATCAAGTGTATGCCCTAACCTAATTCTGAAGAATCTCATTTCTGATTACTATAAAAACATTACTGTTTTTGTACGTATTTCATGCAGCTTTATTTATATTGGTCTTACAATTATTTTTGTACGTTCTTGCAAGTACACACTCCGTTTGTCTATTTACTTTACAGGATATGTTTTAGTTTAATTAAAACCATTTTAAACTTGCAGTGCTTCCTAAATTTTTGTGGATGGGTTTGGATCTGTCATGTCTATTCATAACTGTTTATTGTTTATAATGTTATTATGAATTTTACATTTTATGATTACATAGTTCCGTATATGTTGTCTTATTTTAGGTTGTGGTATTATATGTTGTGCATAGTTTAAGGTGTGGTTATGTGCTGCATTCAAATTTAATGTGTTAATTGTATTGTTTCCTTGAGCCCTCTTCCAGTCTGGCTGACATATTTTGTTACAAGTTTTACATTTTAATTTATAAGTCTCACTGTCTTTATTGTCGTCATCCTTTATGGCTTAGGGTGGTCCAGTCCCAATGGAAGTCATCCAACCATTGCTTATGGGATCTTCCCACACTTCTCTTCCCCCTTGTTGACAGTCAAGGGCTCTTCTTGCAACTCTATTGCATCCATTCTCTCTACGTGTAACTGCCACTCCATTTTGTACCAGGAGATTTTCTTATTTAAGCTTTCAGATATGCCTAGCTCCATTCTAATATGATTATTTCTGATAAGATGTCTCCTGGTACAACCTTTTACCACCCTCAAGAACTTCATTCCCGCTCCTTGTATTCTAGATATATCTTTGGCCTTTCTAACCCAAGCCTCACTACCATACAGTGGTCGAGGTATGGCCATTGCATTATAATATTTTAATTGCATGTCTTTCCTTGTTTTGTTTATATGTACTGTCTTTGTATGTATCATAATTTATAATTGGAATAAAACTTTTTTTGATATGTTGTTTTTAGGGATACTTATAGGTTATGTTTCTTAAAGTTAATTATTAGTTCGTACTTTTCTTTTCGGGTATATGTTAAAAGTTATCTTAACATTATAAAGTTAACATTATATAGTTATGAAGTTATGTTCAGATTATGTTATGTAAATGTTATATGGCCTATGTGGTTAGATTTTTAAAGACTTTTTTTTTGCTGTACCCAGCGTTCCGCCATATTAATTTTTTATCGTGTTCATTTCTTTGTTATATCTATATTAATAAAACTACCTGAGCTGTGGAATTCTCTCAATATTTTGAATGAAATACATTTATGATTAGATAATATCAAATTAATAAATTTTATTTTTTAAAGCTGTGAGAGAAGTATTCCATATAATATGTGATTCTTAGTGACAGCCAAAAAAATACAAGGAGATCACATGTTGTTACAACGGTTAATGGAGGTTTTGCTGTACCTGAAAAGTAAAAAAAGTGAAAGGAAAATTACAAACAGCCAAACTACTCTACTATTTTGGTTAGTGAAATAACAATTGTAAAGCAGGCTGTCATTATTACTTTTTTATTATTATGAATACAATAAAAATTCTGAACGCTGTATTGTTTTTTTTCAGTTAAATTTATAATCATAATGTCTAAATGACAAGTTATTTAACCCTAACTTTTAAGTTTATGTGCGGTTTCATAGACACCTATAGGCTCGAGCCTATATGGAATATGTTTAGAAGTATGTAACTAATAATAATATATAGTTTTTTTTTGCAAACATAGCTTGTAAACATTATAGACCAAGAGATAGAGGCCTTTTTTTTACTAGGTCGATGGGATAATTTTGTCGCAAAATGTTCTGTGACCTATATCGATCATAAATATCTGACGGCGGAAAGCGTTTCGGAAGATGAAAATGGGGGCAAGCGGTGAAAGTCGGAAAATTTTGAAGGTTTTTAAATCACTCGGTATATGGCTGAAAATTTACAAGTAAGCACCCAATGTCGTTCTTATGCCCCATGCAAAGTGGCGGAAACGGAAGTGGAGTATAAATGGCCGGCAGAAAGCGTCAAAGATAGGAAAGTTTTGGGAAAACTTAAAGCACAAGGTATATGTCCGCCAATTTGTGTAGGCAATGTTTATGAATGTATAAGTTTGTGTGCAAAAGGGCGGAAAGAAATTCGGTAGTTTTTCCTATGAAAATCTCGATCGAAAGTGGCTTGAGTGCAGCGAGTTTTTATAACGATCGCGATTCAGTTTTATTAGTTTGCCAGTAAAAATATTCAGGATATGTCCGCCAGTGAAGATATGAGAATATTGCACATCTATTAGTTTATTTGATAGAAGGTGGACTCCAGAATGGAAGAAAAAATATAATCATAATTCTAATAAAATACTATAAAAATTAATAATAATACAAGCATTAGCTTTATTTAAATAATTTATAGGTTATCAATATTTTTTAATGAAAATTCACTATGATATGAAAGGTTGTGTTACTATCTCATTACAATTTCATAAAATTATTTGTATCTATTGAAACTGCTGACAATTTGGCACTATAAGAAGTGGCACCAGTCGACTGGTGCCAGTTCAGTAAAGGTGCATGGATGTGTTTCCACACGCCACTAAATTGGCGCCAGTAAATTATGCATGTGGAAACCTGCTACATAAACAGCCTCCCCAGGAGGTAAGGAGTGTTTTTGTGGTACCTCTACCTGAACTACTGAACAGCAGTTTCCGTTAGACCACTAATTCAGTGCGCAGCCCTAGTGGAGCATAAGTCACGGAAATTTTCATAAAAAAGTATTGATTTTGCGCTCAAAAATGTACGTTCTCGCTAAACAAAAATGGAATCTGAAAGTGTTAAACCTCTTTGTGTGTTTAAGTGTCGAGAAGAAAGTGGTGTTATCAATTTTTTTACTGGTGAAAAACTGGATATATGTAAAGAAATTTTAAACGCGCTTGTTAGCTTAAAATTAAAATATAACGCTGTTATTCTACCTTACACAGTTGATAATATATATATATATATATATGGCTACCATTCAAAATGTTACAAATATTTCGTTTCAATCAAGAAAGCACACTTGGAGGAGTATAGAAAGCCTATAATAACATCAGTAGCAATAAGTGACACAGATTCAAATCAAGTTTCATCTCGAAATTCGTCAGGTAAGAGTGGTTGACATATGCATTAATATAATTATTGAAAATGTTAATTTTTGTTAGAACATTTAATACTGTAGAATTATACTTATAACAACGTTCTTTCTTTAATCACTTTCCTTATTAATGGGTTGACATATGCATTAATACAATTATTAAAAATGTTAATTTTTGTTAGAACATTTTATAATGTAGAATTCTACTTTTAATGACGCTCTTTTTTTAAACAAACAGTTACGCAAATAGTTTCGATTAAAAATTAAGCATGCAATAATTCTTCATTAACTTCTCAATATAAAATATTTAAAATTAAGGTAGTTACTTCAGCAACTGCGTGAATCAAAAGATTAAAAATTCTAAACAATATTATTAAAACCATTTATTGTTAAATTACGTAAAAAAGTTAAATCAAGCTGAAAATAGAATAAACAATTATAAGTGCAGGTGCAGGCTTAGGGACATCATTTCCATAGTATGAATGTGTGTGTGTGTGTGTGTGTGAGAGAGAGAGAGAGAGAGAGAGAGAGAGAGAGAGAGAGAGAGAGAGAGAGAGAGAGAGAGAGAGAGAGAGACTGGTAATACATTTTTCAGGTATAAATGTTGGAGCGGCTTCTGATGCAAACAATGCACCTCAGTCATCACTGGCAGCTTCGGATTCAAATAGAACTGCTTCGGATTCAGATACAAATGTCGAACAACCATCATCTTTAGCTTCTACCGCAGATAATACCGAAGAGGAAAGCGAGTTTGTAAATACTGATTTTTTGTTGTTGTAAATACGAATCTATGTTTTTTTTGTGATAAATCCCGTAAAGTTTACAATTATGCAGTTCAAAAGATGCATAGCTCAAACGAATCGGTTTTAAAAGATAAAATTTTTGTAAATGCAACTGCGTTGAACGACACTGAACATATTACAAAACTAAAATCGATGAAAGAAGATGATGTTATTATCATGATTCGTGTAAAAGAATATATTTTAACATATCGATGCTCCTCAAAAATCTCATACAGAATGGCACGATAATAGGGATATCCATGAAAATGCTTTTAGCGAAATTTGTGCTTTCGTTCAAGAAAATATTTTAGAAAATAAAAAATGTTTTATTTTAAAGTTGTTAACTGATTATTATCAAGCTGCATTAGAAAAATTGTATAGAGATAATAATAAAGTATTCGATAGACCAATATATTCTCAATATTTACTTCAAAAATTAGTAAAAAAATTTAAAAATGACATACAAGTCATAATTTTCCATAATAAAAAAATTATAGCACCAAGAAATGGTTGCATAATTACCGACAAAACGTTTTCAAAATTAGACGAATCAGCTTCACGTCAGCGTACCGGTTTAAATATAAGAAAAATAATTTTATCCATAGAAAAAGACCCCTTCCGCGGAAATTAGAAGGATGCCATTTAATAACAGGTGAATGTGATATACCCATTGAATTATCCGAATTATTATTTTCAATAATTTATGGCTCGGATTCTACAAAATCAGCGAGTTCTGAGTGCATTCGTAAAGTAAATTCAATTGCTCAGGATATAATCTATGCAACATCTCATGGTAAAATAAAACCGTCGAAGCATATAACACTTGGCATTACCTTAAAAAGCATAACAAGTAGCAGAAAAGTTATTGATATTATAAATAAATTTGAGCATTGCTGCGGGTACCATACGATAGAAGAGCTTGAAACAGAAGCAACTTTGTTTTCTAGCAGTAAAACTAGTATTATGTCCGGATGATGTTGTCTTGTCTCCAGATCTTTGTACAGGTGTTGCTTTCGACAGTTTCGATAGATTTGTAGAAACATGCAGTGGCAAGGATACTTTGCATGATACTGTTGGAATTTTATATCAAAATGATAATTCTATAGAATCGGGAAATTGTTCTACCAATAGTATTGCTTTATCTCCTCTTAAAAAAAGAAGAACTTGTGAGGCAATAGCTCCTGAATTAGTAGAATATGTTAAAAGACCAAAAGTATTTGAGTATTTGCTACCATTAGATAGTTCCTTACGTGAGATCACTGCCAACAAATTTGATAAAATGAAAAACTTGATATTCTATGGGTATTATCTCATTATCACAATGTTCCAAATACACTAGTGTGGGTTGGATTCAATAGTAAAGTAATTAAAGATGATAATTGCAAACAAAAAGTTAGCTACCTTACTCCTATTAATACTTCGCCAACAAATATATCAGTAGTATACGAAACAAAGAGATTGAGCCAAAAAATTGCTGAGGAGTGTCGACAAACTTATATGCAGGTTACTTATGATTTGTAAATTGCAAAAGTTGCTTTTCAAATTCAGTGTACTGAAAAGCCATTGTTCGATAATCTTTTTATTCATATGGGCGCTTTCCACACAATGATGGCTTACTTTAAATCTGTCGGAAAATTCATTGATGGATTAACACAAATGATGGTGGAAAGCGAACTTTTGGTGAGTGGTTCTGTTAATGGTTTTATTAGTAGTACCGGTAAGCATTTTAATAGATGTAAGCGTCTGCATCCAATGATATCTTTAGGTTTGCAGATCCTACATTTTGAAAGATTTTTTTAAAGAAAATCAGCTACTCATTGATAATAGAACATGGACAATAATTGCGAAAATACAAAGTGAAGGATTATCAAATGAAGTATTTCTTGACAAAGAACTTGACGATCTTTTTAATAAATATTTCAAATACAAAAAATACACGTGATGGAAAGTTTGGAAAAACTCCACAATTTTATATGATGTACGTAGAATTTATTAATTATTATTTGATGTTTCCAGAAGTATCCACACTGGCGATTTTGAGCTTTATAAATTCATCATACCAAAACTTATTAATTTGTTTTTCATATTTAATTATGCTCGGTGGTTACTTAAGTACCATGACAATTTATTAAAAAAAAATGAAACACATCCAGCGCTGGTGGAGGAATTTGAAAAAGGCTTGTTCGCTGTAAAAAGAACAGGAAAACCTTTTTCGAAAATACCTGTTGATCTGACCTTAGAACAAACAATCAATGCTGATGCTGCTAGAAGACTTACTGGTGTAACTCACTTTACAAATTCAATATCTGCTCGCCAGCGATGGTCCAGAATTCATAGCATCAGATCAAAAATAATTTCACATGTTCTCAATGAAACTGGACTACAAAAAGCTCAAGACGTCAGTTCGGATTTAGAAAAACATCAAATTAATAAAGATACAATTCAGTTGAAAAGATTTATTTCCGTAGTTAAGAATAACATGAATCCTTTTGATTGCATTGAGATGGATCAGGATTTGTTATATAATATTGCAACCGGACGATCTACGACAACAGAAGTAGCTGATTTTCTTTTAAATTCAGAAAAAAAAGGTAACGAGTTAAGAGAGTCATTTATTGCGGAATGTGGTCAATTGATGACCCGATTTGAAGAACGTATATCTCAAAACAAGATTAGTAATTTTGTTAAGTCTAACGAGAGGAAAAAAATGGTTGTCAATAATAAAGTACAAGAAGTGCGGTTGCAAAGAGACTTATTTGGACGCATGCTTGCTATTTCAAAGGACCAAAATGCTAATATTGAAAAGATCCTCACATACCCTTTAACTCCTGTTTCAATGGCTTTGTGTAACTTAGATGGCACGATTTGTAAAATGGAAAAATCTGCATTGACTAAATGTTTGAAAGTCGAAAGTAATCGTTCTGTAATACCAGACATTATAATAATAGATGGCTTTTACATTTTGCATTGTATGAAAGATGTCTGTAAAACATTTGGGAGTATATCAAAAAAATTATTGAAAACAATTACTAATAACCAAGGATCCGAAATTCATCTCATTTTTGTTAGATACTTTCAACCTTCAATTAAAGATTACGAGCGTTCATTGAGACGAAACTCGTCATCTGATCATAACTTCGTCATTTTAGGGGAAAATCAACCGAGACCTACAGACTTTTCTAAAGAACTGAGAAATAGTAAAATTAAAGAAGCATTGATTAATTTTATAATAAATCATTGGAGTGGCCAACATCTTGCTGAGTTTATTAAAGACAAATCTATTTTTCTCAATTTTGGTAATTGCTACTCGTATGAAGTTGTAAATGGCGAAGTTATCAAATCAGTCAATGTAAATTTTTCTTGTCCTGATCATGAAGAAGCAGATACAAAGATAGTTTTTCACATCTGTAAAATTAATCGCGATGCTAATGTTTTAATTAAATGTTCAGATACCGATATTTTAATATTCATTTTTAAAGTATCCAAGTCACTTGTATTAAATAAATAATTGCTTACCGAATCCGTCGAGTGATTTACTTGTAATTTCGCTTAACTTGACGCGTTTCGAGGCATATGCCCCATATTCAGAATAATTTCTCTTTAAAGAACGTCAGACATTAAGATCAAAATATAATAAATTAAAATTAAAATCAATAGTTAAAACATTAAAGCATCAAAAATATTAAAACACACTAAAATATCGGTATGGAGAACCATACATGACTAGCATGTTCTAAGATTTATATTTAAAATCATATTCGAAATGAAATATTTCCATAGAAACTACGTCATTCTACTTATTGCTTCAGCATTAACCACAGTACTGTGGTCACTAACGTATACCACCTCACGTTTTCGCACTCGATTTTCACTGATGATGGCAGTCGATGGCACTGCCGAAAAGTCTGGTTTTACAGAAAACATTGGACTACGGCTAAACAGCCCGGGAAGCAATTTTAACAAAAAACTACTTCTTTGTTGCCGATAACGTAGTACACATAAAAAATTCTCCCCTCCACCTTCAACTATAATTTTTAATAATAGATAATTACCCCCACCCTGTTCACCTAACCTCTTCATTTATAGATATTTCATCTACGTTTCTACAGTGGATTATTATGAGCTTCTTATCAGGATACTTTATTTATAAAAATTAAGTACTTTACTCTTGTTAAATCATAAGATGTTTCAGGTAAACTACCCCTTCATCTTAACCGATCTTCTCCAAAATCAATAGACCTTCAGTCCTCTACAATTCAGGGATGCATGCAAAAAAATATTTGATTCTGTTTGAATGTGCGGCAGTTATCGTTCGTCATGGAAACATTTCTCTTGTTACAACTTAAAATGTTGCAGGTAAACTACCCCTTTCCCTTAACCGATCTTCACCAAAACCAACAAGTCTTGAGAACTTTACTATTCCGGGCTGTATGCAAAACATTATTTGATTCTCTTTGAATTTTCGGCAGTTATTGTTCGTCATAAAAAAATTACCCTTTTTAAAACATAAAACGTTGCTGATAAACTACCCCTTTCCCTTAACCGATCTTCACCAAAAACCGTAGGTCTTGAGATCTCTACAATTTAGGGCTGTATGCAAATAATCATTTGGTTCTTTTTGAATTTTCGGCTGTTATCGTTTGCCATAGAAAATACCCTTGTTAAAACATAAAATGTTGCAGGTAAACTACCCCTTTCCCTTAACTGATCTCCAAAAACAATAGGTCTTGAGAACTCTACAATTCTGGGCTGTGTGCAAAAGAGTAGTTGATTCTGTTTGAATTTGCGGCTGTTATCGTGTGGCATAGAAAAAATATCAGTATGGAGAACCATACATGACTTCCATATTCTAAGATTTATATTTAAAATCATTTTCGAAATGAAATATTACCATAGAAACTACTTCTTTCTGCTTATTGCTTCAGCCTTAACCACAGTACTGTGGTCACTAACGTATACCACCTCACGTTATCGCACTCGATTTTCACTGATGATGGAAGTCGATGGCATTGCCGAAACGTCTGGTTTTGTAGAAAACATTGGACTACGGCCAAACATCCTGGGAAGGAATTTTAACAAAAACTACTTCTTTGTTGACGATAACGTACACATATATATAAAAAATATGCATACAATTAATGGCTTGTATAAGTTAATGTTTGATCTCCATTAAGTAGTGCTCAAGTTTCCAAAGTTTTAATATTATGATGTCCGTAATTAAAACATCAGAGCAGGTTTAGTGCGTATGAGGGTACACCGTGGACAAAAATTTTCAACATTTCCTATTGAGCGTTGCTTAGAGTAAAGCTGCGAATCTATAGTGTACGTTTCACAGAACAAACACGCGGAAAAGAAGGAGCGCTCCGAAGTCAGTCATGGACCCTCAGCATCTTGCAGAGGGTTCATTCCCTAAAGACTGTCTATGAATTGTTCCTCTGTAAACACGTGCAGTTACACTGCCCAGCGATCCACAGGAAGCAAATCGCTATCCACGCTGGACACTTTTTCGGCTTGCACGCGTTATGTTGGTATGGGTTTCGGCACTTACCATTTAAAAAGCGTGCAAATATAAGAAAATAAACATGAGTGAGGCCAGAAATAACGCGAATTGTGTGTGTGTGTGTGTGTGTGTGTGTGTTCCCTGCCTTTTTATTGCGGTAGTCATAATAATAAAATGGAAACGTAAACATTACATAACTGAGATATGCTTACCTGCCACGAACGATATATTTTCTCTCATACATGATTTACATTAAAATGAAAAAATTATAATTTTATTGCCTGGCAACAAAATTATTTTATTTTTAACAATTACCATTGTTTGAAAAAGTTTAAATGAATTTTAAAGTACTTTACTGTTGTTAAAACGTAAAAGGTTGCAGGTAAACTACCCCTTCCCCTTAACCGATCTTCACCAAAATCAAAAGGCCTTGAGTTCTCTGCAATTCACTGATGTATGCAAACAATTATTTGATTCTGTTTGAATATGCGGCAGTTATCGTTCGTCATAGAAAAAATTACCCTTGTTAAAACGTAAAACGTTGCTGGTAAACTACCCCTTTCCCTTAACCAATCTTCTCCAAAAGCAATAGGTCTTGAGAACTCTACAATTTAGGGCTGTATGCATATAATCATTTGATTCTGTTTGAATTTGCGGCTGTTATCGTTTGGCATAGGAAATACCTTGTTAAAACATAAAATGTTTCAGGTAAACTACCCCTTTCCCTTAACCGATCTTCACCAAAAACAACAAGTCTTAAGAACTCTACAATTTAGGGTTGTATGCAAAACATTATTTGATTATGTTTGAATTTGCGGCTATTATCGTTTACCATATAAAAAATTACCCTTGATAAAAAACTTTTGCTGGTAAACTACCACTTTCCCTTAACCGATCTTCACCAAAAACAACAGGTCTTGAGTACTCTACAAATCAGGGCTGTATGCAAAAAATTATTTGATTCTGTTTGAATTTGCGGCTGTTATTGTTTGCCATAGAAAATACCCTTGTTAAAACATAAAACGTTGCAGGTAAACTACCCCTTTCCCTTAACCGATCTTGATCAAAAACAATAGGTCTTGAGAACTCTACAATTCTGCGCTGTGTGCAAAAGAGTAGTTGATTCTGTTTGAATTTGCGGCTGTTATCGTTTGGCATAGAAAAAAATTACCCTTGATTAAAAAAAAACTGTTACAGGTAAACTACCCCTTTTCCTTAACCGATCTTCACCAAAAACAATAGGTCTTGAGTACAGTACTCCACAAATCAGGGCTGTATGCAAAAAATTATTTGATTCTTTTTGAATTTGCGGCTGTTATCGTTTGCCATAGAAAAAAAAATCTACAGAGAGACAGTCAGACAGACACACACATAGACACTTTTCGAAAAATGACTTTTTTTCATGTTTTGAGTGTAGTACAATCAGAATCTGCAATAATCTCGAACACGATTTTTTTTGCCATCACCATACTTCCATTTCCTTAAGGAACATGGAAGTAAAACACAGAGGAGCACGCACTGTCGCACTATGATGTGTTCGCATTGCGTTTATAGCCGGTGTACACTGTCACGATGTTGTGTGCGCAAGTAACATCGCGACGGTGTACACCGGCTATAAACGCAACGCGAACACATCATAGTGCGACAGTGCGTGCTCCTCTGTGTTGTTAGTGTGTTTTAATATTTTTGATGCTTTAATGTTTTAACTATTGATTTTAATTTTAATTTATTATATTTTGATCTTAATGTCTGACGTTCTTTAAAGAGAAATTATTCTGAACATGGGGCATATGCCTCGAAACGCGTCAAGTTAAGTGAAATTAGAAGTAAGTCACTCGACGGATTCGGTAAGCAATTATTTATCCGATATTTTAGTTATATTGTTAGGAAACTTGCATACCATTAAACAAAATTTGAACTTTTCCATTGAATATGGAGTTTCGGGTAAGCGGACCGTAATAGATGTTAACGAAATATATGAAAGATTGGGTGAATCGTTGTGTAAAGCACTTCCAGGGTTTCATGTTTTTACTGGATGTGATTATAATCCATCATTTTTCAGAAGAGGAAAGCAGCATCCTTATAAAACTCTTCAGCAATCGGAAGAGTATGAAAAGGCTTTCATAGAGCTAGGTAAATTTTGTTGGGATAAGGATGATGTAATAACAGTTATTGAAAAATTTGTATGCCATTTATATAATGTAATAAGTAAAGATGAAAATGACACACCAACCGTAAATAGAGCCCGATTTGAATTACTTTTGCGAAATTACAAAATAAAAAATTTAAATGATTTTTTCAAAAGAAAAATATAAAAAATTTTTATGCGTCAAGTTTACCTCCTTGCTACTCCGAGTTAGAACAACAAATTTTGAGAGCTCTTTATATTGCTATCATTTGGCAAAGATCTCACGAGGCTATACCATCTCAATGTGAACCGCAACAGTATGGATGGTTTTTAAATGAAAATGAAGTTAAAATATGAATTCCTGTGGTTTACAGGTGATCAGTGAGCAGTAACCGCGTATCTTCACTGGCGGACATATCCTGAATATTTTTACTGGCAAACTAATAAGTCGGAATCGCGATCGTTGAAAAAACGCGCAGCATGAAGGGACTTTCGATCTAGATTTTCATAGGAAAAACTACCGAATTTTTTTCCGCCCTTTTGCACACACACTTACACATTCATAAACATTGCATACACAAATTGGCGGACATATACCTTGTGCTTTTAAGTTTTCCCAAAATTTTCCTATCTTTGACAGTTTCCACCAGCCATTTATACTCCACTTCCATTTCCGCCACTTTGCATGGGGCATAACAACAACATTGGGTGCTTACTTATAAATTTTCAGCCATATACCGAGTGATTTAAAAACCTTCGAAATATTCAGACTTTCAACGCTTGCCCCCATTTTCATCTTCTGAAATGCTTTCCGCCGTCAGGTATTTACGATCGATATAGGTCATAGAACATTTTGCGACAACATTATCCCATCGACCTAGTAAAAAAAAAAGGCCTCTATCTCTTAGACCATTATGAAGGTAGCCCAGAATTTGCAACAGATGTTAAAAGATATTGTTTCTGTCAGATTATTAAAGATGCTGAGTTTGTATTGTGAATAAGTCCTTGTAATTTGGTGCCACACATAGAATTTTGCAATTTTTTTCAAATTTTGAGTTCATTTTTGATCTTGGTTCCCCTAACGTTGAAACACGTTAGTTGGAGGGGGGAGAGAGGGAGAGGGAGGGAGAGAGAGAGAGAGAGAGAGAGAGAGAGAGAGAGAGAGAGAGAGAGAGAGAGATTTATATAAAATAATAGATTTTTACAGGTTATTCTTCTTTTAACTCTCCCTGACCAGAGTGAGTAAGCTGGTTATTATTGGAATGTGACCACCAGTGTGAGAGGTCAAACACTGTGACCTCTTCGTCTCCCTTTGGCCTCCTCCTGTCTGTACATATCAAGCCATAGTCTGTTGCTGTAGTTATGTGTAATTGGACTAGAATCAGCTAATCACCTACACATTGTTACTTGGTAGTGAATAAGTTTGATCGGGAATGTCAGATATGAGTCTTTTTTTAGACGTTTGTGGTACTTGATGAGTGCAGGCAGTAAATGCTTTTTTTACTCAACAGAATTTCTTTCTTTCTACTGTGGAGCCAGTATTTGCATTTGTACTGATTATTTAACAGTTTGAATTTATTATTTGTGTATTAATTAAACTTTTAAATTTATTAAATGGGTTTACACTATTTTTATTCGTATTAAACCAGTTTTAAATTCAGTTGTATGGCTACAGTAACTGAATTGTGTATTTATTGATTTGGGTTTTTTAAAAATAAACTATGTAAATAAAAACTGAAACACAGGAAAAAATAAGCAAGGAATATATTATTTTATGTGTTTTGTGTACGTATAACACTTTAAAATAAATACATCTTGTTACTAGAGTTTTCCACATATTTCTTTAGAACTGAGGTATCTTTAAATTTATTCACTGTACTAGAGGTGAGATAGTTTAACCAGATAGTCTTGTAATCTACTGATCTAGAATGTGGGTAGTTAATACATATATCTTGTAGTTTACTGATGATTTAGAAGATTTATAGTAGTGTTTGTAGTCTTGTTGAGAAGTTATTACTTCATACATAAGCAGATTTGATATGATTCTAATTAATAAATTGTTTCCTCAAATTGCTGGTTTAGAAACCGCTGTTCATAACATTTTATCAGGTGCAGCTCCTTAAATATTTAAAACGTATTTTGAGCCCCCGAATTTATTAGTAACATTAAGATTAAGTTTTTCAAGATTGTGTTTTTATTTATTATTTAAAAATTATTCCTTCCTTCCAAATAGGGTAGGTGTTTGCCTATATTAATCCATTTGAAACTGCTGCGTCATTGAAATGTTTACTAATTTACTACTTTTGTACTGGTATTAGTAGTTTAAATTAATAGTAATTTACTACTAAATTACTACTAATTTTATTATTACAAAACAATACAAGCATGAAGCAATACAAAATAAAGAAAAAACAATTCTTTTCCAAAAATGAACACTGCCCTTGCAGTTAAGTAATGACCACTGCTCTTGCAGTTAAGTTTTGCTGTACCAAACAGTTCTGTGTATTTATAAAGTGGATATGAAACGTACATTAATTTTACATTTTACTCTTGTAACACAATTCCCAAGCTGTATACTGCAATATATATACATATATTCCATTATCTTATATTGTGTTAGTGTAGTGGATATAATATAAAGCAGTACAGTGTATGTTCTAGAATCCCCCCAAAATTTAGTCTGAGACACATTCAGATTAAGATTCGTAAAGCAAAAATTAGGTAATGTTTGTAAGTGCTACACAAGATAATATTTTGATGTTGCAAAACCGGACTGACAGGGAAATTCCCAATTTCAGAGTGCAATCCCAGTGTCCCGCTCGGTTACCAAAATTCCTGGTCGGTGTATTTGGTTCTCAGAAAAAAATAATGGGCGAGACCAATAGTTTAATTAGAGGGGGAGTAAACTTCACATTAGCTCCTGTAAACCTGGAGTAAACCTGAAACATCAACTCCTGTAGAGAGAATGTTCTCATTGATGAACAGCGGTTGGACAGATGACAGAGGTTTAATGCAGGAGTCAACAGTGCATGTGTTGATGCTGTGTAAAGTAAATTTTGGACTTTATTGTAATGATTTGTTCGACAAAATAAAAAAAAATGTAAAGGACATATTATATTAAGAAATGTGCATTAAAGTGAAAAATATCACTGGTTTAAAAAATAAGTTTAAGTTACACACATCTCGCAAATTCTTAATGTAATGAGTAATTTTTTGATTGAACACAATCTAAAGTACTGCACCTAAGTTTGTAAAAAATATTTTCTTTATTTACACTATGTTATGTATTAAGTATTATATTTATACATTATACACACTCAATAAAATAGCAATGTAATAAACACTGTAATATTTATACTGTAAATTATATGGCAAGCCTATTTAGAAATAACACAGTACAATATTTGGAATGTTACAGTAATATTGAATTGAATATTTAACCAGTGTCTCAAAATACAGATTATTTTTACGTGTCACAAATTCAGACAACAAATCTGAGACAACGTTTGTAAGAATTGCTGATTTACTGTAAGCGAGGAACTTTGAAAGCAACAAGAAGATTACTATGTGTTACTGCTTACACACTAGATGTAAGCAATGCAAAGTGTAGAACAATGTGCTGTATCGTGTGTGTGTGTTGTGTTGTTAAATCTATTAATAATTTAACTACAGTGTACAGCATCTGTAACACAGCACCCACAGCAGTGTTAATCTGTGTTATAATTGGATACTGGGTTCGTTCATTGTTAGTGTTCGTTAATAATGTATTGTCAATTCCGTTGTTCATCGCTTAGGTGTCTGCAAAACTTGCTTAATAATGTGTGAGCACTGTCGTTAAAGTTGGTGTTAACGTTTGTTTAAATTATGATTATATTGCTCTCATTGCAGTCCAACAATTTGATAAGGATGATGTTATCAATGTTATGATGAAAAACAAAATTTTTAAACGAAAAGTTTTTAAAATTAAAGTATGAATTAAGTTAGATAATTTTACAGTTTCAGATTAAAATGTATGTTGATTAAGTGAAAATGTTTAAAATGTATGTTGATTAAGTGAAAAGTGTTAAATACATTATCAAAATAATCTAGTTGCATTATAAACATTATCGGATAATATTATGTTAGTAGTTGTTTAATTTATTGTGGGGTGGTAAAATGAACCCAAAATTAACTTGTCTGCTTCTCTGTGAATTGTGTTATAACTTACTGTGTATTTCATGTCTTTCATTAATGTCTTTCCATTTTGATCTTTCTTTACATACTTTTCTCCATCTTCTTATCCATGTCTCCAACAGGACTTCCTCAACATGTTCAAACCATCTTTTTTTATTTTCATCTAATCTACCTTGTTTTTTCATCCCTTCTCTATCAGGTCCTTCACATTCCATTCAGGTCTTTCTTGACAATTCTTGTTTTTTTTTTCTGGCCCTAATGATGTAAGAGCTTTCTAATATTTATGGATTACTATAAATATAGTATATTATTATTTGTGGGTGAGAGCTTTCTATTTTTGGACACTTTCCAATCATGGGTGGTTGGTGGGTGTGAGGTGTGAGGGAGAGTACTGATAATGAGTATATGCAATTAATAAAACCCAAATATTACTGCAGATGACATATCTCCTATTAGCACTTGTAACAAATCGTAGTGTGGTTTGGTGAGGATCAGCGTCTGGTGCTTTAAAACTAGATAATCTCAGAAAAAGGTATGGGAATTCATACAGAAGCAACCCTCGTCCCCTACGACAGCGGTTCCCAACCTGGGGTACGCCAAAAATAAACAGTAATGGCGGACGCTATGTATTTGTCTCTCACAACGCGCCACCGTTAACCTGTTATCTACTCGTCGCAGCCACGCGCCTGTGCTCGACATTGTTGAAAATGGTACAAGACAAGAGGCGAAATATAATGCGGTTTTAATAATTTTTGTTCTTTATTATTTTTTTAAGATAGTGCCTAATAAAATAATGGACAATAACAATACATCTTCAAACAAAACGTACATACCTGTGTTATGCATATAGTAGGCTACTGAAATTTCATCTTATTACAACCATTAGGTGCAACTTAGGCCTATGTGGGGATGTAGCAATGTGGTAAAAATGGAGGGTGTGGTTTGGGGGTACTACTTTAGTAAAATGGGTAGTAAGGGGTACGCGAGACGAAAAAGGTTGGAAACCGCTGCCCTAGGGTATGGGGCCAATGATCAAGTGAAGTGTCAAGTAATAAAAATTGAAACTTTTAAAAGTAATTATTGAAGGGAACCGGAGCATCTTTATGGAATTGAACCGGCGTATGAAACACGGTTATGAATATGAAAACACGATTTGGCACAGTTTTCTTGATTCCTCAGTAGGTTTTTACTGTCACATATTCCACTTATTGCACAGCTTGGTTGTCGTAATTTTAATGACAAGTTATGTTCTTACATTTCCTTTTTCAGACTATAACAATCGTCGACATCCTCCAGTTAGATATGAAATAGACTGCTATAAGCAGCAGCCTTTCTTAAGATCTTTTTGTGCTCTAAATACACAGTATAAAATATATAGTGATAATGTGGGGAACATATTTGTGTATGTATCTGTGAGGAGGGAAGACTTAAATAATTTGGAAAAATATTTAAATTTTGTATGTAAATTATTGTTTCTGAATAATTCCGTCTGAGAGTTAAGTTAATATAATATAATACAGTCATAAAATAATATCAGTTCAGTTTATCAATAAAATTGAGCAGATTACAAATACTAAGCAGATGAAGTAAGATTCTGGTAATTGAGTATCATTAAAACAGCCATGTTCGTAAAGAATACTACATTTCCAACTTAGTCGGCAACCACATTGGGGTTAAAGAAATAAACTACAGTTAGATACCAATAATAGAAAATTTACCTTTATTAATTACTGAATGTTTTAGTGGATGGTTAGTGAGGATCGGTCAATAATACAAATTTTAGCTATTTTGCGTTGACGTTTCGACAATATTTATTGTCATCTTCAGGACAATTGTTGCTGACGCCAAACACACAACTGTGACTTTATTAATTAGATTATTGAGTTTTTAACTGGTTTTTGCTGCAATAAAACTGCTTGATTATAGTGACCACTTGTGTATAGGCCTTTATAATTATCATGTAACTCATATGAAATTTGGATATAGATAGTAACTTAGCAATAGACAATTTAATATGAGGAGTACTGCTGGTGGCCTGGGGGAAAGTGTTGAATAGTTGGGAAGACTCCATTGATAAAATTAGCAAAACACTTTTAAGCAATCAGATTGGAGGACGCTGTTCAGGAACTGAAAGGAATGGAGGGTTAAAATTCTGAAGGCCAAGGTCAGATTCAGACTTTTATACCAGTGATGGTGACGTGAGGATTGATACAGTTATTCTGTTATATTTTTAAAATAAAATTATTGATGATAGAATTTTTTAGTATGGGTAGAAAAACATGTAGAAAGTGCAATTACTGAATTCTGGTAAATAAAGTAGTCTTATGGATGTCTGAGGAAAATATTCTTCAATTAGTTTTGTGATATTGTTATGAATCTTCATCAAGTCAATTTTGTTTGTAAGATAACAAAAACCTTTTCCAGAAGGTTGATTGTTTTGCATTAAGCTCTTGCCTTGGACAACAGTGGGTTTCCTATCTGTTGTTATTTGCACTGTTGTTTACATTCTTCACAGAACTTCTGACAAGGAATCTTGAAAGTGTAAACATTTTTCTTAATGAGCAAGTCTACTATTTATTAGTAGTTATTTTAGGTTTTTACTCATATAACAGAGTCAAGAGTTTTATAGGGAAATAATATTTTACATATTTTGTTTTTTTTTTATGAATAAACTGTGTTTTTAAATAACCATTCTGCAGTCGGAGCATTATAGATTTATATAACTTCTGTTATTGTTAAGAAACTAGAGGGAATGACTTGATGACCATTTGTAAACTTTGTAGTAAATTTAATGTAATGCAGTTTTGTGGCAAAAAATTTGTCAAGATTTGTGTAATCAGTATAAGTAAATATGAGAATTGTGTATTTTTTAGGACAGTCATTATTCACTACTAACTTGTGAGAGCTAGCCTTAAAAAACAGAAAAGATTTAAATATAAATTTTAAGTTTGTGTTGCAAATGTTAAACACCTCTCATAACTTTGTAGTAAATGTGTATGTTTGAAACTTATGTGTTGCTGTGCTCTTATTTGTGAGGATATAAACAAATTAGAGCATTTGTTAATCTATGAATACTTTAATAGTATTTGTTACATATACATCATCATCAGTGATCATCAGTTAGTATTGTGAGTGCTGGTAATTTATCAACTTTCAAAAAATTAATTTTGATTCATGGGTTTTTTAATGGGGTTTGTTAGTTTTTTTGTTTCTTTTATGATTATTGAATTAATTATTGCAAGGTTTAATTATATTTTTCTAACGTGAGTTGAATAATTGTGTATTCTGACTGTAATAAATTACTTTTAGACTACTTGAACCTCTTTAAAAAGCTTGTGAATCAGATGTCTTATCAGGCTAAATTAATGGGTTTATAGCAGGATAAGTACGTGTGGTTGTTCTTATTTTCACCCGACCATTGTTGGCAAGTCTTTAATCAAATACAATTATAGAATATGACCTGTGTTTGAATAACATATGAGGAGTACAGTCAGTTCATTGTGTTTGTTGAACGGATGAATGTTTTCTTCTGTACTTGTAAACCAATTGTATTGTTGTTTATAAAACTGCTATGAGAACTGTTATTTTTTGTTTGTTACTTCTGATCTCTGTTTACTTTTGTGTAAGAAAACGAAGGTTTTCTGTTTTTTTTTCTCTGTAAGTAATTGTGTTCAAGTTAAAAGAGTACAAACAGCGGTGGAAAGAACACGTAGAAAGAATGTCAGATCCAGACTACCCAAACAAGAGTGAAAATACAAACCCATATGACAGGTGTTTGGGTAGACCCAGGAAGAGATGGCAGGAGTATTTTGAAGGCGGAACAGGCAGCACCTTGCCTATACCGCGTTGTGAAGATGGTGATGATGAAATTGTATTCTGTCAATAAAACATCATTTTGGAGAAAAGAATCATGTCTACCAGCTCATGTCAGAATCGTGAAATGCAAGATACATGTAATCTCCAACCTTCAAAATAATATTACTGTGTGTGTGCGCGCGCTCGTGCGTTCATGTTCCCTCCAGTTGCTGGTCGTTTAGTGGTAAGATTTCCTTTACTGTTTACTTTGTTTGTGCAAGTGGTTCCACTTTGTGACACCTGTTAAATGTTGTCTTCGCTGTCCTGAATGTTAAATCCACCTGCGAGTGTTTGTCTTCCCTGATCGGTGTAAGAAAAAACTAGAAGGAACTTGCGGTCGTGCTATACAATAAATCACGCAAGAAATATGTGACTCAGTTCTTTTTTTTTGTAACATTCAGGTATAGTGTGTTGTTATTGCATATCGTTTTTTAACAAAACCATCAAGCTCATTTTAGTACTGTCTGAAATGTCTACAAAATAGCACGTTGAGAGGACAAAAAAATCATACTAATGACAGTCATACTAATACTACAAAATCATATTAATGAGAGGACACATTATAATTTTAGCTGTTTCAGGTTTTTGTTGTTTATTAGTGAGGTTTGAAGGGAACTTATTTAACAGGACAGAAATGTGTAGAATTCGTATTTTTTCCTCTACATAAGTAAACGAGTTTTACTCTCAGATTTGTGAATGAGAAAGTATGTGCAAATGGTAAAAAAAAAATGAACTGTACAGACAGAAGAGCCAGCGCAGAAGGACAGCTATGAAAACAGAATTTGTTGTCACATATACGTTTGGCAAGGTCATGAGGAAGTTGACTTCAGCTTTAATTGTGTTCACAATTTGAATATTAAAATGAAATTTTTGTTAATTTATAGACACAGCTGTGTAACATTAAAACGTAGAACGGTATGCTTTGTATTATTCTGACAGTGTTTCACAAAACGTATGATAATTAATAACAACAATAACGTTGGCCATCACCATGTTCCCATGACTTGAGCACTGCTGAATCACTGAGTAATTACACATCAGTTGAAGTAATGTAAAGTTTTATTAGTGGTGTTAAGATAATGTGGTAATTTTTAGGCAAACAGAATTAACATTTTGAGTTTTGATTAAAGAAACCGCTTTACTCTATGAAAGTACTTTGCCAGATGAATATCAGTTAATTATGGTATGCAGTACATGGGAAAATACGTTGTTTGAAACAGACATACATGTGGGAACATTTTAATCAAGTGAAAGCATAATACTGAAAGAACTTTATTTAGGTTTTGCTATATGGATTCTGACTTCCCTGATAACATTCTTCTCAGCTTCATACAAAATACCTTTTTATACAATTGTGTCATATTAGCATCTGCGAATGAAAGTAACATACCATAAAGTAGATAGCATTTTATCATGCAGTTGTTGGCCATTTTGTTTCTTGTACTTTATAAACAGATAAAGTGTTTATACTTACTGTTGAGAAAAGGGTCTACACGAATTATTTGTATTACAAAAGTAAGTTATTAGAATTGGGCAGAATGAAAGTGTCTGACACAAGCACCAGTAACGTTCTCTTCAAGATTATTCCATCAAAAAATGTGTTAAGCATTTACCAAGATTAAGGCCTGTGTTACATGAATTTTAATGTCTGTGATATTTTAAATATAAAAGCACTTAAATGAGAACAAATCCAACAGTGGTACTACGAATGAGTGACAAAATATGCTGTGAAAGGGTGAAGTAGGATAGTTATGAGTTGTTTTGAGTCGTTCTTTTGAATAATTTGTTCTTAAAAGTAAATAATTTGCCATACCGTTTTCGTGAAGTTGCTAATCTTTACTGTCTTGCTGATCTATGAAGATGCTTTCATTTCCAACAGTATCTTATAGTCAGAAGTAATAAAAGAGGATCATTATCATCATCACCCCCTCCACTCCACTGCACTGCCTGTTCTGGAAACCATCTCATCGTCGGACGCCCCACACTACAATACCCTGTGGGTTTATAATGCAAGGCAAGTTTGGGAAGGCGCTTGCTACATTCTTCCCAAATGCTTACACCAGTTGTACCTAACTCTGAGGCTATTCTGGTTTCTGCCAGTAATAAAATCTCCCCTGGCTGCATTACGTGCGCTGCGCTGCGCAGGGACAGCTCAATGGTGGGACTGCCACCTTAATGCCTCTGAGTTAGCATGATTCTCATTCAGGGTTTTCTCTTCCCCTAGGCTCTTCTGGACTCTCTGCTGTTGAGATAACTGTTCTCTTCCACCTTCAAAACTGTTGCCTGGTTTTCACCTGTAACCCCAGGCATGGGTCCTTACTGCGTACTACCATCCGGAGCCAGATGGACCCAGATTTTTTAATGTGGTTGTTACTCCTCCGACTCTTCCTTCCCCATCACTTGCAAGATGAGTCCCAGGCTTGTCACCAGCAGTGGCGAAGTTAAAGAGGGTCTATTCTTATATTAAAATAAATCGAGTGAAGAATTAAACAAGATTTGTTCAACTGAGCAGTTATTTATTTAAAAGTACATTCATCAAAACACTTCACTGTTACTGATATACGAAGTTTGAATAGAAACTTCACGCATTTTTAATTTATTTAAAAATTTAATTCAATTTGTCTTAATTCATCTATATCTATATTGTTCCCGTCAATATGATCTTCACGGTATATAACACAATCTTGCCAATATTTTTTTCAGTGGTCAAACCATTTCTGAAGTGAACTTTTTGGTATACATTTGAACTTAGTACATTACATTTACACTTAGAACTTAGTGAATCAAGTGGTATACACTTGAAGTGAACTTGGTATACTCTCAGCAATTTCTGTTTTTTTTTAGTGGCTTATCGGATTGCATTGTCTTTCCGTAAAGCTGAACGTTTTTTACAGGTAGTTAAAAGTGGCAAAAGAGTACTATATTGACCATAGGACACATAGTTATAAAAATTTATAGAACAAAAAATTCCAGTGTTTATCTTACTGTTATGATCTTCAACACATCCACAACTGTTTGAAGATTTCATACCATTTGTCAACCACTCATTTGTGCAGATTAGACCCACGAAAAGCCCTCTGCAACACTTTCATCAAGTTAGAGTTGTTTATGTAATTTTTTAATACAACATTTAATACAATTTCTTGATTCTTTACATTGTAGAATGTTACATTTACATTTATACAATGTTAAAAAATTGTCAGATACGCCAAACACAACTTACTCAATTAGCTATCAAATCTAATCTACACATCCAACATGGTTAAAGCTTGGAGAGTTATTACAAATACTTAGAAAAAAAATTAAAAATTGTTTGGACATTTTGCTCAAAAATGCATACTTTTAAATGAGATTGTTGTACTAACAGTATTTGAAAGCAAATTATAATTTGACTTTAAAGCTACTCTGATAACTGCAACTGACTGTCTTTTTTATATCAACTAAAACTAGCTAGTTTAATTAAGAAAGTTGTGTTAGTGGTTATAATCACAAACCAGTGGTGGCTGGTAACGTTTTTGACTTGGGGGGGGGGGGGCAAAATTTTTTTGGTCCCATATGTAACAAAAGTCACCAGTAGAAACTAAATTATTGCTATTATCATGAAATAATTGTAAAATTGAACCTTTTGGTTTATTACTAAAAGTATTGTTAAAACCTACCTTGCAAACTACCAATATTTAAACAGTGTTTGAAACTGAAATGATTTATAACCCTAAGCAGTTCACGTTCCTAAATGGAAATACTTTATAAATTATATTATTAAATGCATGCATTACTAAATAAACTATATTTGTTCCGTACCTTGGATTAGTTTATTTGCTTGAACATGAAATCCGTTGTCCTCTCCTTTTTCTTGGCAGAATGGTCAATAACTAATTCATTGAAGTTAGGAGTTATTTCTAACATTTTTTTTTTTTATTGAACACATTCCCAGAGCACTTAGTCTGTCCTCTTTCATTGTATTACATATAAATGTTTTAATGCATTTGACAGTTGAGAAACATCGTTCACTTTCTGCTGTAGTCATAGGGATTGTACAAATAATTTTTAATAGTTTTACCAGTTCGGGAAAAACAGTAACTAGATTGTTTTCATATACAAAATTGAGTAGAACCAATGCGCCAGTTGCCTTTGTGAAGTCGGGCCTGCTGTATAGAACTACCAGTTCATGTCTTAATGCAGTTTCATTTAAATTAAATTGTTTAGCAGCAATTTGTAACTGTGCTTCTGGAAAGATAAGCTGATGTTTAGGAAACAGGGTTGGTTGCAACAAAGCTGCTATTGCTAAATGCTCTGAAAATGAAAATCTGTCGTCTATATTGGTAACTATTATGCCACAAACTTCTTTAGCTGCAGTCTTCTTGCTTTCATCAAAATGTGATCTTTTTGGATTTTGAGATGATTCTCCAAAATCATTTGTTGCAGACAGACTGGCATCAAAATCAATATAATCTGACATTTTGAATGTATGACTTGAATGAGGCACATACTGGTGTGTTTTAATACTGTCAATTTCTACTTGCTGTAATTGATTAAACAAAATGTCACAGGCTGGGATAATTTTGTTGAAAAATGTTAACCAAAAATTAAAATCATCATTATTTAATGTGTTTTTCAGTCCTAATGCTTTCTGAACAATGGACTTGTCACTCTCGTTATCATCTATGATTTTTTTCAAGAGCAGCGGAAATGTAATTTTTATGAATAAATACTGTTGTCACACAACGGGATTTAAAATTCCACCTGGTATTAGAACATTTTGGGAGAAGTTTCTGTACTACTTCATCAAGTATGGCAGTTCGTTTGGAAGATCTTGAAAAAAATGTTGTAAAGCCATCTAAATTACAGAAAAATACATATTTTTACTTCCTTGTTTTGTAATGCAGTGCGCTCAATAATTAAGTTTAGTTGATGGGCATAGCAGTGTATATACTGGGCATTCTTTAACACAGCTTTAACTTTTGCTTGAACACCATTACATTTTCCACTCATTACTGCTGCCCCATCGTAACTTTGTGCAATACTTTTACTAGGCATCTTATCAAGTTCTAATTTTGCTAATTCTTCAAAAACTGTATTACTAATACCTTCAGCAGAGTGATCTTGTTGACTGACAAAACTGATAAATCTCTCATATAATTTTCCATTCAATTCATACCTCACAACTAACACCATTTGTGACAGAGTGGCACAATCCGTGGTTTCATCTGCTTCAGTTGAAATGTAGTCAGTTTCATTTATTTCTTTTTTGATTAGTCCAATGCACACTGCATAAATAGAATCCAAAATTTCATTTTGAATTGTTTTAGAAAACCAACAAAAACCCTATTGTTTGTTTTTTCAATATGCTCTCTTAAGGTGCTATCTAGGCCTGCCATTAAATTTACTAAGCCCCTAAAAATACCTGGATTCTCAGATGTGTTTGTTTCATCATGTCCCCTTAAAGTTAGTTCAAATATTCCACAAAACTTTACACAGTCAATTAACTTACTTAGGATGTATCTGTTCTTAGAGACTTCTTCATTATGCTGTTTAATTTTTAATCTATATGCACTGTCCAACTGGAAAATAATATTGACTTTTCCTAACAATGAATATTCAATACAATTGTTCATATGAGTTTCACTAATTTTATGTTTTTACTTCCATGTTCCATAAGGAAATGGAAGTATGGTGATGGCAAAAAAAATCGTGTTCGAAATAATTGCAGATTCTGATTGTACTACCCTCAAAACATGAAAAAAAGTCATTTTTGGAAAAGTGTCTGTGTGTGTCTGTGTAGATTTTTTTTCTGTGGCAAATGATAAGAGCCGCAAATTTAAACAGAATCAAATAATTTTTTGCATACAGCCCTGAATTGTAGACTACTCAAGACCTATTGTTTTTGGTGAAGATCGGTTAAGGGAAAGGGGTAGTGTAACGTTACTGTGGAACATTATAAATTAATTCAATATATGTACAATATAAATATAAATAAAAAAACTCAATTATTAATAATAATTATAGAGTTATGGTAGGATATGAATTTGTAATGCACATAGATGTAAGTAATACGCAGAATAAGAATGAACAGGGTGAGGCCTGTGTGCCGACAGTCTGTCGCCAGCCGAAATAAAAATACAATAGATGACTGTACCTAGTATGTCATAAACGCATAAAATATTTTGTGTATCAGAAACAGCAAAAAACGGGCAAGTACCGTTAGAAAAGCCGGTCGGTGTCCTTCAGAAGACAAAAGATGACACCCCAATATTTATTGCGATTTTAGAAAGTAGCGTCGTTTTTAGCTATGATCTAAGCGACCACGTGGTAAAAACTACGTGCCCGCACTGTTTGACCAATAAGCAATAGCGTCAGTCAAGCGCGCGAGGAAATAACGAGACAGGAATGGAGAATTTCAAATTCACTGGGGAATATTTCAAACCCTGGCCAATGAAAGTGTCATCAACCAGGACGATGGTGATGGAATCAGTAGAAAAACTATAAAAAGAGAGAAGGAAGTGAAAAAGAGGATTTTTTTAAAAGTAAATTTCAAGACAAGCACGTGAAATCTGCGTTACTCCGTACAAACTTTCAATAATATAATTATAACGGAACGTCATAATAATTTGTTTTTAAAATGTATAGATTAGCTCACTAAATAAAATCGAGAAGTATTTGCTCACTAAATAAAATCAAGAAGTAACACGTTAAAGTATAAAGAAGAATATTTCATAATTGCGAGTAAAGTACGTATAAGAAGAATATTTCATAAGTACGCATAAAGTACGTATAAGAAGAATATTTCATATGTGCACGTGAAGTTGAGTTGAGAAAGTATATTTATTTTATGTGCGTGACGTTAAGTACAACGCGAGCGTGTGGTTCAAGTTTAAGAAGTGATAATCAATTATGTTTAGTGAAAGTGAAGTGTAATGAGCAACGTAGAGCAACTAATCAGAGGCTGGAATCCGGCAAACAAGTAACATATAAAACCGTAACAATTCACAACTCTAATATACAAACATAAAAATTAATATCTACCATAAGTCTACCATAAGTATAACTCATCTCATTCTCAAAAGACCCACACTTGTTCAAATACTAACAATTCAGTTTATGTGATATGACATATTAGAAAGGGTACTTAGTAGAATCATTATATAATTAAGGAAATGAAACTATACTGCTACGGTCTCTCCGGTCTCTCCCGTATCAATATCTTCTAAAGCCCCACTGTTGTGAGTGCCAATTTATACTAACCCTTTCGGTATCAATCTTAAAGGAATATATGTTTTTTTGTGATTTAAATCATTTATTAAGTGTTAAGTGGTTTCTCTTAAGAACCGCAATGTCCGGTTATTTGTGAAGAAATAATATCTTTTAAGGGGTGATCTTAATCAATATTAAGAGTATCTCAATATTCTATATTAATTTAGTACTTTCTGTAATAATAACGTTCAATACCAGTTGATATAGTGTGTAATTCTAATGTTCTTATTCAAGCCTAGTCCGCGTTTTGAGAGAGGAGAGTAACTCCTTATATCTGTTTCTCGTTCTCTTGTAATTCAGCAGCGGTCCGCGAGCTAGCGCTGTGGTTCACAGTCAGCTGGGTATTGTAGGTTAGTTGTTCCGTTCACAATACTTCCCACGTTACACTTTCTATATAAATTACAACTTGTTCAACATGCACTAAATGTTATACAAATGATAAGAAATTGTTAATTTCAAAAATGATTCTTTATTTTATATTTTTTCTTTGACAACAAAGGTTCTTCCTTTACGAGGATACAAAAATCGATAGTACTGGAATTAATCGATTAATTATCGAATTCAGGGTTATATATTACTTTTAATTATTATTGTTTTTCTTAAACACAGGGTATGAAGGTTCTTTCAACTATTAGTAAGGTCAGAAAATGCAATAATAGGATTACAAGGTATTACAATCTATTACTAATTTCTTATTAATTATTATTTAAAATAAGTGGAGTTTACCGTCCGACGACATCGTTACTTGCAATGGCAGTGTACAGCTAACCTCGTTTCGATATGTTTGGTCAACGACAGGATACAGGTGGATAAATCCTCGCCAGTCTTCACTCCAAGTTCAAAATAAAAGTTGATGTCTTGGTCCTGGGATGACGCAGAAATGCCGATCCTTACTGTTCACCAGTGTCCAGTTCTTGTGGTTACGGGTTTCACTGTATTTTGTGTCAAATATGCTTTCTCTATCGAATCGTGGAAAGTGAGGTTCTAGTACAATTTTAAGTTCTGCTTTCGTTCTTTAGAATTGTGGATTATTTTATTTCATTCAGGTAGTTATTTCTCTTCATTGGTCTATTAATTAAGTTTAAGGATTACTCATTATACTGAGTTTTATTGGTAAAGTTCTTCCCTTAGATTTTCGTCAATTTTGCTTGATAGGCTTAATAGTACTCTCTTATATGTGACCGTCAAAAGTCAGTGAACTTTCCTTTGGTTATTTATTATTTAATTTTGTTTACTCATTAATTTAGTTTATTTAATTTTGTCATTTTTTCGAAGTTCATCAAAACTAAACTGTCCTTGTTCATGGATAACAATTCAATAATCGAATCAACAAATTTTATTCCATTTTGTCGTCCTTGACAACCAGTCTGTCTTCTCTTATTGGATAATAATTTTAATCCTAGAACCATAATCATATAATGTTCTTGGACTTGTTAAAATACTCCCTTACTAAATTTACATTATATCATATTATACCTTTACATTTTGTTTGTTATTAAATTATATACATTTTGGTGTCG
This sequence comes from Magicicada septendecula, assembly GCA_034769895.1. Lineage (NCBI taxonomy): Eukaryota > Metazoa > Arthropoda > Insecta > Hemiptera > Cicadidae > Magicicada > Magicicada septendecula. Next base: position 460,259,025 of record CM068370.1, on the reverse strand, counting down.
TTTCCTCTTAATCTACTTATTCTAACAAGTCCTATTTTCTTGTTACAAAATATTACCTTTCGGTATCATTGCACTATTACATTTTGAGATTTTATTTAAATTGAATTTACATATCTGCTGTCAGTAATTATTATTGATTTCTCCTAACTCATTATATTCTACTTAGTATTTTTTACAAATTTTGTTACCTAACTTTTCTGACCTGACTTACTATACAATGTTACTGGTTTGTGGCGTATCATTACATTTTTATCTCATTCTGATTTTAATTTATTATTACCTACATTATTATAGAATCCTTCATTTGTTTATGATGTAATTACAATAAACCCTTTTGTATCTCACTAACAATTATTGCCTTTCTGGCCAAGTTTACAATTATAATCCGCATACTAAATAAGTACATGTATACAAAACATTTAATTTTATAATGTTTAACACCAGTTCTATAGTGATATATTTGATAATATAAAAATGAAATTAACATCAGTTAATTGATATTCTCTTAAAACAATTACTTCACTTGCTACACACAAAAAACAACATAAATATCATGATAATAACACAACATGATAAAACATAATAACATGTACATTTTTATAAAATAAATCATGCACTAATTAATTATTCTCCTCTCATTTAATTCATCAATCATTATAAAACTGTCTAAGTTAGGTTTTACATTACTTGTCAATGTCTATCGTTTACCCTTTTCACTGAACACTTAAGTTTGTATTTATAAACATTCTTAATTATTCCTTTTACCTTGTATTCTTATTAGGGGATTATTCATTTATTTAATAACGGTTTATGTTTCTGACCTTTTATTATTACGGACAATTATTATTTTTATTTTTAGTTTGAAAATTATAAACTTTTTATGTAACGTAGGGGACCATATTTTCATTACGTTACAATATATATATATATATATATATATATATATATATATATATTTTCAATCACTTTCTACTACAGTCCGTTTCTTGATGTATGTAATAAATTTAATATTTATAACTAAATTTACCTCAAGATGTTATTTTTTCTTATTTGGAACATGTTTCGAGAGTTCCCGTTCTCTCATCTTCAGCCTTCGCGATCTTTTGTCTGGTGAAGTATTTGTGTGTTGGCTGCTGGATGCTATTAAGGTTGTTTGTTGGTCTTTGGTATTTTAAAGTTGTATTATTGTGTGTGATTGTGGTATATGTATTTGTATTTTGTGTATTTTCAATGTTGAGTGCTTTTAATATTGTGTCATGTTTTGTATTGATTTGTATTTGTTCTGGTATTAGTTTGTTTTGTGTTTTATGTTTGTATATTTGTAAATTTTCCCAAATGTTCATTATGGTGCCTTTGTGTGGTATATGTTTTATTAGTGACACATTGGTTATGTCTGGGAATTCATGTCTTGTGTTTATTGCATGTGTGGCTAAATTGGATTTATATATTTCTGGTTTTTTGTATGCGTTTAGGTGTTCAAAATAACGTTTTTTCAGCTGTTTTTTTGTTTGTCCTATGTAACATTTATTGCAATCTTGGCATTCAATTTTGTATATACCGTTAGTTGTTATATTATCTTTGTTGTGTGTTTTAGATTTTGTAATTTATTTTTATTAGTTTTGTATGCTATTTTTATATCTGTGTTTTTAAACAGTTTTGTTAGTTTTGTCATTTTATTATTTATGTATGTGAATGTGGCCCATTTGTTGTTGTTGTTATTTATGTGTTGTTCATTTTGATTAATTCTTAATTGTTCAGTTTTTATTTTATATTTGATTTTATTTTCTATTTTGTTCATAGTATTTTTATTGTATCCATTTTCATAACCAATTTGATATATTATATTTCTTTCTTTGTCAGTTTCTTGTTTGTTTAGGGGAGTTTTGTACATTCTGTTAAATAGCGAATAGAATGCTGCCATTTTATGTTGTGGTGGGTGGTCAGAATGGTTAGGTATAATGATGTTAGTGGAAGTTGGTTTTCTATATATTGCGTATTGTATATGGTTGTTGTATCTTGTGATGGTTATGTCTAAATAGTTGATTTTTTATGTTTTTCTTTTTCTTCTGTGAATTGTATTTTAGGATGTATGTTATTGATTTGTTTCAGTATGTTCTCTGCATTTGTGTTTTTGTTATTTGATACATAAACATATATAATACATATTTGGCACCAGAACAAATACAAATCAATACAAAACATGACACAATATTCAAAGCGCTCAACATCGAAAATACACAAAATACAAATACATATACCACAATCACACACAATAATACAACTTTAAAATACCAAAGACTTTAAAAATGAAAATTGAACTCCTTCAAGCTGTTAACGAGGGTATTCTATCTAAAACAGAGATCTGTAAAAAATTCGGTATACCAAACTCGACGTTATCTACCATAATAAAAAACAGAGATAAAATTTTAGAGCTGTGTGAGTCGAGCAAGGTTGAACCAGATAGAAAACGTTTCCGTAAGACTAACCACGAAAACTTGGAAGCTGCTCTTCTTGTCTGGTTTAAGCAAGCGAGATCACAAGATGCTCCTATTTCTGGACCACTTCTAACGGAGGAAGCAAACGGTTTTGCTGTTACAGATGAACTTGGATTTTACTGGAAGTAGTGGCTGGCTCGAAAGATTCAAAAAACGAAACGGTATAACGTACAAAAACATCTGTGGCGAGTCAAGAGAGGTATCACAAGAAATGACATCATCTTGGTTGCAATCTATGCTACCTGGAATTTTAAAAGACTACCCACGAAAAGATATTTTTAATGGGGATGAAACAGGACTATTTTTCCGTTGCATCCCAGATAATACACTTTCATTTAAAGTGAACAATGCACTGGTGGTAAAAAGTCCAAAGTGAGAGTGACAGTGATGGTAGGCTGCAGAAAAACTTCCGTTACTTGGTATAGGTAAAAGTTTAAAGCCTCACTGTTTTAAAAATTCTAAAAAGTTACCAGTAGAATATACAGGTAACAAACGAGCGTGGATGACGTCTACAATATTTACCGAATGGTTAGTTTCGTTAGAAAAACATTTCGCCTCTCAGAAGAAAAAAGTTGTGTTAATTGTTGATACTGTCCTGCCCACTCGAGTGACGTAGAACTGATAGCAGTTAAACTTATTTTTGTACCACCGAACACGACTAGTGCACTACAACCTTGTGAAGGTATTATTCAGAATTTAAAATTCCAGTATATAAAATTACTTCTGCGGAAATACTTGGCTGCTATAGAGGCGAAAAACAATTTCTGTATAAATTTACTGGATGCTTGTAATTTGTTGCGAACAGCATGGAACCTCGTGACACCTAAAACTATTGGAAATTGTTTCACTCATGCTCGATTCATTTTGAATTCAGAGATTAAACAAACCAAATGCGAAGAAAATGAAATTTGGCCTACCCTGTCTGAAATGTTTAATCGCGTATCATCAGCATTAAATGTTTCAGTTTCTCTAAATGAGTACATGTCTGTCGATGAGAACGTAACTACGGCTCCCGTATTAACAGACAGTGATATCGTAGAAATAGTGCAAGCTGAAAACTGTGAAAATGATGAGCACGCCGATAAACTAGAACAATTTATTGAAAATCAAGTAGTGCAGAATTCTGTACAAAAGAAAATAACGGACTATTTTAAAAAGAATTGAACAGTGTCACTACAATAACTTTACATTTTAAGAAAAATTAATTACTCTATAATAGTCCAGGAGGATAAATAAAACGTTCATATGTAAGTACCTTTTGAATATTCTTTATTGATTTATTTTACTACACAATCCAGTAAGTAATCTCTTTAGTATTTGACCATTTACAGTACAGTACTTCTGTATCTCATTTTGTTTCACTTTTTGTCCGTTAACACAAAATTCGGTTAACACGAAAAAAATGGCTGGTCCCCGTCATTTCGTGTTAAACGTGTTCCACTGTATTTGATTTCAAAAATGATTTTAAATATAAATCTTAGAACATGGAAGTCATGTATGGTTCTCCATACCGATACTTCAATTTTTTCTCCCAAATGTTTCAAGTCCTTAATTCCATTTGCAGTCCAGGCTGAATCACTGTTTTGGTTCATCACCAAACATACATAACAAACAAAGAAATTCATCACCTCACATCCACATATCCAATCAGCATGTAAGTAACAGTTTCTATTAAATTTTCTTGTGTAGTTTTTTTACTTGATGCTGGCCTATCCATTTTATAATTTTGTTGTGTGATATCTAAATTGGGTTTTGGTTGCCCTAATTTTTTTAGTTCTGTTTTCTTTTTGTAAGTAAGTGAATTTGAAATAATCAAACGTTTAATATTACTTACTGAATTCATAGCCATTTTTTTCGTTTCTAACAAATACGCACATAACATGCAGACTCAGGCCTACAGAATAAGTTACACGTTTATGTATACAAGGTTTGACAAAAACACTATCTTACACAGAGTACACTACCTAATAAAGAATAAATTATTAGAACATTACGTTTACACAAAAAATACAACAAAAACATAATCAAAACTATATAAAACACAAGAGAAAATATATGCACTTAAGCAGCAACAGAGAAGTTTTGAACAACGCTCCAGTTCTCTGAAAAGAGCCGCGAAATCAGACAGTGGGCAGAACCCTCCCTATAATGGCTGCCACTAATTTAAAAGCATAGACACGTACACGTCCTCTTTCCCTGCTCCCCGCAAGACCCGCCTATGCAGGGAGGACTGCAGCGAAAGCGTCCGGCTGCGGGACCATGCCAAAAACATCAAGTGATCGCTATTAGTCACCCCAAAAATATCTATCACATAAGGATACTACACATTATAATTATATTATTGACAAGTTTAATTTGCAAATTTAGTCGGAGGGCTGCGCCCTTTTGCCCTCCCTGTACGAGCCGCCACTGTCATAAACAGAATCATCTGTCATCTGTCATCGTCAGATCGGACGATGAACTGTGAAGCTTGAAAGCGCTAATCGGAATAAATTTTCTACAGTGGTGTGCAACAGTGATTATTCTGTTCGTAAAACTAGCAAGATCTTTTTTTTTTAGCTAGACAATAGGAAAGACTAGACAGAAAATCTGAGATTGTAGTAACAAGAATGTTCTGTGCTACTCTCCGGAACAGCTGTTGCAAGCCTTAATTTTGTATTTTGCTGTATATCTTGTAAAAAGTTTTGTTGTTCAATATATTTAATGGATTAGTAACTGGTTCATATCATATTACACATTGTCATCTGATATCTTAGATTCTTGTTTTGTTTATGTAATTACTAGTTGTGGGCGTTGATAACACCAAAACTTTATGAATCAGCAGATTGAAGGTTGTTGCATTATTAACACTCCACACATGGTTATTATAGTTATGACATTTTTGTAACAGCTATCAGTTACAGTACAATCAGCTTTCATTCTCAGGCATTTGCGTGTGTAACATTCACCACTTGAAAACTAACCTTTGTGCAAACATCCAATTTGATAATCACCCATTCAGTGACTGTTGATGACAATAATCCACTCAATTATGAAATGACATTTGCTTTTAATGGATTATCATAACTTTAGAGCTATTGATATTACCTGAAATAATTAGTATTATGTATGGATAGCTTGTTAATAAAATTTAAAATAAACAAATGTTTTTCAAGTGAAGACAGTGAGAGTAGCTTAGAGGTCAAGTAGTACAGCACCTGCCTGACCATTTCACAAAAGATTCATTGTTTTGGGTATCTCTTCCCTTATGTTTTGGTAGTTCAAAACAAATTTTCTTTTATTTTTAATGTATCTAGTTGACATTACATTAATGGTGCACACTGTTTAAATGTGAAAAAATATAATTTTTAAAAGATGCTGTATAAATTAACTATATTCATATATAAATAAACATGTAAAAAGTTAAGGGTGAGATTATTTTCCTACCTTGAGAAATTACAGTATGAATAGTGAATTTTAGTCATTCTTGTTTGACAACTTTGGATCCAACGGTCATGTTTACAGAAACATAGAAAGTTAGTAAACAGGGATCCAAATTGTATTTTAGAATGTACTGAAAACAATTAAGTTTATTTGAAAAGCCTAGGACAACCCAGTCCTGAAAAATTTTAAATACTATAAATGTCTGCAAATAGGAAAACCGTGTGTGCCACACAAAAAAAAAATGGCTGCCATCTGTAAACTGGATACATTAAAAATAAAAGAAAATATGTTTTGTATCACAAAAAAATAAAAATAGATATACAAAAAAGTGCATTTCTTCTGAAATGGTCAGGCAACATTCAATTTTTGTCTGGGCCACTTGGAATGGTGGAATAGGTCTTTGGATCCACAGGGGTGAGGGGCATAAATCATTTCTTTAAAATGAAGTTAACTGACACACCCTCTTTCAACATCTCATCATTCAAGATTTGCTTAGAAGACTAGCTGAAAAATTAACCTGCTAAGGAATAGGTAATGGAATTGTAAAATGGTTCACCATTTGCTCACATGTAGATAATGGAATTATAAACTGGTTCACTTAGTTCCCACCTGTGGGGATAGAGTTTCCCAACCCTTTGGCCTAGAGGATTGATCATATAATCCATACATATGTATACATATTATCCATCTTGCAATGAAGTTATAAAACTCAAAACACATATTACCAAACCGTATAAAACTCAAAATTCATTCAAACCTTCCTGTCATATCTCGTGTGTCAAGTTATAAATTGTGGGCATTTCTGATACTGAATTTAGTGAGATAATGCTCATTGTAGTCAGCGAACGTACAAAAGTATATTTTGCTTGACAATATGAATTTGAATTTTTAAGTTTAATTGCGTTATTGAATTATTTTTATTATTATTTATAGATTTATCGAACACGCACACGCGCACACACACACACACATGCACGCATGCACACAGTAGTACTAATTTTGTATTATTCAAATACAATTTTCTATAAATTGAATATTTATCACAGTTTTTGTACTTCTGATGTTTAATTAGTTGCCAGTTGTTTTGTTACTCTTAACATGTAGTAGTACTAATACCTTCAACATTTTTTGAAAAATTCTGATGGATAAAACAATTTGTTATCGATATTTTGTTAAAAAGAAGTTACAGTCTATGAAGAATTTTATGTTATCAATAGAGTTTGTTTGTGATAAATTTCTATTAAGCGCAGATTAAGAAAAAAATCATGTCTAAAACATGGTTTTGGTAGAAGGTAACATGCCTTTTTTTAATAGGTAAAAGTTTTATAAAGTCTCGTATCATAGTGTAAGTTTGTTTTGTGTCTGTGAGTATGTATTAATGGTTTGCTGCTGAAAACGGTTTTCATCTGTTGTATGTTTATTTCTGGTTACACTAAATAGGTGGTTTGATAGGATTATATTTACCATGCAAATACTACCTCTGTGTGCTTCCTTAGCCTGTTTCTGTGTCTTTTCACTCATCATGTTTTCTGCCTACTTTGTTTATAAGTAAACAGTTTTCCATAAACATGACCTGATTTGAATTTTGTGGTACAGAAGTAAATGTATATATAGAGTAGTTCTGAGTATAATATGGTTGTGTGTGTGTGTGTGTGTGTGTGTGTGTGTGCACGTGCGTGCATTACTTGGCTATTAGCTTGTAAAAGTGTTCAAATACTAGGTGTTTGTTGGTTCGAAATGGAACTATACATAAAGTGAATTTGCGACAGCTAAATGAATTAATCTGAAGAGACAAAATAAAATGGTACACATTATCACTTTAATTACAAGAAGCATTCAAGTCATATGACAGTCAACCTCTTTGACAATAGAGGAAAACAAGTGGCCTAATAAATTCACAAACCGTATTTAGTTCCCGTTTTTTAGTGTGAAGTTTCAGTAGAAAAGCCTGTCTGTATGTGTAAGTGAATAACTGCTTTGTTTATATAACTTTTCTTTTTGCACACGTGTTTGTTGTTTGGAATATTCATGTCCGCGCATATAACACGTAATTTAAGAAAAAGGCACACGCTAATGGGAATCTTAGCTGCTGATAGCTGATGTCTTGGGGCATTTTTCTGCGATTATATTCAATGCATACTGCATCAGCTATATAAGATATACCCACACGAAACTGTCAGTTCACTGGAGTGCTGCATATATTGTTGAAACATAGTTCTTGTGGCCATTAAGTAAACGTCATTTGAAGTTTGAAGCCTATTATAATATCATAATGTGCGACAGTTTAAAATAGATACTGTAAAAATTATTAGTGCCATGAAGAATAGGTTTTTGGCTTAAGAGATAAAAACAATTTCTAATTATGATATATTTCCTCATAATATCTATATAGTTCTCGTGAAGTGTATTAACAAAATATGATGTCAGTTTGTGTTTGCAGTGTGAAAGGTGAAAGTTTTTAAGCAGAAAAAATTATTTGCATAGATAGTAAATTTTTATCTATTTAAATGTCAGACGTCATATACTATGTTTTTCTTGATAGTAATCTCAAACATTTTTCCCTAGGTAAGATTTTTGTGTACTGAAGGAATCATCAAATTCCAAAATTAGTAATTCACAATAATTCAACTTTAAAAATTCAATGAAAAACAAACTGCAGCTAATGACGCTTGACAGTTAAAGCACACTAATTGCACATAATAGATTTAGAAAGCTGAATCAGCAGTTAGTTTTTAACAGCTCTAATTAGTTAGTTATTGCGGATATAAAATTATTGTTTTTACTAAAATAGTTTGTGTTTTTTAAATTGTTTCTCTCGGTGAGGAGGAAAATGTCCGGTACGTGGAACTAGTATAAGTACAGTATATTTAGGATTGTAGGACATCTGTAGCTGGCTGCTGGCAGTTGCCTTCTGTGTTTTAAACTGGTTACAATGTCAAAGACACATTGTGCTACATTTGTGAGAACACACACACACACACACACACACACACACACACACACACACACACACACACACACACACACACACACACACACACACACACACACACACACACACACACACACACACACACACACACACACACACACACACACACACACACACACACACACACACACACACACACACACACACACACACACACACACACACACACACACACACACACACACACACACACACACACAAGTGATAAAACCTGTTTCTGCTACTACGACTACAGCCTGAGGAGGTACAGCCAGAAAATGTGTTTTTAAATGTTTGTTTTTTCCTATAGTGTCATATCTATAATTGCTGTATAATCACAGTGAATCCAGTCCAGGCATAGCATGTATTTATTACACTGACCACTTACGACATTTATTGTAATCGGACCTTTTTGCCTTTTATAGTAATGTCATTGGATGGATTTGCCTTGTGCATATATATGCTTGTACACACTTTGTGTGACCTGTGTGTGTATGCACGTGTGCAGCTACACACACGCACGCACGCATGCGTGTGCGCGCACGCGTACACACACTTACACACACAATTGTGTACATGCATACTGGGCATATGTACCATAATTTCGATAGTTTAATATACAGAATGGCCCATAAGTCAGTTGGCAAAATTGCAAATATCATTTTTATTGTAGAGGTGCAGCAGGGATACAGATACAGATAACGCATACAGATAGTTAATAGCATAGTTCTCATGACCTACAAGAAATGCTCAAAGTGGCCTCCGTCCTTTTCTATGCAAATTTGACATCTTCGAAGCACTGAAGCACAAATTATGTCCGAAATATTCAGGGACTGTAGGTGTTCAAATTCAGATTGAATGCCTTCCTTCAATTGTTCCACATCACGAATCTTCACGGAGTAAACTGCATTTTTTAGTATACCCCAGACTGAGAAGTCCATCGGGGTAAGATCAGGAGAACGTGGAGGCCATTCAACACGACCCCGTCTGCCAATCCGTTCATCGAATGGTGCATTCCAAAAAGTCTCTCACAATCAGTCCATAGTGAGGGGGTGCCCCATCTTGTTGCCATATTAACTTTTCTCGAATTGGCTACAGGTGTTCAAAAAAGGGACTCTTTTCTAGTTCCATCAACACTTCGTGAAGCATTTGTAGGTAACTTTCAGCATTCACTGTACCATTAAAAAAGTAGGGTCCGATGAGCCCACCGGCAAAGATCCCTGCCCAAACAGTAACCACCGGAGCATTTAACTCTGTCTCTATCACCATATGTGGATTCGCAGTATCCCAGTAAACACAGTTGTGACTATTCACTGTACCATTCAGCTTAAAAGTAGCCTCGTCACTCCAAAGAATGGTTTTGTAAAATTGTGTATCGGCTTCTTGTCGTATTGCGTACCATTCGCAGAATTCTGTACGCCTATCAGGATCATCTTCGTTTAGGCCTTGGAGTAAAGTGGGCTTATATGGTCTCAACTTCAACGTTTTCTGCATCCTTTGCAGGCTTGTTTGAGGTATTCCATACTCATTGGATGCTTTTCGTGTTGATTTCTTTGGTGACTGCACAAAACATTGTGCAACGATATTTAAATTCTCTTCTGTTGTAACTTTTTTTGGCCTACTTGATCGAAGAAGTTCCGCTACCATTCCAGTCTGTTCAAATCTCTTATTCAGTTTACGAATACCTTCTCTAGATGGAGGTGGGATGTTTGGAAAACGTTCCGCAAATAACTCAACAACATCACTGTAATTATGGCCCTGTTTCCACCACATCTGCAGTACAAAAACACGCTGCTCTGTAGATAGTTTTCTATTCATTGTCTTGCAAACAACACGAACAACAAACAACAAACAAGCGCTAACAACAGCATACACATCAACATCAACATAACCTCAAATCTCAACTGAATTATGGGAACTACTGCTCTAGTCAAGTCAGAACTACTATGCTAGTCAATCGAGCGTCTACATACTACTAGTGCCAACTGACTTATGGGCCACCTGGTATTTTCTATATAGTGTAAATTTTATATAATATTGTAAGATAACCAGATCGGTATGAGTATAATTTTGATTTAGTTTTATTTTATTTAAGTTCATCTGTGATTTGTTTTAAGTTCTATGGGTTCTGTTTTACTTATTATGAAGTCGTTGATTTAAAGTGTTCAAGATTATTATTAATTGTTTAAACTGTTCATCGTTCGTTGAATGTTGAGTATTGGATAGAGGTTGATTCTTCTTCACTAGTAGATATAGTTCAGCTGCGTTGGTTCTAACTGGAATCAAGACAATTTAGGATAATGGTACTTACTTTGAGTGACGTTCTTGTTATCAGGTAGAGTGTATCAGCTCATCTAAAAAACAAGATGAATTCAAAATCATTCGTGGCGCCGTATTGCCAACCGTTGCATGTCGTCTACCAAGCCTGCAAATGCCTATCTACGTGAAATAATTGGGCCAACTCTAATTATTTAGTTTAAACATAATTTGTTTCTTGTTAAATTCTGTGCATTAATTTCATTGAACCCTTAAGATAAGAAGGTCAGACTTCACAATTACTTTTGCATTTTCATCAAACTCTTATTAAAATCTCAGGGTGGTCAAGCTGCGCATGTGGATACATCACTCCACATTGTTTTTGTTTACAATAAATCTAATCAACATGGGTTCTTTTAGCTTACAAGATACTAAACGTTAACACAACACAATAATTATAATTCTTTAATAGGAGAGTGGTCACCTCGGATAACTAAAATCTCAATTCATTAATAAAAACTTCAACAGACGGCTTGCGTCAACTTCTAGGTTAGACCTGGCGTGTCTGGTATAATGCCAGTTAAGTTAATTAAAAATCTAAATGGTCAATTGACAAAGAAAATTCAAATTTACTACAGTTATAACATCTTCAGCAGATCCAACTATCGCTAGACTACTATTTTGGATATCCTTTCTCAGGTTTTTTTCTTATTTCTAACAACATATCAATAGGTTATGAAATGGTCGTACACTGACTTAACCTATTCGATTCAGTAAAGCATACTGTCCTTGTATAAATAGTTAACACTCATTTTATAATTAGAGCGAATAAATTTCGTTAATTCTTATCCCTAGTTTACTTGTTACTTGACTTTATGAGGGTTAATGCCTCTTCAAAGTTCATTATATATTCTTAATCCTATACATTGTCAGGTTATGGTGCACTTCTTAAGTCTATAATAATATTATTAAACCACCATACTCCCTTTTTATTTATAAGACCGCGATTGCTGGGATTGTACACTAGCAATCGTATTCGCACTTTCACTATTCTTGATTACTTCGTTTATATCACTTTATTAATGCCTTTTAGACATTTTGAGTCGTATTAACCTTGACTGACGTTTACTACATGCACAGGTTAGGTTAATTTACTTTTCTGGCGTCGAGAACTCTCGTCTTGTTTCCTGAGTCGATCGTACAATAATAATGACGCTTAGCTTGGCGTCCCTTTGTTGGCCAAGCCTCGCTATAGTTACTTTGATTGGTGGAAAGCTCGATGACACCTCACTGGCGTTTTCCGGCGGCGTCGGTTTTTGATGTTGAGAGTACGAAAATATTTTCTTCCAATTTACACAAATATTGAGAATGCGTTTAACTTTCTTATGGTACTTGGGAGTTCTAATTTAATTATCTCAATCGTTTGTAATTGTTCTTTAGATCAATTAGATACCCCTCAAGCCATAATTCTGTTTATGTTTGATAATTTCTTCTTTTCACAACTTAGGCCTATCATAATATTTTCATTTAAAACTATCTTACTTTATATTATTTACAATTTAACTTCACTACTAATTATTTTTATTACTATTCAGTCTCTTTCTGCCTTTTAGTTAGATTATAAATCAGTTATGTGTGAAAGCAACTCTAAAATTGAGTATAAACCCTGCTGTACAGATAGCATTATGGTTTAGATTTAGTTGATATAATTCATTGAAGGTATTTTAAGAGTTAGTTACATTTCCCACTTATTCTTAAGTTCTCCCTTCAACTTCTGGTTATCATTGTCTGACTTAATTGATGCCCTTTTTTGTGTATTTTTGTTATTGACATATTTAGTGTTTGGCAGACCTAGGCCTTAAATTTTATTCTGCTTTAATCTCAGAATACTTTGTTTATATTGATTACATTTTAACCACTACTTGGTGTCTTGTCTATCTTATGAGTTTACTAATGTTGGTTTAGTCTGATACTCTGTTGAACTTAATATTTAGTATCAGTCTCTGGGCTCTTTATAGGCCTATTACCCCCCCCCCCCAAGTTAGTTTTAACAGTGGTCAGTTCATTGCTATTGGATTACCTTCGAATATTGTTACTCATTTCTTTAACTTAACTATTACAACTTCTAGTTGTTACCTTTAGTGGTTTTGACGCAATTATTCCCTGAATTATACCCTTTGTGTTCACCTATAGTTCAGGCACTATATGGTGTTACATCTTTTCTCTTAACTCTTAAGTATTTTTATTTTTAGTGATCATTCTCCTTTACAAAATAGTGATAGTAATTATATTAAGGTGTTACCATCATTTGATTTGTAATAGTATATCACCTTTCTCTGTTAATTCAATAAAACTTCTTGCATCTGGTCCCAAGATACAAGTATGTCTATTTTCCATTATCTTGTTATATTTTTAAGCTAATTACAATTGTTTTACATTATATAAGTGACTGTGAACCTTGCTGGTTCTATTGACACTAATGTCTCATCTCTTTTATACCTTATTGTTAAATGATATATAATTACCTTAATATCCACTTTAGTGATACACAGTTTCGTCACTGATGACGTGTTTCGGGACTAAGTCCCATCCTCAGATACATTTAATTAATAAACTAAAATATTAAAATCACGACCATGATACTGGTCAAGTCAAAAATAAATAAAATAAAATAAATTACAAATCGCATGTAATAAGCTTTGCTAACCACGGCTGGAGCTCCCGCATGCGTTCACCCGCAACCGCGATTGTCACGCGACTGGTCAAAGATTAAGACAAACTGATTGCAGTGTCGAACAGGTAATTTGACGCAAAATTTACCTGGTCATTTAATAAACTGTTTTTGGTGTTACTATCTTTTAAAGCTTTATAAATTTCAAATTCCTCCAGACTATCCATCCGTCTACCCTTTTTACAAACATGCAACGCTGTTAAATTTTCTTCGAAACTCGTATATTTATGTCCGCTTGATATTAAATGTTGTGCAAAGTTGGACTTAGTATTACTTGGCTTAGGAATATGTTCTAAAAATCTTTTATAAAAACATCTGCCAGATTGACCGATATAGAACGCATCACAATCATCACATTTTATTTTATATACACCACATTTCTTTTTTAATGGTAATTTGTTTTTGTTTTTGAAATAATTTCCTAAATTATTATTTGTTTTAAATGATAAAATATAGTTATTATCTTTGAGAACGGGTCTTAAAATATTTGGCATAATACCTGTGAAATTAGCCGAAAGATATTTATAATTTTTGTTACTTGCTTTTATAGAGTTTGAATTTTTATTTTCTAAACGTTTCCTATGCCTATTTATTATTTTGTCAACTATTGTAGATTTATACCTGTTATTTATTGCTATTTGTTTGATAGTGCTAACCTCATTTAAGTAGTCCTCCTTTTCGAGGGGAACATTTAAAAGTCTGTTGACAAGACTGTTAAACACTGCCATTTTTTGTGTAACGGGATGATATGAATCATAGTGTATTACTGTGTCAGTACTAGTGTGTTTTCTAAAGATTTTGTATTTTAAATTATTCCCGTTGTGTAATACAGTGAGGTCTAAAAAATTGATACTTTTGTTGTTTTCGATCTCCATAGTAAATTTTAATTTGTTATGAATTTTGTTTAGGTAATTTTTAAATAATTCTATTTGTCTGGCATTTCCGTTAAAAATAATAAAGGTATCATCTACATATCTGGAGTAATGGATGATTTTACTGGCGAAATAATTATCTTTTAAAATTTTTGTATTTTCTAAATGGTTTAGATATAGGTCCGCCAGGATGCCAGAAAGTGGAGATCCCATGGCAAGTCCTTCATTCTGTTTATAATATGCATTTTCAAATGAAAAATAGTTTTGATGAAGAATGGTTTTTAGTATCATCATCAGTTGGTTAACTTTCAGTATTTCTAAAGAACATTTATTCATTAAATTATGCCTGAGTAAAGTTAATGTTTCATCAATAGGCACATTAGTGTATAAATCTACTATGTCGAATGATACTAGCTTGTAGTTTGGTTGAACTGTAACGTGGTTTATATTTTTGATAAAATCCTTATAGCTTTTTACACTCCGATTATTTTCTAAGTTGGTGTGCTCTCTGATGATTTTTACTAAGGTTTTAGCTATTTTATAACCAGGGGCAGTTGTAAAATTAACTAATGGTCTAATTGGAGTGTTCTGTTTATGTACTTTCGGAAGACCCCTTAAACAAGGCGCACTAGCATTTATTGGTTTTAGTGAGGATTGTGTGCGTTTATCAAATAGTTGCGTGCATTTATTTATTGTTTTATTCAGTTCTAAAGTGTACTTCTTAGTGGGGTCGGATGTCAACTTAGTAATATTGTTGTCATTTATAAAGTTGTGTACTTTTTGTGTGTATTCATCAGTTTCAGCATGGCTATAGAATTTCCCTTATCAACCTTGGTTATGTAAATATTATTATTAGAAAGTTTTTTATTTAGTTGTATAGCTATGCGTTGTTCGTGTTGTGCTTTAGTGTAATTAACTTTATTTTGTATAAGCTTATTGTTCTTGTTTATTAAACTTATTATTTACTAATACTCTTATTTCATTTTGTTTGCCTGGGTCAGGAATGTTTTTTATCACTGACTCGGCTTCAATTATTTCTTTAATTAAGTTATATTTATTTTTAGGTTGGGGGGAAAATTTTAATTTAGACCTTTGCTGATAAGTTTTGTTTCTGCGTCAGTTAATGTGACGTCAGTTGTATTTATTACTCTAGGGTAGAAACTGTGCGTGCGTTCGATGTTATCTTTATATTTACTGTTACTTAACTGGCTGATTTTAATTGCCTGTTTATGTTTGTGAAGTCTAATCTTATTTGTAACGTATTTGTTAATTTGCTCTATGATACTATCGATCAAAGCAGGATGTATCATGTTATATAATTCCAATTGAGATTTATACATAGCCAAATTCAATGATATTTTTTTGCTATATAGAAATTTAATTTCTTCTTTGATTCTAAACGTGCTAGCATATTGTTCGGTTTTTCTGGCTAGTTTGGAGGAATTATTAATCTTAATTTTAGCATAATTTGGGATTAAATTTTGTCGTAAACAGGTTTTATTAAATTTTATATGTAAATTAGTTTTGAATAATTTAAGTTTAAGATTTTGATATTTATACGCGATACTTGCCTTGTATGGCTCCATGTCAATTACTTATTTTTTGCGTACCGTATCACTTATTATATGATATATAATTACCTTAATATCCACTTTAGTGATACACAGTTTCGTCACTGATGACGCGTTTCGGGACTAAGTCCCATCCTCAGATACATTTAATTAATAAACTAAAATATTAAAATCACGACCATGATACTGGTCAAGTCAAAAATAAATAAAATAAAATAAATTACTAATCGCATGTAATAAGCTTTGCTAACCACGGCTGGAGCTCCCGCATGCGTTCACCCGCAGCCGCGATTGTCACGCGACTGGTCAAAGATTATAAATTTGAAATTTATAAAGCTTTAAAAGATAGTAACACCAAAAACAGTTTATTAAATGACCAGGTAAATTTTGCGTCAAATTACCTGTTCGACACTGCAATCAGTTTGTCTTAATCTTTGACCAGTCGCGTGACAATCGCGGTTGCGGGTGAACGCATGCGGGAGCTCCAGCCGTGGTTAGCAAAGCTTATTACATGCGATTTGTAATTTATTTTATTTTATTTATTTTTGACTTGACCAGTATCATGGTCGTGATTTTAATATTTTAGTTTATTAATTAAATGTATCTGAGGATGGGACTTAGTCCCGAAACGCGTCATCAGTGACGAAACTGTGTATCACTAAAGTGGATATTAAGTATATATCATATAATAAGTGATACGGTACGCAAAAAATAAGTAACTTATTGTTAAAGTTTTTTGCAAGATTTGTTAGGTAACTTCAGAATGTCTAATTTATTATTTGAAGTTATACTAATCACAATATAATTCTACTTCTTCTATACCTTAATTTTGTGTTGGTACTACCCTTTTAACAGTTAGGCTTATTACCCTCCAACAGAAATTGGATTAGTTATCATTTAGATATTTAATGCTTTTATTTGAGGTGCCTTATTCACATGTAGTGAGGTTATGGGTCCTATCTTGGTTTGACAACAATGTGTTTATTTTATTATGATTTCAATGTCTTTTATTTCACATTATTATAGTATTACTAATGTTATTTATTACTTTAGGTATATTAGACCCCTTTCTGTCTCTATTACCCATTCTTAAACAGTATTCATTAAAATCATTCTATAAGTTATATCCCTACATTTGCTCTAGTTACAAGGCTGGTCTATATGATTCATTTTTGTTATTCTTCCAGATACACAGTTAATTTATACTTTGACTAATTTTACTTCACTCTCCTGACTTTTATTCATTATCTCATTTATTCACTTCATAAGCTTTCTTCGTCAGCATAGTTATTTATATTAAGTCATCAGGCTTCATTATTTCTCTGTTCTTTACTCTGGGCTTTCTTGTTATGATCCATTCATCTTGTCTTAATTCTTCTTTTGTTTCGTGTAGGGCATATCTTATTCTTCTTTCTGTTTTTGTATCCAGTTGGGCTTTGTAGTATTCTTCTTTACTTCCCTCATAGTTTCTTCTCTCTGCCTTTGGTTTTCTCATTTTTACCTAATCTATTGGGTTAGTTGTCAGTTAATTACGTTTCGTCTAAGTCATTGTCATTATTTCTTTGATCATCTTCATCAGTTTGTTAAAGATGTATTCCTTATTCCCTTAAAGTTAATTTCTACTTATCTTTGTGATTAACGTTAAAGTTTGGATGTAGCATTTCTTATGATTTGTTATTGTTTGTTTTGGTTCCTGGTGGTCGTGATGATATGTAACATTACAATATACATTTTGTATAGTGTCATTTAAATAGTTTAATAATTTTGTTTATTTTATTGTTGTAACATATTTATTCAGAAGATTTGTGTATGCAGTGAGTAGTTTAAATGTGAAGAAAACATTAATTTTGCAATGCATGCAGGTTGGGCTTTTAATTTTTTTGTTTTGTTTTTAGTTTGGCAAATTGGAATTATTGTGCTTATATACAAAAAGGGAGACTGTAAAGAATGTTCTAATTATAGATGCATTACTTTAGAGAGCACAGTAGGAAAACTGTATGGGAGGATTCTAGAAAGCAGGTTAAGGAAAAAGTAGAGCACACCTTGGAAGAAAGCCAAAGTGGGTTCAGAAAAAAGAGAGGAACAGTGGACCAAATCTTCATAGTAAGACAGTTATTTGAGAAAGCTGCCAAAGTGGGAAGACAAATACATGCATGTTTCGTGGACGTGGAGAAGGCGTTCGGTAGTATATGAAGGAAGGACGTATGGAACATATTGAAGAGGAAGGGAGTAGAACAACAGCTTATTGAGGGCATAAAAAGCCTATACAAAACACCGTCAATTATGTAAGAGTAAGAAACGAGGCATCAAAAACTTTCACCAGCAAAATAGGTTTAAGGCAGGGGTGTGTTTTAAGCCCCCTGCTATTCAACCTGGTGTTGGATGATGTCAAAAAATGTAAAGAAAGTATGAGTAAATATAGAATAGGATACTGGAATATGAAGATAATAACAATAACAGAATTATGCTACGCAGATGATTTAATTATTAGGAGAAACAGAAAAACAGTTACAGAATAACATAAAGGTATTTAATGAAGAACTTAGAAAGAAAAACATGAAGATTAATATACAGAAGACTAAAACTATGGTAATAGGAAATTCAGAAGAGAAACACAGTATAGAACTTGATAGAAAATATTTAGAACAAGTAACAAGTTATAAATATCTGGGAGTAGTGATTAACAGCAAAGGGAATTTGGAGGAAGAAATAAATGAAAGAGTAGCGAAAACAGGAAGATTATTCAGTAGTATTAAATCAAGTTTCCTGGGTAAAAAAGAAATACCCACTAGGATAAAAACAGAAATAGTCAGAAAAATCATGAAGCCAGTATTAACTTTCGGAAGCGAAACATGGACAACAAATAAGAGAATAAAAAGCAAGCTAACTAGTATTGAAATGAGGTTTCTTCGAAAAATAGAAGGGAAGACAAAAATAGATAGAATTTGAAATGAAATATTTAGGAAAAAGTTAATATTGTTCCTGTAGCAATAACAGTAGAACAAGCACAACGTGGATGGCTGGGACATGTAATGAGGATGGGGGAGGAAAGACTGGTAAAGGAAGTGTTTGAATCCAGAGAAACAGGTAAAAGAAAGAGAGGACGACCGAGAAAGCTCTGGAAGGATGGAGCCCGCACAGCTGCAGAAAGAAGAGGAGTAAAATGGGAGAAAATAAAGGAGCTCGCAGGAGATAGAAAGAAATGGAGGGATATGTGGAAAAAGACGACCTCAGAGGACTCAACTCCAACATAGCTTTACAGCGAAAGGTAGAAAAGCTAAGGATTAAGTAAGTAAGTTGTTTTTTGGCCACAGGTAGTCATTTGGTTTTGTGTGTGTGTTTTGGCTGTCCCAAAGTACTACTCATTTTCAAGTAGAACGTGATATTAACTACAAGCTTCTACATAATACTGCCTTCTTATCTTTCATTGTCGTTTTCAGTAAATAGTTTGGAACTTACTTGCAGTTTTTTTTTGTTTTGTTTAATTGTCATTTCTGTTATACTGGGTTGTACAACTACAATTGAAATACTGAAGAATCTTTAAGAATTAATTCCTTGAAGTCATTCTTTTGAGTCCTAGTTTAATATTGGGTAAATTAAAAAAAATATATATAATTTTTTGCTTAAATTCTCCGTATTGGTAGTGCATTGAGTGTTGGAAAAACATAATTTTTTAAATGTTTGTATGTTTTAGTTTTTCTATTCTGCCATTGGTCATGTTTGCATTGACAGATATTATACGCTTACACTTATAGGACAAACACATCTTTCTCTTTAATTAAACTGGCTGTGTTTATTTTATGTAACCACTTTGTTTTGGTTTAGTTTCGCTGTTGCTGCCACAGCTGTGCTTTTAAAAATTATAATTTTTATACGTTTTACATATTGTAAACAAAAGAAATCAAATTATTGGCTAGTTTACTGGAGTTATTTGTAACTCTGAAACAACACTGGAAAGCTGTTGCAAGTAGAGCCTTTAAATTGTCAATTACTTGAATTTTTTTTTTAATGCAGATCCTTCAACATTTTGTATTTTTTAAAGTAAGAGTTGTAAGTACAGTTGATTCGTTACTGTTTTGGCCAACGTGTTCATTGGTGGCAGAGGATAACAAAAACAGAAATAGTCAGAAAAATCATGAAGCCAGTATTAACTTTTGGAAGCGAAACATGGACAACCAATAAGAGAATAAAAAGCAAGCTAACTAGTATTGAAATGAGGTTTCTTCGAAAAATAGAAGGGAAGACAAAAATAGATAGAATTTGAAATGAAATATTTAGGAAAAATTTAATATTGTTCCTGTAGCAATAACAGTAGAACAAGCACAACGTGGATGGCTGGGACATGTAATGAGGATGGGGGAGGAAAGACTGGTAAAGGAAGTGTTTGAATCCAGAGAAACAGGTAAAAGAAAGAGAGGACGACCGAGAAAGCTCTGGAAGGATGGAGCCCGCACAGCTGCAGAAAGAAGAGGAGTAAAATGGGAGAAAATAAAGGAGCTCGCAGGAGATAGAAAGAAATGGAGGGATATGTGGAAAAAGACGACCTCAGAGGACTCAACTCCAACATAGCTTTACAGCGAAAGGTAGAAAAGCTAAGGATTAAGTAAGTAAGTTGTTTTTTGGCCACAGGTAGTCATTTGGTTTTGTGTGTGTGTTTTGGCTGTCCCAAAGTACTACTCATTTCCAAGTAGAACGTGATATTAACTACAAGCTTCTACATAATACTGCCTTCTTATCTTTCATTGTCGTTTTCAGTAAATAGTTTGGAACTTACTTGCAGTTTTTTTTTGTTTTGTTTAATTGTCATTTCTGTTATACTGGGTTGTACAACTACAATTGAAATACTGAAGAATCTTTAAGAATTAATTCCTTGAAGTCATTCTTTTGAGTCCTAGTTTAATATTGGGTAAATTAAAAAAACTATATATAATTTTTTGCTTAAATTCTCCGTATTGGTAGTGCATAGAGTGTTGGAAAAACATAATTTTTTAAATGTTTGTATGTTTTAGTTTTTCTATTCTGCCATTGGTCATGTTTGCATTGACAGATATTATACGCTTACACTTATAGGACAAACACATCTTTCTCTTTAATTAAACTGGCTGTGTTTATTTTATGTAACCACTTTGTTTTGGTTTAGTTTCGCTGTTGCTGCCACAGCTGTGCTTTTAAAAATTATAATTTTTATACGTTTTACATATTGTAAACAAAAGAAATCAAATTATTGGCTAGTTTACTGGAGTTATTTGTAACTCTGAAACAACACTGGAAAGCTGTTGCAAGTAGAGCCTTTAAATTGTCAATTACTTGAATTTTTTTTTTAATGCAGATCCTTCAACATTTTGTATTTTTTAAAGTAAGAGTTGTAAGTACAGTTGATTCGTTACTGTTTTGGCCAACGTGTTCATTGGTGGCAGAGGATAACAAAAATGCCAGATAAGGCATGGAGGGGGTTGATAGTGAACCACTTGTGCAGTCAATGCCCCCTTATTTTGATAAACTAGAAATATTTCTTAGTATATTTAAGCTTGTGTTTATATAGTTTGTGTATTTTTTTCAAGCAATAAATTATGTTTGATTTTGATCCAGTCATATAGGAAATGTAAAATAAAACTTGGTAATACAGACCTTACAAAACCCTGACATTAATTTATAGAATACTGTAATATTTTATGAGAAAGATTACGTATGGGGAAATTTTTATCAAAGGCTTGGTTTAAATGTTTAGTTGCGCTATTAAATTATGAGTGTAATGACAACTGTATAATTTATATGAAGTGAAGAAAAAAATATATACAAAAACAGGCAAACATTGTAGTACAGTATCTTAAAGTGTATGCAACTACGCTGGAATAGTCTTTCCTGTCTGTTTCTTTTGCAAGAGTTTCTTCTGTATTTGAAGTGTTCCTCCATTTAGAAAGCGTTTAGAATTGAAAATTATGGTAAATCACTAGTTTTACAGACTTGAGTGTTTGTAGAAAGAGTGTTTAATTTTTTATTAATTATGTCTGAGGACTGGGCTGGATTGTACAGAGGACTGATGATAGGGGGCCAGACAGTTGCAAATCTACTGTAATATCATTGAACTTGTATTAAAACATATACAGACTTCCTGGTGCCATATCTAAGTAAGTTAAGTCTAATAATAAGGTCACTAACACTTTCATACATTATAAATATGCTTCATGGTACATAATACCTCAGGAATTCCTTCATTTTTGCATTTAAAAATGAAATGGATATCTTTTGTAAGGTCAGTTCCACCTTTTTTTTTGTTAGTGTTAATTTTAGGATGTGCTGTTATATTGTGCGACTTCTGATGCGTTAAGTTTCATTTGGAAATTACACAGACACGGCAGTTTTGTTGTGGTATTGAGTCACGGTCACAATTCTGACTGCCTGCCCGCCCGCTCCTATCACTGGGACGTGCATGCACTGGGGCTCCTATCACTGGGGCGTGCATGCACACTCATTTACAACTCCCTCTCCCACTCCATATGTGCTCCCCTTTGCATGTAGGTGGGTGATTTCTCTCTGAGTTGGTGGAACATTACTTGTACCATGGCCAGGTGGGAGCATTAGGCTTGAATGGAGAAGAAGATTGTGGAACTATTCGTTGAATACTGTTATGTTGTTAAGAATGAGCTGGAACACAACGAACGGATGGAATTACAGCTCTGTTTATAGAGAATCAGTGTGTAACTTTATATTGCAAGGGTATAAAGTTGCATCCTGTTTTGTGATTATGCTACTATCCATGTGCCGCATGCCATTATATAAGTAAAAATGAAACTAAAATTCTTAGCTACTAAAATTAGGTTTATTAATGAATCATAAAAAAAGACAGACTTTAACAAGGCAGTAAATTGATGTAAGACAAAGTATTGTGACAATGAAATCCTGTATTACTTCAGCTTTTAAAATTTTAAGTTTATACCAGGTCCATACTATAGTACCAGTTTCTCTCAGCATAAAAGAGGTTAATGAATAATAAAGCTTGATTTTAATGTTTGTATCTGATTAGTGGGCTTATGAGAGTTTAAGTACACAATAAACCAGAGTTTAAGGACACAGTAAACCATATTAAGTATGGAGGTATAGAAAAACTGTCTGGACATAAAATATGACCATTTACCATGTGTATTCGTGCACAGCAGTTTAATATAATAGTCCTATAAAATTGTCTTTACTTCCTAATTGAATAGTCTTAATAACACCACAGTTAATAGTCTTGTACAGTTTGTTTAATTCAACAACTGGTGATAAATGTTAATTTTAGTAGACAATGCTTATGTAGCCTTTTTCAATTACAATTAAAAGAAAACCCTCTGAAGATACAGAATAATTTCTGTGAAACATGCGTTAGGAGAAAATAAACCTACTTGCAGTATATTTATTTGAAGATATATATTGCAATGATACCAACTTATAAATGCATAGATAGGTTAATTGAAATTATCAATACAGAGTCTATATCTGGATGTAGGAAAATTTTATTAATTAACACATTAACAATTAAACAATTATTGTTGTCTTATTGAGTTATAACATAAAATTGTTTATTATTTAATTGTCTTTAAATAAAAGAGTCTATTGGGTTCGTTTTACAATATATGGTTACTTGTTTGTAGAATTCCAATGGTTATGTAGACATCTGGCGTGCCGCTCTTGCTGCTCCTCTGCGCGTCGCTCGATGACTGCTACGTCGTTCACTATGTCATGCACACACACACTGCATTATCGGACTGTTGTTGTTTATAAATTTAATCTCAGGGTTCTAACTGGATACAAATAGATCATGTGTATTTGGCTTACACAATTCCTGCTTCTTCAAGTGTTCTCGCGTTACATTTAGAAAATACCACGGTCGGTATTCCTGCCCCTAGACTGGAAATCTTCCACTGTACACGCAAAAGCACTAAATAAGATCTATTTAAATTTTATTGAGTTCTTTGATATGGCTACGACTACGATAAACTCGTACCGTCTACCAAAGTACCAAAGACACGAAAAACTCGCAACAGTCAGTACGTCCTTCTATGACAAGACTTTGTAGTGAACTGACCCATCCGCACTCGGCAGAGCACCGACTCAAATAAATTTTAGACCTTCTGATTGGTGGAAAATTTAGCAACGTCATAGATGGTCACTGTGATAGACGGACTTCAAGTTAAAACTCTGTCCCATTCTGAAAGGCCTGGCTAGATTTAATCTAGAAATTTTATTATCCCCTTGGAGATAACGAGTTAAATGAAGAATTGATTTCAAAAAAAAAAAAAAATTATAGTTTTGGAGAATTGTGTATACGAAAAATGCAATAATGAGAATACCCTGTCCAAGTTTCAAAAAGAAATGTCAATTATAAAAGTAGTTATTAAATAAAATATGAATCACACACACACCCGCACACTAGCATACAAATATTTCACTTGACACAAAAGCGTACAAAATTATGAATGTTTTGATGTAACACGTTTTTATCCATACCTTAATTCAAAACTTATGACTACTTTACAAAGAAAAGAACAAAATCAATTTATAACATGGCTATGGCCGTCAGAGAATGTGTTACAGCATTAGTATCCGTATTATATGAAATTTATATCCTGTGTTCTGTTGCAATATATATATGTTTAAGTATGGTCTAATTAATTACTGAAATCAGTCATACCACAGTGAATAACAGCGATAGGAAGAGAGTATAAAATATTAGTGATAACATGAAATATAACTTTGACCCCTGCCTATTGAAAAAAATCATTAGTTGTAATTGACTTGAGTTATTTGGCCAGTCAACTGGCTAAAGAGATTTTTTTCATTGTGATATCAGTAACGGTGTCAGTGCACTGATATGATGTTACTGGCCAAACCAGTGTGCCGCTGTTGGTATGCACTTTTGTAATAAGGAAACTTTTATCAGTTTTCTGTTCAGTTGATAAATAAAGATGTTTACTGCGTGTTATGTTATATGAAAATCATGGTGCAGTACTAAATGTTGCAAGATAAAGTGGTGGGCCTTGTAGTGTGGGTTTGCCCCTGTGGTTTGTGTCTCTTCCTTCCTCTGTTTCGTAGATGCTCAATGAGTCTGTATTTGGTTTGAAAACCTTTATATTACACATGTATCATAATTGCAGTATTTGGTAAAGTGACACATTTGAAATATAGTACTACCTCATAATACCAACATTTATGCGTTGTTTCATTCAAGTGTATTTAAGTTGTAAGAACGTTTTCCCATATTTAGACTTCTATGGGGTCTTATGTTGGTGTGTATATTCAGTTTATTTTAGTTATGTGTTTTATCATGAATAATATATTTTGGAATAAATACCACTATTAAACCAATAATATTATAATTCTCCAACATATGTTTATCATCATCATGATGGATTAGAGAACAAATAGTATCAGTTATACATCTTTTTTATTGAAGATTGATTTAAACATGGTATAATATCATTACTTAGGCGCCCACGCTTTTATTATCAGTGATACTTAATGTTACAATAATTTTTGATTAATAAACATTATTTTCATTTGTTGTTAATGTATTTTGTACAAGATAAATTATTTTCTCCTTTTTAGTACATTGATCATTTTATTAATTTTAAATAAAAGCGTTTTAAAACAAAATTTTTTTTACTTTTTTTTATTTCACACTTTTTAGTTAAATTTTATATATAAATTAGATAATGAAAAGAGAATGATACATAAACAATAAACAATTATTTATGAAATAGATAAATAGATAGATCAATTGATTTTTATTGTATAAAATATACATAATTAAATGAGTTTATTGTAAATTTATTATTTAAATATTTCTTACAATAGGCAAAACGACATAACTCCTCTTTCATTAGAAAATTTCAAAGTGAAACGTTTTGTACAAAGTAAAATTACTTACCATTATTTGTAATCATGTAGACAGTTTCACCAAACTGATTTTAATTTTGAATGCTCCACTAAGCCTAAAAGTATCCTGCCCCCCTTACGAAAATGTATGCCGGCTGCTGGTACAGATGACACAGTAAGTTTGTATTAACGTAGAAACAGCAAGTCAAAAATCAACTGCCATTATTCATTTTTCATTTCACATACATATTTCCAACTTCTTGGATTTCGTTGTCCATGACGTGTCCGTTACTTAACTAAATATCACTATAATATTGACGACTCGGAACACTAAGTTTTTTATAAGTAAAAACGTAAAGTTTTGCCTTACAGCCTAAACCGGCTTTCACCTATAGAAGGCTTCATCAGAGGCTGTCGTAGGTAGCGTTGTTTGTCTTGTTGTTGGCGACGAGATAGTGTTTCGAAAGATCGAAGCTGTGTGTGTGTGGTGAGATGTGTTTGAATAATGCGTGTGATTTGAATTGTGTCTGTTCGTTTAGGATGTCGTTTTTATTTGTTTTTGTGTGTTTGTATATTTCTAATTGTTCTAGAGTGTCTAGTTTTCGTCCTTTTGTGTGTACGTATAGTATGTTCATGTTATTGTCGATGTTTTTATATGTGTGGTTTGCTTCAATGAGGTGGTTTGCGAAGGTAGATTCTGTAGTGGTGTGGAGTGCTTTTGTGTGTTCAATGTATCTCTGTTTGAAGCTACGTCCTGTCTGGCCTATGTAGAATTTATTGCAATTTGAACAATTTAGCTTTCTAGCAGAACCCCATATCCAGCATTCTAGCAGAAGTCTTCCTCCAACACTTAGAAAAAACAAAAATACTCACAAACAATGACAGACACTCACATAAAATACTATATTGGCACAGATACGTTGATGACATTCTAATACTATACAGGGGAAACAAAAGACAATGTGAACAGTTACTAACGCACATAAACAAAATACATAAAAACATAACCTTCACTGCCGAATACGAACACAACAATACCATAAACTTCTTAGACCTCTCCATCACAAAACTAGAACACAGGCACAAATTCAGTATATACAGAAAACCAACTACAACTGACACACTAATACACAACACCTCCAATCACCCAATACAACACAAACTAGCTGCTTTTAGAACCATGATACATAGACTTAACAACATCCCCTTAGATGAAATAGACTACAAAGACGAACTAAACACGATAAAATATCTAGCAGAATCTAACGGTTATGACAGAACAATAGTCAGTAAACTCCTACACAAAACACAAAACAAACAACAGACAAAGACAGAAAACAACAAATTCATAACACTAACATACATCAACAAACAAACAGAAAAAATTGCCCACAAATTCAAAAAAGCAGGATACAGAATCGCTTACAAAACTACTAACAAAACAGAACACACACTATCAAAACGCATGCCCAAAGCACAAAACAAATTCGATCTACCCGGTGTATATAAGCTAAATTGTTCAAATTGCAATAAATTCTACATAGGCCAGACAGGACGTAGCTTCAAACAGAGATACATTGAACACACAAAAGCACTCCACACCACTACAGAATCTACCTTCGCAAACCACCTCATTGAAGCAAACCACACATATAAAAACATCGACAATAACATGAACATACTACACGTACACACAAAAGGCCGAAAACTAGACACTCTAGAACAATTAGAAATATACAAACACACACAAACAAATAAAAACGACATCCTAAACGAACAGACACAATTCAAATCGCACACATTATTCGAACACATCTCACCACACACACACAGCTTCGATCTTTCGAAACACTATCTCGTCGCCAACAACAAGACGAACAACGCTACCTACGACAGCCTCTGATGAAGCCTTCTATAGGTGAAAGCCGGTTTAGGCTGTAAGGTAAAACTTTACGTTTTTACTTATAAAAAACTTAGTGTTCCGAGTCGTCAATATTATAGTGATATTTAATATTTCCAACGGTTGATACTGGAGGTTAAAGTATTTAGTTAAAAGCATTGTTTACAATTAAGGACTTGGAATCGAACATCAGACGGGTTAGGTGTACAGTGAACCGGAATTAAATTATAATCGAGTGATAAAACTATATGGTGAATTGTTAAAATAATAATAAATGAATTATATAGTGGAAACAACCAAAAAGGAATATCAAAGTGTGAATTTAAAAAGGAAAGTATTGTGATATTAATCAAATTTTAAAAATGTTTAACGGTTATTATAAACTAACCTGTAACACTATATATACTAGCGAACTATTTTTTCACAAACACTGAACTATCACACAATAACACTGTTGTAATTTTTTTGTTAGTTGTTAATCATATTTTTGTGTGTTTAATTTTAAGAAGTGTAGTATTAATTAACCTAAAAAAGACCGTATCTGAGATTGAAAACTTTCAATAGTGCCATATACCAATTAGATATAAATTAGGTAATTCATATTAAGAATTATTTATTCATTTTAATTTTAAAAGAGAAACATTCAAAGTGAAACGTTTTGTACAAAGTAAAATTACTTACCGTTATTTGTAATCACGTAGACAGTTTTAACATTGAAAATGTTTATAAGGACGTGTTGCACATTTGTGCGTGATCGAAAATGGGAACCGGTGAGGTTCCATAGATACTACTTCTTTGTTGTCAGTAACGTAGTACACATATAAAATTTCGCTTACGAATGCGACTACATTTAACTTATAATCTGTACATTGGTAAATATATGTATATATTTTTTTCATAATACAGTATTGCATTGTCACGTGATTTAAGTGTGTATGCAAAATTTCAAGTCGCTATCACATCGGGAAGTATGTGAAAGTTCGATTTGAAAAATCCACTTTAGACCGATGGGAAAAGCAAGTTAAATAAAAGCGTTTAAAAATGTATTAGTTTTTAATTAATGTATTGTTACTCCCAGGTAAAAATGTTACTAAACATGAGGATTAATATTTGTTAGTGGATATATTCCAGGTTTTGGTTGAAGAAACTAGTCAGTTTTGATTAACAATATTTCTGATGATTCCTTTGAATAATAACTTGTCTTGGACTTCCAGATAGTGTTCACATAGCTCATCAATTGGTATGTCATTAATTAAATCGTTTTGTAGGGTGGAGTCTTCTCCATTGATGAGCACATTCATTAATAAGCATTTTATATTCTTGCAGTCAGCATGTTTGTACCATTGTGACAGATGCCCAATATGCAAGTCTGTAACAGAAATTATATTACAAGCCAAGTCAGTGGTGAATTCAACTGTCTATATCAATACAATAAACAACATAAGACGATATCCATGGACGTTTTCATGTCATATGAGGCTGGATCTGCTGAGTCAAGTCCAGAGGAAAATTAGGAAATAAAATTCCACTAGCGTTAGAGAATATTTTAATTGTATTTATAAAAGTATTGTAAAAGTTATAAATATTAATTTATATTTAATTGTAAAATTAGTATTAATGTTTTAATTATTGTTCATCTTGTTATTTGAATTAGCAGTCTCTGTAATTCCAACTTTGTCGTGTTTACTTGCTGAACTGCTACTTGTCATGTCCTGGACGAGGACTTTCAGTGTTTCCACCTAGGCCGTGGTTAAGGACTTGAAAATGGTGGAAACGCGGAAAGGGCTCGTCCGGAACATGAGAAGTAACAATTCAGCAAGTAAACATGACAAAGTTGGTTTTAATTATTGTTAAATTCTTAACATTCAATAAATTTTGTTGAGTTTTATTGCATTCAATAAATTGCTTCAGTTAGTATGAACTAGTCATTATATTACCATAGAATTTGTGTCACTGGATGTAAATTAGTTGTAGAACAACATTTTTGGTAATGGACATTGATGACAAGGGCATTTTTGCAGGGGACATTTTACACTGGACTTAATGACTGATAATATTGCATGAGTTGCATTATTGGAGTATATGAAGTTAGAGAACCTCAGTATAAATATTTGTTTATAATTTTCACGTTGATAGTTACAGTATAAGTTCTAGTTAAAAGTATAGAGAGCATTTCATGTACTGTATTACGTTTCAGATGAAACAATCAATGTTAAACTGAATTCAAAATTTACACGAGATAAAACAATCAATGTTGAACTGAATTCAAAACCTAACAATTGATTTGATGGTGCTGCTGGTAACATGTAC
Organism: Magicicada septendecula; assembly: GCA_034769895.1. Taxonomy (NCBI): domain Eukaryota; kingdom Metazoa; phylum Arthropoda; class Insecta; order Hemiptera; family Cicadidae; genus Magicicada; species Magicicada septendecula. Next base: position 460,228,641 of record CM068370.1, on the reverse strand, counting down.
ATTATATACACCACGTGTGTAGTTGATTTGGCTTTGACAGGTGGATTGCAGAAAACTCAATTCTGCTAACAAAGGCTAGGGGTCATTGTTGTTCTTCCTCTTTGTAGTTGCATTCTCATAATGAGACACAGCTAATGTATTACAAACTGGTTTATTCTCTCGCGTGCAGAGTGTTTAGTCATTCTATATTAAAAAAGCAGTGCTGCATTAAGTAATTTTCCTGCTGCATCATTCTTTGTAATATTACGTACTGCATGTGCATACTGTCTGATTGGCTAGAATCATATGTTCTTGATAACTTTCATTTTTGTTTATGGGATTATTGATAATGACCATAATATATAATCATTGAAATTGGCCATTTTCATTTTTTAATACATTTTCTTTTCTTCTTATTCTTCTTCTTCACTACATGACTTGGGCTATAGCCCATTCTGACTTCACAGAGTCTCTGACCATTTTTTCCAGGGTCTTCCATGGCTCTTGTCGTCATTGGCCTATATTCAAACGCTTGTTTAGGAATACGTGTGTCTACCGTGCGTTCCACATGGGACTTCCAAATCTGCCTGTATTCCTTTATTCTCTCCAGAACTGAATGTAACTTCAGGACTTTCCTTATCTCATTGTTTCGTAGACGATCTCTCAAACTGTATCTCTTAACTGCTCTTAAAAATTTTATTTCCGAGGCCTGTATTTTTGAAATATGTTTTTGCAGGAAAGCCCATGTTCCACATCCAGACATTAAAGTTGGCACAGCCACAAACTTATAGAACTTCAGCTGTGTCTCCCTCTGTGTTTTATTCTTCAATAGTTGTTTTATTGTTCCTTAGATATAACTAAATTTATTTAACTTTCTCTCGATATCGTTATCCTTCCTATATGAGATATCACATCATGATATCTGCTCCAAAACACTTATCAGTTACAAGTTTTATTCTAACAGGCTTCTTCCTAGGAAGGCCATCACTTTGTCTTAGTATTTAAGATCTTAAAGTTGTATTTCTGGCAGATTGTGTGCAAGGTATAAATACATCTTTGTAACTCATAATAGATCTCTACCTTTTTTAATACATCTCTTGTTAAAGAGATATGTAGTGTAGAAATTAGCTAGAAAATAAATTGACAAAACCACAGTACAGATATCAGTAGACGGTTTATCCCCACTAACTATACTATATCCTGTGACAGTTCAGCTTGTAGGAACGTAAACAATGTCAGATGTTACGCTGTTATAACTGTTACTGTTGGACCATAAAATTTATAATGGATATAATGTAATTAAAATGATGATCAAGTATTGAAAAATTGTATGTTTTGTTTTTAAATCTATATTAATAAATCTCTAGGGGGGTCTACGTTTGTTCGCGGTAATCTCAGAATCTACTGAACCGATTTCAATGAAACTGTGCACGCTCATAGTAGGTACCCAACGGAAGGGTTTCCACTTTATTTGATAACGATAGGTTAAAAAGAACCGAAGTTATTCCAAAAAAACTCCTTTTTTTAAGTCCCGCGACTTCGATCGCGAATATTTGTATATGGTTGTTGTGGTAACTGTTGAGTTGGTAAATTGCTAATGGGACATCTGTATTAATAATATTCTTATATTGTAAGTTATGAATATAAAAAAAGTGCGAAGCAATAGATCCATCATTCATGTTTCCTCGATACGTAAAATCAAAATTTGATTATTTAGTAGATATTTACAAACATGCAGTAACACAATTAGATGAAACGTTTATTCGTATAGAATAATACAGATAGTGTATACATAAGTATATTGATATCAGTTAGTCCATTTGAATATTTATATTTTCGTAGGGATATGGAATTCTTAGCATATGGAATTCATATAAACAATACAATAATTTCATTGTTTGATTATATTGTAACATTGATTATACTATAGTATAGTATACTCGTATAGTACACGTTGATTCTGACAAACCATACTCTTCGACATTTGAATATTCAGTAGGCCTGTGTGCAGTAGGAATAATTAATTCTCGAGAATTATACTTAACTTACTTCACCACAGTCATGCGACAAGTGTCAGTGATGTAGTATCAGTGCCTTTTTCATTAATTTTACGTCATCGGTAAGTAATACAGTAGAGTCGCAATTATCCGTCCTAAACGGCCCGGCCGAAAGTCGGATAAGCAAAAAGGTCGAATAATAAGGAAAGAAATAAAATACTAATATTTACTGACACATAATGTATTTTTACACCAATGTATTAGTATTTACAACATATACAATAAAGTTGCAAGATAATAAGTTAATACATTAACAGGTTACGTATGTTTAAAAAAACTGGTGATATTTGTTTGCTTGCCTGCCGAATTACGTCTTCTCGCCACCATGTCTCGTAGCCGCTGAAGTAGCAGGATGTCAGTGCTTGTCGAATCTCTTTGTTGCTCCACGTACTTCAATGCTGTTTGAAGGGCTTGAAATCCTTCGTTGTGGGTAATCTTAGTTTCAGATTCATTGTTGCTATTTTTGTCTTCTTCTGCATTGTTATCAGTGCCGTTGACGATGTTGACGATATCTTCATCAGTCACTTCATACTCTTGATCTAGGGTAAACCATTCGTTGACGTCTTCAACTGTTGCATCTTCGCATCCAGGAATTTGTTTTAACAAAGGCAACACACTTTCATTATCTTCTGAGGCGGATTCTTCACTATGAGGTTTCTCACCCAATAAAACATTCCACGATTTAGCAATTGTTCCTGCACCAACACTTTCCCAGGATTGTGCAACAAAATAGCTACGTCTTTAAGATTTATCTTGCGCAATTTCTCAATCATGTTCTCTCCTTGGTCAATCGAGTCAATCAGAGAAGACAAAAGCTGCCTGTGGTAGTTTCTTTTTATAGTTTCCAGTACACCTTGGTCCATTGGCTGACAAATGGACGTAACATTAGGACATAAAAACATCGTCTTGATCTCTCCATCTCTAAGTTCATCTTCAATTGGATGAGTGGGGGCGTTGTCCAATAACAAAATGGCTTTTCTTGGCAATTGCTTTTTTCCCAAGAATTTTTTCACCTTTGGTACAAATTCACCAAAAAACCAGTTCTTAAAAATATCTGAGCTCATCCATGCACTCTTTTGGTTTGAATATTGTTAAATAACTAGATCGGTACGAATATTATTTATCAGTTGTACGTTGAGTACGTCGTTTTGTAATTAAACCGTGTTCCGTTCAAGTATTAATTTGATTTAGTTTATTTATTTTAATTATTTATGATTGGTTTTTGGTTTTATTTATTATTATGAAGTAGTTGAGTTAAAGTGTTCAAGTTTATTATTAATTGTTTAAACTGTTCATCGTTTGTCAAATGTTGAGTATTGGACAGAGGTTGATTCTTCTTCACTAGTAGATATATTTCGGCTACGTTGGTTCTCACTGGAATCAAGACAATTTAGGATAACGGTACTTACTTTGAGTGATGTTCTTGTTGTCAGGTAGAGTGTATCAGCTCATCTAAAAAACAAGATTAATTCAAAATCATTTGTGGCGCCATTGTATTGCCAACTGTTGCATGTCATCTACCAAGCCTGCAAATGCCTATCTACGTGAAATAATTGGACCAACTCTAATTATTTAGTTTAAACATAACTTATTTCTTGTTAAAATCTGTGCCTTAATTTCATTGAACCCTTAACATAAGAAGGTCAGACTTCACAATTACTTTTGCATTTTCATCAAACTCTTGTTAAAATCTCAGGGTGGTCAAGCTGCGTATGTGGATACAACACTCCACAATGTTTTTGTTTACAATGAATTTAATAAATATGGGTTCTTTTAGCTTACAAGATACTTAACATTAACACAACACAACAATTATCATTGTTTAATAGGAGAGTGGTCACCTCGGATAACTAAACTCTCAATTCATTAATAAAAACTTCAACAGACTACTTGCGTCAACTTCTAGGTTAGACCTGGCGTGTCTGGTATAATGCCAGTTAAGTTAATTAAAATCTAAATGGTCAATTGACAAAGAAAATTCAAATTTACTGCAGTTATAACATCTTCAGCAGATCCAACTATCGCTAGACTACTATTTTGGATATCCTTTCTCAGGTATTTTTCTTATTTCTAACAACATATCAATAGGTTATGAAATGGTCGTACACTGACTTAACCTATTCGATTCAGTAAAGCATACTGTCCTTGTATAAATAGTTAACACTCATTTTATAATTAGAGTGAATAAATTTCGTTAATTCTTATCCCTAGTTTACTTGTTACTTGACTTTATGAGGGTTAATGCCTCTTCAAAGTTCATTATATATTCTTAATCCGATACAGTGTCAGGTTATGGTTCACTTCTTAAGTCTATAATAATATTATTAAACCACCATACTCCCTTTTTATTTATAAGACCGCGATTGCTGGGATTGTACACTAGCAATTGTATTCGCACTTTCACTATTCTTGATTACTTCGTTTATATCACTTTATTAATGCCTTTATTAACGACATTTTGAGTCGTATTAACCTTGACTATGACGTTTACTACATGCACAGGTTAGGTTAATTTACTTTTCTGGTGTCGAGAACTCTCGTCTTGTTTCCTGAGTCGATCGTACAATAAGAATGACGCTTAGCTTGGTGTCCCTTTGTTGGCCAAGCCTCGCTATAGTTACTTTGATTGGTGGAAAGCTCGATGACACCTCACTGGCGTTTTCCGGCGGCGGCGGTTTTTGATGTCGAGAGTACGAAAATATTTTCTTCCAATTTACACAAATATTTAAAATGCGTTTAACTTTCTTATGGTACTTGGGAGTTCTAATTTAATCATCTCAATCGTTTGTAATTGTTCTTTAGATCAATTAGATACCCCTCAAGCCATAATTCTGTTTATGTTTGATAATTTCTTCTTTTCACAACTTAGGCCTATTACAATATTTTCATTTAAAACTATCTTACTGTATATTATTTACAATTTAACTTCACTACTAATTAATTTCATTACTATTCAGTCTCTTTCTGCCTTTTAGTTAGATTATAAATCAGTTATGCGTGAAAGCAACTCTAAAATTGAGTATAAACCCTGCTGTACAGATAGCATTATGGTTTAGATTTAGTTGATATAATTCATTGAAGGTATTTTAAGAGTTAGTTACATTTCCCACTTATTCTTAAGTTCTCCCTTCAACTTCTGGTTATCATTGTCTGACTTAATTGATGCCCTTTTTTGTGTATTTTTGTTATTGACATATTTAGTGTTTGGCAGACCTAGGCCTTAAATTTTATTCTGCTTTAATCTCAGAATACTTTGTTTATATTGATTACATTTTAACCACTACTTGGTGTCTTGTCTATCTTATGAGTTTACTACTGTTGGTTTAGTCTGATACTCTGTTGAACTTAATATTTAGATCAGTCTCTGGGCTCTTTATAGGCCTATTACCCCCCCCCCAAGTTAGTTTTAACAGTGGTTTGTTCATTGCTATTGAATTACTTCTGAATATTGTCACTTATTTATCTAAATTAGCTATTACAACTACTATTATAACTTCTAGTTGTTACCTTTAGTGGTTTTGACACAATTATTCCCTGAATTATACCCTTTGTGTTCACCTATAGTTCAGGCACTATACGGTGTTACATCTTTTCTCTTAACTCTGAATTATTTTTAATTTTAGAGATCATTCTCCCTTACAAAATAGTGATAGTAATTATATTAAGGTGTTACCATTATTTGATTGGTAATAGTATATCACCTTTCTCTGTTAATTCAATAAAACTTCTTGCATCTGGTCCCAAGATACAAGTATGTCTATTTTCCATTATCTTGTTATATTTTTAAGCTAATTACAATTGTTTTACATTATATAAGTGACTGTGAACCTTGCTGGTTCTATTGACACTAATGTCTCATCTCTTTTATACCTTATTGTTAAAGTTTTTTCAAGATTTGTTAGGTAACTTCAGAACGTCTAATTTATTGTTTGAATTTATACTAATTACAATATAATGCTACTTCTTCTATACATTAATTTTGTGTTGGTACTACCCTTTTAACAGTTAGGTTTATTACCCTCCAACAGAAATTGGATTAGTTATCATTTAGATATTTAATGCTTTTATTTGAGGTGCCTTATTCACATGTAGTGAGGTTATGGGTCCTATCTTGGTTTGACAACAATGTGTTTATTTTATTATGATTTCAATGTCTTTTATTTCACATTATTATAGTATTACTAATGTTATTTATTACTTTAGGTTTATTAGACACCTTTCTGTCTCTATTACCCATTCTTAAACAGTATTCATTAACATCATTCTATAAGTTATATCCCTACATTTGCTCTAGTTACAAGGCTGGTCTATATGATTCATTTTTGTTATTCTTCCAGATACACAGTTAATTTATACTTTGTCTAATTTTACTTCACTCTCCTGATTTTTATTCATTATCTCATTTATTCACTTTATAAGCTTTCTTTGTCAGCATAGTTATTTATATTAAGTCATCGGGCTTCATTATTTCTCTGTTCTTTACTCTGGGCTTTCTTGTTATGATCCATTCATCTTGTCTTAATTCTTCTTTTGTTTCGTGTAGGGCATATCTTATTCTTCTTTATGTTTTTGTATCCAGTTGGGCTTTGTAGTATTCTTCCTTACTCCACTCTTAGTTTCTTCTCTCTGCCTTTGGATGTCTCATTTTTACCTAATCTATTGGGTTAGTTGTCAGTTAATTACGTTTCGTCTAAGTCATTGTCATTATTTCCTTGATCATCTTCGTCAGTTTGTTAAAGATGTATTCTTTATTCCTTTCAAGTTATACTTATCTTTGTGATTAACGTTAAATTTTGGCTGTAGCATTTCTTATGATTTGTTATGGTTGGTTATCGTTTGTTTTGGACCCTGGTGGTCATGATATTATGTAACATTACAATATTTTACTGGCAATGCGTTTTTAGAAACCTGTTTGAAAGCTCTAGGGTTCTTTGATTTCCCAATCAATAGAAGTTTCATCTTTAGATTGGCAGTAGCATTACTACAAGCAAGAATTGTGACACGTTCCTTACTTCGTTTATGACCAGGGGCTGCTGTTTCTGGCTTAGCTGCAAGGGTTTTGCTTGGAAGAAGCTTATAATTAAGGCCAGTTTCGTCGCAATTAAAGATTTGATCACCAGTCAATCCTTCTGTATCAACCCATGAGTGTAACCTTTGCTTAAAGAATTCTAAACTGTCACAATCAGCAGATAGTTTCTTCCCGCAAATATTAAGCTGGCGAACTCCATACCTCTTCTTCCACCGATCGAGCCATCCAACACTTGCTGTGAAATTAGGGTCTCCTTCATTAAATTCTTCACGAAACTTCAATGCCTTTTGCTGCAACATTGGTCCAGATATTGGCACACCATCGCCTCTTTTTTGCACGAACCAAAGATATAACGCTTCACTAACCTTTTCGTATTCACACTTTTTCATAATTTTTCTTCCTTGCAAAGCTTTGTCAGTCACTCTTTCAGAACACCATTTCTCAATTTGTGCTCGGTTCCTCTTCCAGTCGCCAACAGTAACACGCCCAACACCACAGTCTTGCGCCACTTTTAATAATGTTTCACCTTTGTCTATTCTTTTTAAAGCCTTTAGTTTCTCCTCCATAGCCACAACAACATTTTTCCTTTTCGAAGCCATCACTACAGACGCTGTACCACACGACACGACTTTGGATAAACGAAACGAGCGAAACAAGTTAAGACAGATGAGAAACGAACTGATCGGTACGTAGTCACTATTGACACTATGGGTTGTTTACAGGTTAGGCCTGATGACTCATGGTGAAAGGCGTGTCATGTGACTCAGCGGTCATTCACTTACTAATCCTATTAGTTACGGGTGACTGACAACACTCAAAAATGAAACTTTCCAGCCGATTGTATACTGTACTACCTTGAGAATTCTAAGAATTCTTCTCGGTAGCATGTGTAAAATGATAACTGACCATTCCGTAAATTTTAATTTTTTACGTAAGGATGGTGTCGGATAATTCAGAATGTCGAATAATCGAAGTTTGAATAATCGAAGGTCGAATAATCGCGACTCTACTGTATGTGCAATATGTATTGTATAAATTATTAATTGCCCCCTAGAGATTTATTAGTATAGATAAAATAAATACATTTCCACATTTTTAGCTTGGCAATGCCAAAAAGACGATCATGTTTAGGAAGATCTACTGCTGCTGTGAAAAGAATGAGGCTACTTAGAGCATCTGAAAATGACGTCGAAGGAGTCGAAATGCAATCAGCTCCTGGAAACTCTTCAGAAAGATCTGGATTAGAAGAAGTCTCACGGGTTGAAAGTCCTACGATTCGTAAAAATAGATTAGCGGCACAAAGACGCAGGCAAGCGACTCTCAGATCACGAGGTCCTACTTTATGATGGAATGCAAAATTAAATAGTGGTTTCAATTATAATCCAATTATTAACTACGTGAATGAAACAGATATCGGGTTACCGAGTATGGTTTGCCCACATTGCAAAGCTTTAAAGTGGAAAAATGAATCACATGGATTATGTTGCTCTGCAGGAAAAGTGAAATTAGATCCCATACTTCCTCCTCCAGAACCGTTAAAATCATTATTAAATGGAGAACATCTTTTATCGATAACATTTTTGAATGCATTAAGATCGTACAATTCAGCTTTTCAATTTACATCATTCGGAGCCAATGAAATAGTCGAAGGGAGCTTCATGCCTACTTTCAAAATTCAAGGGCAAGTATATTACCTCATGGGATCATTACTCCCCACACAAAACGAAGTACCAAAATTTTTACAGGTGTATTTCATAGCTGATTATTTACAGCAAGCTGAAACAAGAATGGATCATATTCGTAACTTGGATAAGACATTAGTAACAGAACTTCAAAATTTATTTCACGCAATCAACCCATATGTTAGTGAGCTGAAAATTGTGTTTGAATTTGTAACATCTGCGAATAATAATCAGTACAATATTGTGATTCATGCTGATTGAAAAGAAAACAATGAAGAGCACAGGGGTCACTACAGTGCACGACAACTAATGAGGTGGCAGTAGTTTTAGATAACCAGGAATGCGATAAACGCGATATAATAATCCGTGCGAGGTATCATACGCTACATCGAATTGCAGAAACACATCGAGCTTATGATGCTTTACAGTACCTTTTAATGTTTTGCAGAGGAGAAGATGGTTATCATTTTACACTAAAATTAGTCGATCCTCAGACTGGGTTACAAACTACTAAGAAAGTTTCAGCTCTACAATTTTATTCGTACAGACTCATGATGAGAAAAGATGAGTACAGTCATTTAATTTATTACAAACAGCTTTTGAATCAATATATTGTTGATACGTATGTATGCTAAGATAGAGAGGGAAAGGCTTGTATACATCCGTACTCATCAAACTCAGTTAAGAGCTGAGAATTACATACATTTGCAAGATGGGAAAGGCTTGTATACATCCGTACTCATCAAACTCAGTTAAGAGCTGAGAATTACACACATTTGCAAGATCCATTATGAAATAATGAAAGTTTGGATAATTTAGGCCGCTTGGTCATTCTACCCTCAAGTTTCACAGGAGGTCCACAATATATGCATGAGCGAACGCAAGACGCTTTTTGCTACGTATGCAAATACTCGTGGCCTGATTTATTTATTACATTCACTACAAATCCTAAGTGGAGAGAGATCGTCCAGGAGTTGCATCAAGGCTTTTCAGCTCAAGAGCGACACTGTATAGCACGCGTATACAGCATAGAGTGGCAAAATCGAGGTTTGTCGCATGCGCATATTTTTCTCTGGTTAGAAGAAAAAATATGACCAGATCAGATAGATTCTGTGATTAATGCAGAGCTGCCGGACCCTGATAAAGATCCAGAGCTTTATGATATAGTTAAAACACACATGATTCATGGGCCATGTGGAACAATTAATGCACAGTCACCATGTATGAACAAGGGTCAGTGTACTAAACGATATCCTAAATCGCTTACAAAAGAAACGACGATAAATGATAACAGCTACCCTAATTATCGCCGACTAAGTCCTGAAGATGGAGGTTTTCAGTGTGAAATCCATTTGAGAGATGAGATTTTTATAGTTGACAATAGATGGGTAGTTCCATATTCACCGGTGCTTTCACGAGCTTTTGGTGCTCACATCAATGTTGAATTGTGTAGTAGTGTAAAATCCATTAAATATATATGTAAATACTTCAGTAAAGGCTCCGTCCTAGCTACGATTGGTATACAAAATTCTTACGATGAGGTATTACAGTTTCAAAATGGTCGCTACATAAGCACATCTGAAGCTATATGGAGAATCTTCTCTTTCCCTATACATGAGCGTTTTCCACCTGTTATTCATCTAGATGTACATCTTGAAAATGGGCAGAGTTTATTTTCATGAAGATAATTTGCACGAAAGAATAGAAAATCCAAGAAACAGCACTCTCATGGCATTTTTTATCTATGTCGGGAAGCTGACTTTGCCAGAACTTTGTTGTATGAAGAAGTGCCAGCATATTACACTTTCAAAGGCAGACAGGAAAATTTCAACCTAGACGTCGAGGAGTCTTATGAGAAGGGAGCGAGAACGTATATCGTGAACACGTATTGGGTTGAGTTATACAGTTAATCCAAACAATCATGAATGTTATTTTCTTCGTTTACTTCTGCACAATGTACGTGGCCCAGCTTCATTTGAAAATATCAAGACTGTCGACAACGTAATTCATCCAACGTTTCAAGCTGCATGCCAAGCTCTTGATCTCCTAGAGCAGTGGTCGCCAAACTTTGAAGCCACTGAGCAACCGTACTGTTCGTCAATCTTACTGTGAGCTACCAAAAGAAACCAGGACAAAAATAAATTTTTTTTCTAAACCACACATTTATTTATTACCTATAAACATACATTTCTAGTAAATATTACATCCAATTGAATAAAATTGTTTATATTGTAAAGAATTTAATAAGAAGTGTAAGAACAAAATTTTTTTCATCTAATTAAGTTTAATGAGAAGGATGGCTCTTTTTTATCATCAACAATTTTTTAATGTTAGGTGAGTAGGTCGTAGCTGCCATTCGAATGCAGTTGTCCAAATGTTCATCAGTCAGTCTGTGTCTGTACTTGTTTTTTATAAACTTCATACTGGAAAAAGAAACCTCGCACAGATATGTAGAGCTGAACATTGCCTTCACTCGTAGACCAACCTGAACCAAAATTGGATATTTTTCCGTAGGAACAAAAGGCCAAATATTTTCAGAGCTTGACGTGAGTGATTTTAAAGAAAGGTCATTTTGAAAGTCAATCAGTTCCATCTCCACTGCAGCGTCGTCTTCTTCAAAATGTTGCATGACACAAGTAGAGAATTCTTCACCATCAATCTCAATAAAAGGAGATTTGACGAACTGCGCTACAGTTGAAATGCTTTTGAAGTCTTGAAAGCGTTGATTGAATTGACTTTTCAAATCTGAAAGAATTGCAATGTATTCTTTGTTGTTGTAAGGAGGCTGTGAAGGGCCTTGCTTGTCAAGGGTTTGCTTCAAACAGGCAAAGTGCTTGTATTCACCCTGGATGAGATTTATTTCCCACAGCTCCAGCTTTTTTGAGAATGAAACCACATCTGAAATTGTTCATTGTTCTACCAATATCTTTATCCTTACCTTGAAGCTGCAAGTTAAGGATATTTAGCTTTTCGGTGATGTCTGCAAGAAAAGGAAAATCTTGCAGCCAAACCGGATCTTCTAGTTCAGGGAAAAATTCACCTCGTTCTTTAAAAAAATTTACCAAAGCAGGAAGCAACTCTGCGAAACGTTGCAAAACTCTGCTTCTGCTAAGCCAACGAACTTCTGTATGAAGCAATAGATCACCATACTGGCATTCAACTCTTCAGTCAGTGCCCTGAACAAACGTCTCTGAAGTGCCTGTGCTCTCACTTTATTTACTACTTTTACGACTGTTTTCATTACATTGTTCATACTTAAGAACTTTCCACATAATGACTGCTGGTGTATTATACAATGGTAAGTCAAATTTCGTAAAGCTGTTGTCTTTACGACACAAGGCAATGAATCCCTTCTCCCCACCTACCATCGCAGGAGCTCCATCGGTTGCTAAGCCCACCAACTTCTTTACAGGAGTACTTTCAGAGTTGATAAGCCTTTTAAATGGTAAAAATATGTCCTGTCCCGTAGTATGTCCTGTAAGTGGTACAACTTTTACCAGCTCTTCTCTTATTTCAAAATCATCAAAAGCCATTCTTACAAAAACGGCCAACTGAGCTGTATCAACTATATCAGTTGATTCGTCAAGTTGTAGGGAAAAATAACTGCAGCGATCAAAGTCAGTTTTAAGTTGTGAAGTTACATCAGAACTCATAGCTTCAACTCTTCTTATTACTGTATTTTCAGAAAGCTGTACAGATTTAATAGCAGACATTATCTCAGTATTGTTTTTGAAATTGTCAAATAATGTATCTGCAGCTTTGATTAACTCACCATCTTCGTACGGTTTCTTATTTTGGGCGATCACTTTGGAAACTCGGAATGATACCTCAGTTGCTGCCTTATTCTTGTCCTGATGCCATAACCTTAGTCTGATGTACGCATGAAACACATAACAGGCATAACCTGACTCTCGCTCAAACAACTATGACACTGAGTAACAGTTGCGCGGAGTAGTGCAATTTCAGGTTAGCCAACCTGAGCATGACCGCGATCTACCTAAAATTTCCCCGCGAGCTACTGGTAGCTCGCGATCGATGGTTTGGCGACCACTGTCCTAGAGAATGACAATCATTTGAACGACACATTGTCAGAGCAGAGTTTATTTGCTAGCCCTGGCAAAATGAGAGAACTTTTTTTTTGCAATAACGTTGGTGTTCTGCAGTATTTCAAACTCGAGTGCATTGTGGATTAAATACAAAGACCACTTCTCTGAAGACTTGATTCGAGATATTATGCGTCGAATTCCTGATGCTGATTTGAGTTTATACAAGGAAAGCATTGAAAATAGTTGTTTACTACTTTTACAAAATTTTGTTATTTCTGTCGGTGGTAATCCGATAGCTCAATACGGATTACCAAATCCACAGTCTACCGTGCAAAATATTTCAAAGGAATATCTTTCTGAAACCACTTATGACAGACAACAGCTACTTTCTACAGTTGAAGAGAATGAAAGATTACTGATAGACGAACAAAGAAATATATCAACTCATTCTTCAAAGTGTTTACTGTAAGTCTGGAAATGCATTTTTCCTTGATGCACGAGGAGGCACAGGTAAAACATTTTTAATCAAAGTGACTCTATCGAATTTAAGCAGGGCCGTTCCTGGGGCTGCAGGCGCCTGGGGCGAGACGTCTCACGCCCCCCCCCCATCAATAATGCAACAATGACTTTGTGCCAAGATTTATGCTAGATAGTACCTTCAGTTTCAGACATTCAACATCTTACCTTAAAAATTTTCCGATAGTCTCTGCTCATTGCTTTGCTGATACTGGAGTTCATAAAAAACAAACATAATCACCTACAGAATACGGACTTTTTGGGTTTAATCTTTTTTACGAGTTTTAATAATAGGTATAAAAGCATTAAATCCCATAAAATTCCCACCCTTATGGCTATTCTTTATATGTAAGGAAATAAAACGTCCAACACACATATTATATTACTTTAAAAAAATTCTTTATAGTGCCTTAAAAAACTACATACATTATACGATATTGTTGTTGTTACAGCTACAAAATAATACGTTGAATAATAATATAAAAAGTAGACTTATTGTTTAACAGAAGAAAATGCGTCATTAATAACGTTATTATTATCTGTGTGGACTGTGTGGATGAAGTATTTCGTAAAATTAATTGTAACAGAAAACATAATTAAAATTATGAAAAACACATTGGAACTCGTTTTAAAAGTTTACTAAATTAACTCTAGGATTTACATTCCCAAAGGGATTTTTCTCACTTTTGCATTGGCATACGACCTTACAATGTCTTTGAAGTCCAACTTCTTTGCCTCTTCATTTTCAATTGATAAAATTGCTAATGCAGTTAATCTATCCTGAGTCATCGCAGATCTAAGATACGTCTTGATTAGCTTCAGTTTGCTGAAGCTCCTTTCTGCATTTGGTACGGTAACTGGAATTGTGACTAGGATTCGTAAGGAAATCCATAAGTTCGTGAACAGATCCTTGTGGTCGCCAGATTTAATTTTTCTTAACAGTTTGACTGGGGCTAGTTCTTCATTTGATTCACAAAATACACTTTTCACTTGTTGAATCTCATTAAAAAGTTCTCTACCATTAATGTCACTTACACCACCAACGGTAAGAAAATCTTCAAGTCCAAGACAACACTTCTTCAGCTCGTATTTCGTTGGTAGAGTGTTCAAGTTGTAAAGGAACCCTCACACATCGTGATGGTGTTTTAGTTGTTTGGTTCTTTCATTTAAAGATATAGTTACACTGTCAACTAGAGGTAAAAACACCTCTCTCCTGTAAATATCTTCTGCTGATTCCTCTTCATGGTTAGAGTCTTCCTTTGAAACCTGCTTCATTCTACCCCTACGCTTCTTTGGGAAAGATGTCTCTATTTATAGTTCTTTGGCAGTCTCCTTTGCACTGATGATTGCATCAGCTAACCCGTTTTCCCTAAAGGTTTTGAGAAAGTCTTCACATCGTTGAAGCAGCTTCATTGTCGAAGGAAGGTCAACAGCAGTTTTACTTTGCAATGATTTGCTTACGATGTTTACTTGAAACAAAAGGTCATACCAAAGAATAAGTGAGACGAGGAAAGAAAAATCCTCCATGTGACTGACCAATGAGAGGGCCTCTGATGATACTTTTGAGTCATCGACATTTTCAGACAGTTCTATGAGAGATTCTCTGATCTCAGAATACTGATATCTGACCGCTTGGAGTGAATTTATCCTCGCTTCCCAGCGTGTTTCACATACTTGCTTTAAGGAGAGAGTCGTAACGTGTTCACTGATGACACAATATCGCTTTGTTGATGCTGCAAAAATTGTATATAGGCGCTGGAGTATTCCAAAAATTAAGGTCGATTTAACAGATGATTTTGCACCATCACTTACTACCAAGTTTAAGCTATGACAACTGCATGGAGTAAAAGACGCTCTTGGATATTCTTTCAAAACCCTTGTCTGTACACATTTGTGGGCTCCCGCCATATTGGCCCCGTTGTCATAGGCTTGTCCTCGGCAGTCATTCATGTCCAGGTGGCAAGCTTCGATCTCTTCAAATAGCAACGTACTATGAGCTTCACCTGTGGATTCGTGAGCAGCTTTAAAGCTAATAAAACTTTCCTCTACCTTAATTGCTTCACTAGTCTCGTCTTCTTCAGATACAGATTCATATCTGATTGTGAGGGAGATTTGGTCCCTATGACTTATGACTTATGTCTGGTGTACTGTCCATTATAACAGAAAAGTACTTAGCGTTTTTTACTTTCTGAATGATTGACAGTTTTACCTTTTCTCCTAGAAGAGTAATTATCCCATTTTGAGTTTTGGGGCTTAGTAGACTAATTGTAGGGGAGGTAACACTTTCCACCCGCCTCAAGTGATCCATCATCACAACATCGAACTGTCCTAAAAGCTGTACTAAACCTAGAAAGTTTCCATTGTGCTGTGTAAAAAGCTTATCTGATGAACCTCTAAACGCAATATTGTGTTCTGCTAGGTACATTGTTATTGCAACAATACGTTGTAGGACCTCCTGCCACCGTTCACTTTCTGTTCGGATTTGATTCAATAATTGTTGTTTTATAGAAACATTTCCTTTCAAGCGCGTTTCAGCTTCAACCCACTGTACCATGTACTTGAAGTGTTCCGGGCTCGTCTCATGGGCTCGTAGCCGCTCTCCTTGATGTTTCCGGTCATTCAGGCCTGATTTTTGACCGAGTTGTGATTTTGATTTGGATTCAAAAATTCGGCAGCAGAAACAAAATACTGCGTCACTTTCATTAGAATATACTAACCAACGACGTTTGACTCTCTCGCCGTTATCTGCGCACCTATAAAAAAATTCATTTGAAAAATGCCTCATCTGGTGGTTTTTTGGATATTCATGGTCCTGTTTTGCTTGGCGAAGGGGTCCTTTTAAAGTAATATCATCTTTTACAGATTGTTGAAGAAATTCAGGCCAAGTTGAAGGGTCGGCTGATAATATTATGGAGCTAACAGTCTGACTTTCGTCACCTAAAAGTAATTCATTTTCATTGTCGGTACTCGAGGACTGTAAGGGATTGAAATTGTTAGAAGTATTTTATCAAGATCAAGTCTGCTTAAGTCCGATATCTGCGACGCCGTTTTACAAGGCAGAACTGAGCTCAGAGTTAACGATTTGTGTTTTCAGCTTCTTCAGTTAAAGTTAAATTACTTCGTGTGGTAAGATTTTCATCTGGGCTACTCACCCCTTCGGCGGCTACATTGGATGAACATCGAGGCGAAAAGAAGGATGTGAGTTTTGGCACCTTTTTGAGGAATGCTTCTTTTGCAGCCTCTTCTTCTCGCGCTAATTTGCGCCGTTGTGCTACAGAAAGGTTTTTAGACATTGCGGCCTAGCAGCTTCAGTTCACTTATAGTCTTATACACACAACACACTCACGCTTTCACGCACTGTCTACATAATAACAAGGTCACATCGAGACGCGAAACGCACTTGACAGGTGTAGTGTCTGCACTGCACTGATCAGAGAGACTGGCGCGGAGAGGGTGGAAGGGCACACGGCGCACGCGCGTCAAGAGCGGGAGGGGACGGAAAGCGTGGCAACTGGCGATGGTCGACTTTATTGCTTCCTTTGGGGGACGTCTGCGCTACGACAATAGATATTTGAGTAAACAACGATGGCATGACAGGTCAAAAGGATCGCATCCCGGTAGCTAAATATGAATGACACAAGATTACCTGCAACTGCAATGAATGGTTTATAATCTTAAAAATGTCTAAGATAATACTATTATTGAATCTGTGTTAAATTCAATATTATTGTTGAACTTGTGTGTAATTCCAATATTCTTCTTCTGTAAATTGGTTTTATAAGAGTTATAAATGGGAAATATTTTATTTATTTTCTTTGCGGAGGTAAAATAAATAAAAAAATATTTTGTAATTTAAAAAAAATCCTACTTCGTGGCGCCCCCCCCAGCCGCGGCGCTCGGGGCGACCGCCCCGCTCGCCCCGCTCGCCCCGCCCTCGGAACGGCCCTATTAAGAAGCGAAGGCAAGATCGCATTAGCAGCAGCTTCCTTGGGAATCGTTGCTACATTATTACATAGCGGAAAAACGGCTCATTCCTTATTTAAAATACCAACAGATTCAAAATATCACTATAATATTGACGACTCGGAACACAAAGTTTTTTATAAGTAAAAACGTAAAGTTTTACCTTACACCCTAAACCGGCTTTCACCTATAGAAGGCTTCATCAGAGGCTGTCGTTAGTAGCGCTGCTCGTCTTGTTGTTGGCGTCTTGTTGTTATAGGTGAAAGCCGGTTTAGGGTGTAAGGTAAAACTTTACGTTTTTACTTATAAAAAACTTTGTGTTCCGAGTCGTCAATATTATAGTGATATTTAGTTAAGTAACGGACACGTCATGGACAACGAAATCCAAGAACCAACAGATTTGAATTGCAGCGAATTTCCAGTGTGCAATATTTCCAAAAATAGTGCTAAAGCAGAATTGATTAGAAATGCAGACTTGATTGTTTGGGATGAGTGCACTATGGCCCCTAAAAATTCAGTAGAAGCTCTCGATAGAACTCTACGAGATTTGCGCAGTGACAACAGATTTATGGGCTGGAATAACTTTTCTCTTTGCCGGAGATTTCAGACAAACATTGCCCGTAGTTATGCGAGGTACCAGAGCTGATGAAGTAAACGCTAGCGTCAAACGATCGAATATATGGCGTACCTTTCAAACAGTATCACTCACAATAAACATAGGAGTCCAACTTGGAGGTGATGCAGATATTCACGATTTTTCTACTATTGCTTATCTAATCCGTCGAGTGACTTACTTGTAATTTCGCTTGACGCGTTTCAGGGCATATGCCCCATCTTCAGAATAATTCCTCTTCACAGAACGTCAGACATTAAGATTAAAATATAATAAATTAAAATTAAAATCAATGGTTAAAACATTAACTCGTCAAAATATTAAAATACACTAAATGCACAGAGGAGCACACACTGTCACAACATGAGTTCACTTCGCGTTATAGCCGGTGTACACCGTCGCGATGTTACTAGCGCACTGACTGTCCGAGTAAACTGTTATCTGTGCAACGCATCTTGTATCCCAATGGCCGTGTCGTACAAGGGATTTGACTTGAAGTTGAGTTGGTCGTTTAATATTAATCCGCCGTCTTGTGAGTTATTCGTCTTTTTAGACTGTTTAAAGGCCTTGTAAATTTTGAATTCTTCTAATGTGTACATATATCTGCATTTTTTGCAAATGTGTAATGGTTTAAAATTGGTGTCAAAATCGGTGTAGTTATGATTATTATTTACGAGGTGACGTGCAAAGTTGGATTTGATAATATGGGTGTCGTTTTTTGGTAAATGTTCTTGGAAGCGTTTTTTGAACGCTCTGCCGGTTTGTCCGATATAGAAGCTGTTGCAATCGTCACATTGGATTTTATAGACACCTGTCCTGTTTTATTGGTTTGGCAGATTTATGGTGAAGAATTTTCTTAATGTTGTTATCAGTCCGGAAAGTTAAAGTTATATTCAATTTTCTAAAAATGTTGGTTAATGTATGGGGTAAAGTTCAGCCATAAATAGAAGTCACGTACATGCTGTCTTGGTTACTACTCGGTTTTGTTTTCTTGTTATGTAACTTTTTCCGGTGTTTTTTTATTAAAGTTTCAATCATAGAGCACGTATATCCATTGGCCTTAGCTATGTATTTAATGGTGTTCACTTCCTCATTAAAGTCACTGATTTCTAACGGTATGGTGAGTAATCTATGTATGAAACTGTTATAGGCGGCCATTTTTTGTGGAAGAGGGTGATGGGAATCTGCGTGTATCGTGGCGTCGGTGGTGGTAGGTTTTCTATATATTTGGTATTGAAAAGTATTGTCAAACCTTGTTATTGTTAGATCGAGAAAATTAAGTTTATTTTCTATTTCAACCTCGAGGGTAAATGGCCGCCTATAACAGTTTCATACATAGATTACTCACCATACCGTTAGAAATCAGTGACTTTCATGAGGAAGTGAACACCATTAAATACATAGCTACAAAACCGAGTAGTAACCGAGACAGCACGTACGTGACTTCTATTTACGGCCGAACTTTACCCCATACATTAACCAACATTTTTAGAAAATTGAATATAACTTTAACTTCCCGGACTGATAACAACATTAAGAAAATTCTTCACCATAAATCTGCCAAACCAATAAAACAGGACAGGTGTCTATAAAATCCAATGTGACGATTGCAACAGCTTCTATATCGGACAAACCGGCAGAGCGTTCAAAAAACGCTTCCAAGAACATTTACCAAAAAACGACACCCATATTATCAAATCCAACTTTGCACGTCACCTCGTAAATAATAATCATAACTACACCGATTTTGACACCAATTTTAAACCATTACACATTTGCAAAAAAGGCAGATATATGGACACATTAGAAGAATTCAAAATTTACAAGGCCTTTAAACAGTCTAAAAAGACGAACAACTCACAAGACGGCGGATTAATATTAAACGACCAACTCAACTTCAAGTCAAATCCCTTGTACGACACGGCCATTGGGATACAAGATGCGTTGCACAGATAACAGTTTACTCGGACAGTCAGTGCGCTAGTAACATCGTGACGGTGTACACCGGCTATAACGCGAAGTGAACTCATGTTGTGACAGTGTGTGCTCCTCTGTGCATTTAGTGTATTTTAATATTTTGACGAGTTAATGTTTTAACCATTGATTTTAATTTTAATTTATTATATTTTAATCTTAATGTCTGACGTTCTGTGAAGAGGAATTATTCTGAAGATGGCGCATATGCCCTGAAACGCGTCAAGCGAAATTACAAGTAAGTCACTCGACGGATTAGATAAGCAATTATTTATTTAATACAGTGACTTGGATACTTTAAAAATGAATATTTCTACTATTGTGTGTCCAAGCAGCCATGCGCCCTGAAGGATTAGGCGCATGTGTGGCAATATGTGTCCTTCAGGGCGCATGGCTGCTTGGACACATAATACTTTATTAAACCTTAGAGATGGTAAGATACCAGAGACAGACGGTGCGATATGTTTACCACCATCAGTATGTTGTACAGTTTCTTCACTGGCAGAGTTGATCGAAAAGGTTTATGGACATATTGAGTCTATAAATTTGCACGATGATGTGTGGTTATGTGAGCGTGTGATACTAGCACCAAGAAATGAACAAGTAAATGCCATAAATAGCTGCATATTGCAAACATTTCCAGGAGACGAAAAAACATATCACTCCATTAATACAGTTTTGAAAGAAGAGGATGTAGTACATTACCCAACTGAGTTTTTGAATACTTTATCTGCATCAGGATTACCAGCTCACACATTGAAATTAAAACTAGGTGTTCCAATTACACTCATGAGAAATCTGAAGCCACCACAGTTATGCAATGGAACACGATTGAAAGTTAGGTCGCTAAAAAAACATATCATCGAAGCGACTGTCTTATGAGGCTGCGGCAAAGGAGAAACAGTACTGTATTTATCCCAAAAATTCCAATCATACCCAATAACTTTCCATTTCAATTTAAAAGACTTCAGTTTCTGGTTAATTTATGCTTTGGAATGACTATCAATAAGTCACAAGGGCAAACTTTACGTATAGCTGGTGTGGATTTAAGAGCTACTTGCTTTTCTCACGGACAACTGTATGTGGCATGTTCTCGAGTAAGCAGAAGCAGTGAGCTCTTTATTTGCTCTGATAACGGCAAAACGAAAAATGTAGTTTATAACGAGGCACTGGTGTAAAAATGTATATAAAAACTGAGTATACTGGACTGTGATACATTTACGTATATAAGGATTCTACCAAAAAGTTTAAGACTGACTTACCACTTAAGATTTTGACTAACTGATATCAATATATTTATGTATACACTATTTGTATTATTCTATATGAATAAACATTTCATCTAATTGTGTTACTGCATGTTTGTAAATATCTACTAAATTATCAAATTTTGATTTTACGTTTCGAGGAAACATGAATGATGGATCTATTGCTTTGCACTTTTTGGATATTCATAATTTACAATATAAGAATATTATTAATATAGATGTACCATTAGCAATTTACCAACTCTACAGTTACCACAACAATCGTATACAAATATTCGCGTGCGAAGCCGTGGGTACCTGCTAGTAACTGAATATGTTTTTTGTGACTTCTGGTTGCCTCAAGCTGCCGCGTTATTAAATGGTCAGATTGAATCTCTCTTGTTTATGCTTACTCAAAACTTGAAGTGTAACACTAATTAGGAATAAAACGTCTTGGGCTATTATGTTTAATTTGTTTTTCAATCCACTTAAACAAAATTAAAATTTTGTATATAATTAATATCATTATCTTCACATCATGGCATAGGCAAGGTGCTGCCTGTTCCGCCTTCAAAGAAAGCCATCTCTTTCTGGGTCTACCCATACACATGTTCCTATATGTATATTTTCAGACTTGTTTCACCACTCTTGAATCTGACATTCTTTCCACTGCAATTCTTTCCACTGTTGTTTGTAATTTTTTAATTTTTCAGTCAAGTTAAAAACTTCTGATTCTTCTCTTCTGGCCTCATTCTTTATATGATCAAGTTTAGAATACCGTCCAACTCCTCTTTAGAAATGCAAATGCTGAGGCCAGTATTTTACTTTGTCGTTTGTTGGTTGTTGTCCATAATTCACATCCATAGTGTAACGTAAACGTCTTCCTCCTGTCTTAAAAGCCACACGTTGTTGGCGTCAATTTGTAACTTAACTGTTTACGGGGTGTTAAGGACCGTTTATTTTGTTTTAAATTTCAATAACTTTTAGTTTAGTTGTATTATTTTTATTGATTTATTTAATTCAATTCAATCTATCATTGAATCCAACGTAAATAAATCCGATGAATGCACCGGAAGTTAGTTAGCGAAGTGTTTTCAACTTCGGTTAATTTATTTTAAGTTGTTATTCTTCCGTCGACTAGGCGAAATGGTGATGTAGATTCATCGCTGAAAGCATAAATATTTGGTAAGAATGATCACTTACTTGTGGTGAATCTTATCGATCTTGCAGGGTCGATGTAACAATCTAATCTGTAGATTGACTTACCGTATTCAAATTCGCCGCGGCGTGTCGGGCTATCCAATAAGAGCCGTTCACCTATTCTGAAAACCTAGTCTATTGAAATGAACTAACTGACTCCGTTTGCTCGTATAAAATAATAATTTATTCTGTTTAACACTCCTTATTAATGATCTAAAGTATCATTAACTATTTCAATTCAAATTTAAATAACATTAGTTGTTTGTTTTATAAAATTTGTCTCAGGGTGGTAAAACTGATTTACAATGTCAGTGTGTGGTTAAATGCTTTTTGGTTAAAATAAGTTAATTCATATGTGGGTTCTTTTAGCTTGCAGAATAACAAATTATTTACTAGAACTCTTATTCTACTGTTATTAGGCAGTTTGAAGACGATTACAACTCAATCATCTCTTAATAGTTAACATTTCAAAATTATAACCATGCCTGCTTTGGACATTTTAGGTTAACAAAATTATTAGTCAATCGACAATAAATGATTTAAAGAATGTTTGTTAACGTTAAAATAACTCTTGATAAAACATTTAAAATGTGAACAATAAAATAATATTTTGAAACAGTGTTGTTGAATGGAACATCTGAATCATCATTTGACTCTACAAAAAGGTAATTGTATAGTTGTAAGTATTTATATAGCTTGACAACCTTAGTTTCTTATTCATAATAGACATAAACATTTAAATAGTAATAGTAGTAGACTCTTCCTAAATTACAGAACATAAATAGCATTTGCATTTTTCATTAACTTTCGTTAATTGTTTCATACAGTTGACAATTCTCAATCGCTTATGAATGCTTATTGGTTTGATCTATGTTTAGTAAACAACAACTTTAATCAGGTGTGGTTATATCACACTCAGTATTTATACATAATAAATGATTATTTGTTTGTAAAATTCTTAAAAATAGAATATTCAAATTAAGTTGAGGATTGTCATTAGTACTGTTGATTGAATAATATTGATAATGCACCTTAATCTACATACTTTATTTACACACATTATTAGAATGTGGTTCGATTATATCGTCTTTTCAAATTCTTAATTAATTTTGAGAAAATCACTGTACTCCCTTTTTTTTAAATTAAATCCCGGAATTGCTATGGATTATACACTTAACAATCTTTATTTACACACTGTTACACTTGAAATATCTTCAATACTAGTGTAGTTATGTTGGCACAAATTGAGGTTATGTTGCTCTGTTGACAACAGTGACGTGCACAAATTATGTAAACAGCTGTTTCCTAGCGGTGTCGAGTAGCCGTCTGCCTTCCTCTGAGGTTGATTAACAAGTGTCTCGAAATGGCATCTCAATCTGCCGTTCCGTCTTGTGATGATTTGATTGGTTGACGATCTTTAATTTGATGCACATACCCCCTCAGCGCAATATTTTAATTGTTGTTATTAGCGTGGGGTGGCTGGGTTTGAGATTATAAACATTTGCTCGATTTGACACAAATATCTTATAATTGTAATAACTTTCTTATTATGGCATAGATTTAAAATCTAAGCTTATCACTGTATTGGTAACACTTAATTATTATTATTTCATTATTAAGGGAGTTAATGTTTGAGATTATCACATTACACTATTCACTATTAATTGTATTTATTCTTAAATTAAAACTATTTAATGGCAATCATACCTCCTTGTGGGCATGCCTTCCAAGTCCTCCCACACTTCTCATTTATTTGTTACTTATATCTAATGACAAAATATAGTGCTTATGCTATCATTGACTTAGCCTATGAGCCTATCAATTGTATTTACAAATTACTTATTATAAAAGGTATCTGGGTAACTTCTGTATTACCCCAGTTGTAAACATTGAGTTGTTACAACTACTGTTAGTCTTTGTTTGTCTGGAATGTATTGTTATTCCTTGGTATTTTTGTCATTAATATGACCCCTCTATGGCACTATCAAGTGTACCTTTCATTTAACTCTTATTTGGGAATGTATTGTCTTTTCAGACTATTATTTAGTTTGAATAGTTTACTAGTAGTAGTATATTGATAGTTAGTCTTGTGTTTTTAACACACTAGTCTGTTCCTTAGCGTATATCATTGGATAATAGTAATTACACCTGGTGTCATATGACAGGTGTGCTTAATTATTCTTATTACACATTATGTCCTTGCTTATAATTCTCTTATGCTATTATAATAGTGATTTTACATCTTACTTATTACATAGGTATTCTTCTGTTATTTCTATTTAGCATTACAATGTGGTTTTGTCTGTTTCACTTAGTGAATCTCATTTTGGCTGGTTTTGTTCACCTTCTTTACTTAAATTCTTATATAAAGATTGCTCTTGGTATCTTATATTGGTATTAGTAGAAACCTTATTACTTCTACTTGATTTGGGGTACAAAATATTTTAGTTTAGATATGTTTTACCTACTATTAAATATGAAGTTAGGTGGACAGTACCTGTATTTAGGTTATGTGGTTTTATTATTTGTAGCAACAATGGGTGTATTAAGTTGATACAAATTAACATCTTTTAACCTTGTTTATTCAAGTCTAATGTTATTAATGACAACTGGTAATTCATTATTTATTTCCTTTTTCTATCTTACATGATTTTTTGATTACTTGACTAACGATTATTATAATTATGAGACAATTCTAATTCTTCCTTACATTACATTGATGCTGTGCATAACATGTCATTATGCTTTTATTTACAGCTTCTTTTATGTTAACATTATTGTTACTTCCACTCTTTGTCTAATATAGGATGTCCTACTCATTTACAATATTATTAGTTGTATATGGGTCATCTCATTTAGTCAGTTATTGTCTATCTTTTCAATCTATAAGTTCTTCAGTTATTATTTACATGGGTAAGATGTTAATCTATAGTTGACTGGCTCTTGGAATCTATATTTTATGCCATGGTTGTTAGGTGTCTTTCTCGTAGTATGTTTCTTCCTTGTTTTCATTGGTTCCTTACTGACCGAAACTATTGGGTTATTGGTTCCTGTGGTATTCTCACTATTTGCTGTATCTTCTTTCTTCTTATAATGTTATTACATTTGTTATTTACCATTAATTTTATTAACTCTTGTGTTTGTGAGTTTATTCTTCTCGATGAGTTGCTCATGTAGTTTCATTCGTGGTATTTTGGATTAAACACTAAGGTGTGTCTCGTTGACCCAATTATGACGTGTTAATATTTTGGTTACTGAAATATTAGGCTCATATGTCTTGATACAATAGGCAGTACAAGGACTTCCATAACTTTGTAAAACTTTAACTTCATATCTTGATGTACCTTATTTCTGGAACTTGCCTAACTTAACATTAATATCATAATTCTGATCATAGTATGTAATTAACCTTTTTGTTTACCTGTAACCCTACTCTCATTCAATCAGGAATTCAGGAATGTAGCCTTTTTTTTGAAGGGTGATTCAGATTGATGAGGACCCTAAAGGCAGCACAATAAAAGAAACATTTACAATAATTTTCTTACCAGATTTGAATCAACAAAAGTGAATATTACAATCTGAATTTGACTTATTCATTCCCTATTGCCTACGACATAATTCCTATTCCGACAAAAGTCTGATAAAGCATGTCACAGTATTACATTATTATTTTTTGACATTTTAAATCAGAAACTTAAAATGACCGTATGTTTCTAAATTGTACTTCATAGAAATAATGTTTGCGTAATGCTACTCTGTAGTCCTATCATGAATTAACATTAAAAAATGTACGTAATATAAGCGTGATTATCATGAAGCTCATCTTTCTATGAACAATACTATTTTATCCTAAGTGTTATAATAGCTTTCACCATTTTTCAATTTTCGGGTAGGGGGTCTGGACCCATCAGACTCTCCTGTCTATGCGCTTCCGTGCAATTGTGCTGCATTCATTAAATATATAGTTAATGTTGTCAGTGTTATCCTTTTAATTGGTATTATAAACAAAATAAGTTTTTTTTATTTTGTGTTCAGAAGATATGGTACAAACTGTCAAAACATGTTTCATTTTATAAGTAACTTCAAAATGTAGTGTAGTCAAAAATTGTTATCTCTACTAGGTTAGCAATTTTTACAGTTTCAATTTTATGGTGTCTTGTTTTTCAACGGCTAATTGATTTTTACTGGACGAGACCTTTCAGTCATCATCAAGTCCTCAATAATGACCTTAAAATCGACATCATTGTTGTTTAGGACTTCCTGTTGGTGGAGACACCAAAAAGCCTTGAAGCAATTAGTAGCTCAGCAACTGGTTATGAAGAATTGTGAAAAATCTAGCTTGTGAAATATTTATCAGTATTTTATTTTCTCGGGTCAGTTTATGTTTTAATATAGCAGTGTTATTTTTGAGAATACTGCTTGTAAGGATTGATTGGCCACTTTACTCTGAGATGTTTTTGTATTAGAAAAGTTTTATGGGCAGGAAAATTTTTAACTTTATGCGCGCGCGCGCGCGCGCACACACACACACGTATTTTTAATGTTTTGCTTGGTGTTGTGTATATTCGCTGATTTTTTTTTAAAGAATCATATTGTTTGCTGTATCTCTGTGTGTTGGGTTTGACAGTTTGTTTTCAAACTGTCATCGGCTAAGAGATGGATGATGTGATGCTGGCCCAGCTGTTCGGAATTTAGCATTTCACAATGGCTTGTCACTTTTGACATTCATATAAATATCTTAATATGTTGCCTCTCTGCATACTTTTCTAGCTTGACAGATTCCATTATTTTGTAAGCGAGTAATTTTATCCTACTCAGTTACAGTAGAATTTTATTCTACGTAGCAAAATAATAGTTATCCAGTTTTAATTGATTTTAAACTAATAAAAATGTTCTTTATGAGCATTTTTTTAATTTAAAAAATCGTGTATTGTCACGTAAATGGATTATGAGCATTGGTATGTAAAAATGTAATAATATGTTTCTAATGTTACTATTGGATTGTAGATGAATTTTTGAAGTACAATTTAGGTAGTTTTATTATAACTAGTGGTCGCCCAGTGGTCGAAATTCGACCGTAATTCATTAAATTTTTAAGTTTGAACGTTATTGAGGTTCTTTGTCAAAGAGTATACCTCTATAATCATTGCATATAATTTTTTTGAATTTTGTTCTATTACGTCAGCTGCGAGCGTGTACAAATACGTCATTAGCGTGTGTTGTTTGCCTTAATTCCCTGCAATACCTATGAAATTTAAAATTTAATGTTAGTAACAGTTGAAAAAAAAAAACACAATTACAGCTTGTATTCGTATTTATTTTTTGATATAATTCATTGTCAGTTTTAATTGTTTCATGTTATTATTGAATCAAATAAACGCTAATAAAAATGAGACTTGACATTCATAGAAGTATAAGATACATTGTTTTCAATTCCAGTGGATTACATTTCATTTTTGGTAAGGTACAAAATTCGAAAACAGTTTGAAGATTATCTGCTACAAAGCTTATATAATTTTTTAATTTTTTTTTCTATGCATTAATTTTCAAGTTATTTGAAAAATATGAAAGATAGGAAAAATGAGGGTTAGCTTGGCTAAGCCATATTTAAAAAGCAATAACGCGTTTTTTGACATTTCCTTGGGTTTTTTTTATTGCCATACTGACCAGGTTTCGCCAAGGCTACACAGTTATTTTGCCTATCTTTTTCGAATTATATAAAATTTAAATAAAAAATTAATACAAAATAAAAAATGAAATAAAAAGTACGTAAATAAAAAACCGGGCGGTTAAAAAAATAAATGTTGTCCATTGAACTTAAAATAGTTTGAAAGTGAATTTAATGATTCAGAACTTCTGTGTAAACGACGTTTTTTGTAAAAACTCTTTCATCATTTGCTAAATGCCCTTGGCCATTATATTCGGAAATATAAAATCTCAAACCATCGAATGATCGAACTCTACTTGCTGCGACGTACAATTGACCATGTGTAAAAACTGGCTGCCTCAATAAAATTCCAATTTTTTTCGAATGTTTGTCCTTGAGACTTATTTATTGTCATCGCAAATGCAGGTATAATTGGAAATTGAGTTCTTTGAAAGTTAAATGGTAAAACAGTACCGGAATATGTTAAATTTATACGTGGAATCAAAATTCTCTTATTGCGTGCGGTTCCAGTTAAAACTTCGCAATCAATAGCATTATGATGCATACACTTGATGCGCATTCTTGTTCCATTGACTAATGCTTCCTTTGTATCTGATCAGTAAAACGATGCAATTAACTTTCAATACTAACTTATGTGGTGGCAAATCACTAATAGTCAAAGAATTCAAAAACTCTACTGGATAGTTATTGATTTCATTGTCATCATCACAAATTATTTTATCGTAGATATGATATGTTTTCTGTTCACCTGGTATTTGATTAAGTATATCAGTATTAATAAAAGTACAATCATCATTTTTAGGTGCTAAAATAACTGACTTCAATATGTTATCTGAGAGTATGTTTTTGGAAATATTTCCATACACCTCATTAATAATATTATTTTCATCTCCTATTAATTGCTGAGGTATTTCAATAACATTTTCACCAAACTGAGGGAATTGTGGGGGTTCATCATTACCAATTTTTTTCAAGAATTCGACAAATTCTATTTCACTTGGTAAGGCTCTCATATTTTGAGTAAACGTTACTTTATGAAAATAAACAAATTTATGCCAACTCGTGACACAATTTTCAATTAAAGTTCCACGTGATCCATGTGGGACAACTGGTAAGATTTGCCGAAAATCACCGCACAGAAGTATCGTTTTCACTCCAAATGGTTTATGTTTATCATTTTCATCGCATAGATCCTGCAATAATCTATCTATGATTTTCAACACTTGCAGTGGGCACATAGAAATTTCATCAATAATTATCAATGATGATGAATTTATGTACCGTCCGCAGCTACTATTTGCGGTAATATTCGCTACAGAATTTTCCAAAATGGGTATAGGCAATTTAAACACATTGTGTAAAGTTCTACCTCCAAGTAATAGAGTTGAAGCTATGCCACTGAACGCTGTTGCAATGCAACTAAGATTAAGCTAATTTAATTTGTGAATGATTGCTGTTTGTGTGAATGTTTTCCACAACCTGCATGAGCGGTTAAACAAAAAACATTAGATCCAGTATCATGGTGCAAAACTTCATGAATCACACGATCAATTAGATTACGCTGTTCAATATTTGCAGTTTCATAATGCTCACAATTCAGAAACTCTTGTTCTATTGGATCAATAGCATTTGCTTCGTCTGTTCTCTGCGAATACGTGGGAACTGGTAAACCAAGTTCTTGACATGACAAATTATGAACATTCAAAATATCTTCAATTTCTAATAGAGCTGTGTTAAAGGATACTTCTTCGTTGTAATCTCTCAAAAAAATCTTCACTAAGATATACTTTAAATTCATTCCATAACGCCAATGCATTGGCTGGCACATTTAATGCACAAATGTAACCAAATAAATTTCGCATTTGTTTTGGTGAATGTAATTCTTTTGCTTCATTTAAACATTCGCGCCATTCATTATCATTAAAAGCACCGCGAGCATGGCACGCTTCAACAAAAGAAGTGTGTATAATTCCATTGTATGTTCTAACATCCTCAAATGATTTTGGACCACAGACATGTAATAAAAGCAATCGTAAATGGAAAAGTTCGATGTCTTTTGGTGATACTACATATATGCGTGCAATGATTTTATCACCTCCACGCCTTCTCTTCTTCCATTTTTTTCGGGAATCTTCCCACACATAATGCAAAGGAATTTCAATATACTTATATTCATGCGCTGATGGATCTGATCGATTCAATTCAAAAAATGCTAATAATTTTGTTTTTCTTGCATTTTCAATTGCTTGACGTTCTTGCCCTTCTTGAAAGTAAACATTCTGTCTACGCGGTAAATGAATGTCAAGTCTAACGATGACATGTGATTGAAAATGCATTGGTAATTCATAGATGCGCCATACAGCTTCAGTTGATCCGACATAACGGCCATTTAAAAAATTTTTAACTTCATCAATTTGTGTTTCTTGACCTGGTTCATTTCTCTCTGAACCTAATTCAACAGATGCACTGTCATAGCCTTTATACACGTATTTATAAATGTATTTAACACTTTTAACTGTAGTGCATACTTCAACATTTATATGGCAATTAAATGTGGCAAGTAAATACAGATTGTATGGTACAACATAACGATTGTCGAGGCAACTACCACGAACTTCAGCATTAATACCATTATCCTTCTGTATAATGGATATCCATTTAATGATTCACATGTACATTCATTAAATCGTTTTGGATAATCAATCTTTTGTGCATTTTCCATCTCTCATACATACAGAATTTGGATTAAGTACACTGCATGGACCATGCATCATGTGTTTTACAACATATTCATGTAATGTAGGATGTGTTTGAATGTTAGGAATCTCCGCAGATACAACTTTATCAATATCGGTAGCGTTAACAATTTTATCTTGCTCATTTAAAGAGAGTAAAATGTGAGCCTGAGGCAATCCTCTCTTTTGAAACTCAATTGTATAAATGAGTGCTTCAACTTTAACGAAGATTTTTTTTAGTGTAAGGCCCTCAATTAATGCTTTCAGTTTGGACTTGAATACATGCACAACAATATCAGGTCGAAAATTAGCTGACTCACCTACACCAATATTGCTAACTATTTCAGGCCAACTTGGATTGCAAGTCATTGTAATAAACAAAGAAGGCTTTCCGAAATGTTGTACAATTGACATTGCATCTAAATAATTCTGATACATATTTCTTGGAGATCCATTGAATGAAGATGGTAAAATTACTCTACGGCCAACATTATTGGCTTTGGGGTTCAATTCTAAATAATCTGTTAAATTGTTGTAAACTTCAGACCTAAGACTTGTTTGATTTTGTCGAATGAAATGTAACCTTGTGCCCTCTATTCTCACATACATATCAACTATCCACTGCAGAAATAATTTTTGTGAATGGTGCAACATGCTAAAATCTTCTCTAATTGCAAGTCGATAGGCTGCATACTGAAGCATGGTTAATTTATTTCTGGGCACTCTTGAATTAGATGTAGTTGGTACATTATGAGAAATATAGATATGCCACCCAGTATCACCATTTGAAAAAAGTAATGGATACGCTAAAGGGTCCAATGATGAATCCAAAACAGAGATATTTTTAATGGTACCATTAACTTTTGAAAACGAAACCATATTTCGTTCAAAGGGTGGCTCACCATCAACTGTACTAAATATTACTGCTACATCAGTTTGAACTGCATCATTATAATGGCGTAGATCTAAATCACGATTTACTTTAATGAGCATACAAATTTCTTTATTTTGATTTTCAACTCTCTGACAATGATCTTTCATTGCAATGAATGACCGAACAAAAGGATTAATGCGTTCCAATTCAAGAGAGATTTCGCGCATTATATTGTTATTGCATGTTTGATTATAGTGTTCACGTAATCTATAATTGACAGCAGTGTCAACATCATAAAAATATAATTGCGCATAACATGGTGAGCGACCCTGTGACCATATCCAGCAGTCATTGGACCTGATCTGTGATAAAAAACATCATGTATTTTAAAATGATACACTCCACGCGTAACTGTATCCGAAATTTTAGCTTCTGAGCTAACCATAGCAAATGATGAATTGTATTTACGAATGTTTTCAAAATAATTTTTTGACTTTCTTTTTATTGAAGGTTCATTTGAAGTAAGTCCATCATACAATGATTTAAAGTATTCATTTTGACTTAAGGCCGGTAATATTGCTTTACCCTTATGACAACATGAAGTGAATGCAGTCCTTTCACCTAAAGTGACCTCAGTTTCGAAATGTTTTGCATTGCAAAACCTGCATTGTAAATGCATTAATCCACAATCAAAAGTATTAAAATTTCTTGGAATGACATTCAGTGCGCATTTAAATGTATCCCTCAAAATAATTTCATCATTTTGTATACTATTTACACTATTTAAATTTGCATTTGGTCTATTATCATTTTGACTTTCACGAGAATATATATTCCTTCTTCTTTGTCTCTCACTCCGACCCGTCAATGTTCTATGTCGAGGCATAATGGAAGTAGGTGCGAATATCTGAATGTAAAAAAAAAACATGTAATGAAATTACTGAAACTAAGATTAGACAGGGTTTAATTTAAAAATAATAAAATGTACTCACTTTTTTGAAACCACCAATAATAATTAGGCGAGAGTAAGTCAATTCAAATTGCTGCTACAAAATTTTCCTTGCGTATATTAAGCAAGCTGTATTTCACTTTCAACTGCACATTAATATATAAAACACATATCTAATATACAAAATATAAAATAAATGCTTTTTTGCCTTGACATACACTCCACAGACTATTGAAAAAGGAACATTTGAAATCACACAAAATTCACAGCTCATTCAGTCAATCTGTCAGTAATTATTTGTTGGCAACATTTTAAAATTCTTTGGCGACAATCTCTACTCTGTGCGACTGTTTGACCACAGACTATTATGTGTTTGACATTGGCAGTATGAACGTAAACAAACGACAGACTATTATGTGTTTGACATTGGCAGTATGAATGTGCACTAAAATGAAAAAATTATAATTTTATTGCCTGGCAACAAAATTATTTTATTTTTAACAATTACCATTGTTTGAAAAAGTTTAAATGAATTTTCAAGTGCAAATGAATGTTTTATTTTATTTTATTTAATGTATTTGTACCACATATTATATATAAATTTTAGCTTTCTGCACTCCTCCATATAAACTTTTAACTATGCCAAATCTCACACTCCTCCGTGCGCGCAATATGCTTAAAAAGGGGTACAAAGTTTTCTCTTCACGTATTAATATATAGATCAGGGCCGGATTAAGGTATCTTGGCGCCCTAGGCTAATTTTTATTTTAGCCCCCCTCACCTCCCGTAAGCTACTCTTACGTTTATTTACAAGGGGCTGAATGAAGCTTTAAACACCCTACAATATATTTCTTAGTTAGGAATATTTCAATATGTCTTACTGTTTTTGGAAATGGTCTCAAGAATTGAAAACTGAGGCTATTTTTCAGAGATTGTTTTAGAGTTACACCTTCAACCATTTGTAGTTTCCATGGCTTTTATAAGGAAAAAATTTACTAAGTAGTTACAGAATTATAACAGTTTTATTAAGGGTACATTTAACATCATTTACACAAAGAAGACAATCAGTTAAATATTTGTGGATTTGTTAAGACTCATGTAAAGTTCAAGCTAGATTCTTTTTTCTCACTTTAGATTGAGCAAACGTTTTAACCACCTCACTGAAATTAAGTCCTTGCAGAAAGTCGCTTTCAATGAACAAGAGGGCTACACTGGTCAGTCTATCCTGGCAGAAATTTGAGCGTAAATAATTCTTCACCCTCCTCAAAGTTGAAAAAGATCTTTCGCCACTGCAGTTAGTGATGGGCGTAGTAAGGAAAATGTGCAAAGCTATCTCAACTGGATGGAATAGATAATGTGGTCGGCAATTCCAGGAAATTTGGGCGGCGGCATAGTTCTATGAGTGCTGGCCGCCGATGACTCATAACCGGAGAAAACAGTTTGGAAAGCACTTCTATTATTTATCTACAGTTTTACCATAATTTCTCGCAAACAGGCGCCTGTGTTAAAAATGAACTCAAAATTTTATCCTTTTAATTTATTACCAGTTATTATTTTTTACCTAAAATTTGTGCCCCCCCCCCCCCCAAAGTGGGCCTAGGCTACAGCCTAGTCAGCCTAATGGTTAATCCGCCCCTGATTATAATCCAAGTTCTGTGTTAATAGTTTGTTCATTATAATGAATAACATTCTGTTTAAGTTGGTTGTACTTTTGTAGAAATGT
Source organism: Magicicada septendecula (assembly GCA_034769895.1). Classification (NCBI taxonomy): domain Eukaryota; kingdom Metazoa; phylum Arthropoda; class Insecta; order Hemiptera; family Cicadidae; genus Magicicada; species Magicicada septendecula. The sequence goes on along the minus strand of CM068370.1, from coordinate 460,194,386 downwards.
GTGCATTTGTGTGTACATGTGAATATATCATTATTAAAAATATTCAATGCGGGACTGCAGCCAGCATTGCAAAAAGAGTGAAGATTTGTTGAATTTATGTGTGTTTAGAAAAATGTAACTGTTTACATATGAGTCAAATCACTGTCAGAATCAGATGTTTCAGTAGAAAAAAGTTTTGATTGAGTTTTATGATTCAATCAAATTTTATGATGAATCTTCCAATATCTTGTTAATTATTTATAAATAAAGATTTTGTTTTATAAATAAGTATATTGTTTTTATTTTTTTAGTTATAACTTATGCAGTTAGTGTTGTATATTTTTATGAGTATTGTAACTTTTAGTTGTTCAGTATCTCGGCTGTTTCTTTTGTTAGTTTTATAATTTATAAATTTGTAGTAAGAATGTTTAATCCTGAAGGCAAGAATAATATTATTAATTACTTCTTGTTGCAACCAGTACGTGCTTATATTGCACAAAATGTTTTGTCCATTGCGTCTGGTACCACATTGATTTAATCCATGTAATGTGTCCATTGTTTCTCTGTCACCAATATGTGGGGACATTTTGTTCATTCAGTAAGAGGTATGCAATAGATTTATAATGGCAAGTGAAGTGTATAGGGGCTGATCGAGGGATGGAAGTAAATATGTATGAGGGCAGTGGGGTGTGTAGTCAAGGGAGTGTTGTGTTTCCTCATGTGAATGAGTTTAGCAAGAGGGTATTTCTCAGCAGCTGGAGAGTGTAAAAGTTTTTTTTTTTTAAAGGGGTTTATAACAAGAGCATTGTGGCAAAATTTATGTGTACAAACACATTTTAAATATTTGTTGTATAGAAAATTTGATCATAGTTGGTTTTTAAACATTATGATAGTTAAATCTGAGAAATATTTTATTGATTGTTTTTTTAAGAGTATACAAATTTATATTCACATTTATGAGTACTTATTTATAACATGTCATGACTTTATGTAAAACCGTTCTTGTGACCAGTTGAGTGTCATGCTGTTTCAGTTTTGTTATGCATCATACAGTTACTATAATTGACATCTCTCATTTTCTAGTTAGTTAAAGTTAACAATAAAATAGCTCCATGGAAAAATGTTGCAGTGCTTTTTTTTCAAGGTCCTGCATGTAGTGAGATGCTCTGGTGGGCTGAAACTAATTAGGTAGTATGCTGCAGGGCACTGTCAAAATCAAGCCATCAATGGAAAAACATTGCAAACAGCACACTAACAACATTTTTTATACTGGTTGTACTTGCAACATTATTACTTCACTTTTGTATTTCTGATTAAAATAAACAAACCCCACTTACGTTAAAATAAACAACACATTTACAATTTACAAATTTTTATTTACTAAGAAAATACCTTTAAGTTTACTTAAATATAAAATTAAATTTGGGTTTACGCTTAAATAAAATTATCTTTTACAAGTCATTTTCTTACAAATGATAAATTTTACTTGGTAGCGGACAAAACTACAGATACTTTTGTATGTATTGTAATTAAATCCCTTTAGAGGGGAAGAAACATAAGAATAACTTTGAAAATTTGGAAGAGGAACAAAGAAAAGTATGAAGAATATTTGGCAAATCCATACAAATTTAATTCAAAATCCTTTCACGTTTTGCTTATGTAATAAGAGAACTTTATTCATTATTGTATGCTTAGAAAAATAAATTAACAAAAAAACCTAAAAGACGGTAAAATGACAGAAGCCATATGTTTACAGTTTGTGGCGTACAGCCCAGTGGAATTTTGAGTTAGGAAGAGTTGCAGTATTTTAGAGGGAAGTGGAAAAGATAGGAAAAAGTAAAGTCGACTTGAAAACTTTGCTCACTCACCCGCTATCTTACCTGGAATTGCCTGTCATTACCAAAGAAAATAAGTCTTTTAAGGTTTGCTAATGTTCAGTGATAATAGTGATACTTTCTGCGTTCTATCAGAGTATTACTCTAGTAAAAAGCCGGGTGAGCTGCTATTTGCCGTCTTTATAATGCAGAAAACTATGTGTCAGTTATAAAATTAACATATGTTGAAAAAGTTAGTTTAAATTACAGTGAAGATAATTAGTACAACAGGAATAAAATATCGGTATGGAGAACCACACATGACTTCCATGTTCTAAGATTTACATTTAAAATCATTTTTGAAATGAAATATTTCCATAGAAACTACTTCTTTATAATTCTTTCTTCAGCCTTAACCACAGTACTGTGGTCACTAACGTATACCACCTCACGTTAGCGCACTCGATTTTCAGTGATGATGGCAGTTGATGGCACTGCTGAAACGTCTGGTTTTGCAGAAAAATTGGACCACAGCCAAACAGCCCGGCAAGAAATTTTAACAACAAACTACTTTTTTACCGATAACGTAGTACACATATAAAAAATTATCCCCTCCCCCTTCAACTATCATTTTCATTTGTAGATATTTCGTCTACCTTAGTGGATTATTATGACCTTCTTTTCAGATACTTTATTTAACAAAATTAAGTACTTTACTCTTGTTAAAACATAAAACGTTGCAGGTAAACTACCCCTTCCCCTTAACCAATCTTCACCAAAATCAATAGGTCTTGAGTCCTCTACAACTCGGGCACATATGCACAAAATTATTTGATTCTGTTTGAATTTGTGGCAGTTATCATTCACCATAGAAAAAATTTACACGCAGACATACAGACACACACAGACCCTTTTCAGAAAATGACTTTTCTTCATGTTTTGAGGGTAGTACAGTCAGAATCAGTCCTTATCTTGAACATGATTTTTTTGCCATCACCATACTTCCATTTCCTTATGGAACATGAAAGTAAAATTATACTTTAAAGAAACTAAACCCTGGTGGAAAATGGAGACAATATGGGTTTGTTTTTCAGTTCCTGTAAAGTATGAACTTTAGTACTCCCAACTTGTTTTCACGGAGCCCTTCAGTTACGTTGGAATTTGTGTAGAACATGTTACCATAGAACAAATTAATTTCATTTTAGCCTTCTGAGTAGTACAGTAGGTGTATTGTCTGTATTTTCATTGACGGTGCCTGTCAGTTTGGATGTACGCTTTAGCATGTATGTCAAATATGAGAACTTGTGGTTGTGGGCCAGCTTGTTAAGTAGCTAAGTTATGACAAAATGTTTTTGGATACAAAGGTGATAACACCTGTTTTCCTAAGTGTAGTTACTTTGTTAAGCGGGTTGAATATGCTCAGTCATATTCTTTCTGTGTGTAGAATCAAAATTAATTAATTTGGTAACTGTGTCTGCTAGTGGGTAAGAAAGGACGTTTTTTAGGGTAAACACAAGTTTGTTGAGCATAATTAAAGAAGATTAAATAAATGATGTCATGAGATTATTAAATAAAATTACCGCTGGTATTTCTGTAGTTTTATCAGGTAAAGTATCCTTTGCCTGACGATGAGTAACTATAGCACGTGATGAGGATGGTATATCTTATTTATACCTAGAAAACTGATAAACGGTGAGTGTGATGAAACTAGAATAACATATTAGAAAATACAGAAGTCTAGAGCCACAAGTAAATATAAAATCAAAAAAATATACTGACATAAACAGTTACAAGGAATGAACATTTTAAATATATATATGAAGTGGCTTACAGGATAAAGAAAATGTTAAATTTCAAAATACTTTACTGTGGTCACATTGGATTAAATCGGAAACCAAAATAACAGCGTTGAAAACTATTGTGGAGCAAATTTTAATGTAGGTTGGTGTAACTTTTTGCCCAAGAAAGGAAATTGGTGAAAACGTGGAAAGTGGCCACATTATGAGAAGTGTGCACACCATGTTTGGAACATATCTCAAAAGAAGAAATTAAAATGGTAGGTGGGAAGTGTAGTATGTATGAGTATAGGTAGAATGGAGTTTTACAGTTGATACAATAGCGATAAGATATAATGAAAAAGTTGTCAACCATGCATCAGGAAACAGAAGAAGAGAGTACTTACAAAAAAGCGTGGATTTGCAAGTCTTGACTGACTGAGAATGAGAATATTGGAGAAGTAGAGCTAGATGTACCTCAAAATATAGAGTGAGGCAAAGACTGCAGACCCTCTGCAAAAATAAAGTAAAAAAAAAGAAGGAAAGAAGTATCTGATCTATTACATATATTTTTGGACATTCTTGACTTTTTCTATAGCTCAAAGTATTTATTGAGAACAATAAGTAGGAGATATAGGAGAAAGACAATACATAAGTTTGTCAATTATGTGAGTTTTATTAACAATGTAAAGTTGATGGGAACAGTATCCATGTTTTACTTCACAAAATGAGTTTTGTTTTTTACAAACAGAACTAAATACGGTACAACTCCAACTAATCCGGACTACAGTCTTTTAGGTTTTCCGATTTATCCAAATCATCTGTAAGTACTGAACAGTATTCATTATAAATGTGCATTCTCACCTTTTCCCTCTCCCCTTATATTATTGTCTAACTTGTGTGTATTTGATTCACCAGTCATTTCATCATGCATGTCATTATGTGACATGGAGCTATTCATGAGTTATTAAAAGATGATTATGATGTTGATGAGCCTTCTCCAGTATTTCAAACTTTCACAGATGAGAGAAGATTATACAGAATGTTAAAGATAGGTGGTCAGGATGAAAACGATAAAACTTGTCGATCACAAAATAAAGCATATGAATCCTTAGAAATGGCATTACGTACTACAGAAAACAAAATAAGTGTGATTCATTGCAGTTTTAGTGCTGGAACATCTTCACTTGGTGACAAGAAAGGGCAAATAGTGCTAAACCTGCGAAAATTTAGATTTATTTTTCACAAGGTCTATTTAGAAATTTTATAATAAATTTAATTTTTTTCAATACTGAACTGTACAGTACACCTAAAAAATGTATTTTAAATCTCCTGTGTACTAAAATATAAAAAATTATTTTTTTTAACAAGCAGATCTAAATATTGTTTACAATAAGCAATAATAATTAATTCTATGTACATACAGAAATGTTAAATGATGGGCAACCATAACTTATATCTCTTCACTTTTTATTAACCCTCATCAAATTAAAATGATGCCTATGCCATGACGCAGAACAAGGCCATAGCAACTAATTAAATCTTATCCAAGTTTTCTGATTTTGTAAACATTTGTGCACAGTGCCTGCCCTGTGGTGGTGATGGTGGGGGTGGGGGGTTATCTTACTATAAAATATTGGGATTGTTGTACTACAATGAAAGTTGCATGTTTTCATTAAAGACTTTTCAGTAGATTAAACAAATACTTTCAGAACAATGCCAGTAGATAAAAGTAGATTATTTGTTGTAATATGTGGAGAGTAAACATTAGTGAATAGGATAGTGTTAAGTCGACAAAATTGGAACAGTTTGGAAAGTCAAAACTTAGTATCACAAGCATTTAAGCACCTCACTCATTAAGCTGATTCAGTGGAAATTTAAGTATGGATGTAACATATGTTCATAATGCTCTTATGGGAGTATGAATTTGAGTCTACACAATGCTTATTATTACTTTTCGTTTGTTGGTATGTGGGTCATGTGGATTATTTTTTGTTTTAATCATTCTTGTTAACCATTCATATACAATATTAACAACAGGTCAACAGATTTTGCATATTTGTATTCCTGCTGTGTTGAGTTACGGAATGATCTTTGTTCATATTGGTTTGCCTTCAGAGATTTATTCTGTGTGAATTTTTTATTCATTTTAAATGTTTTGGGAACAAATCATTGATGAAAATGTAGTGGTGTCAGTAAATAAAGAAGTGTATTGATTGAGTTAACTGTGGTATAACAGGGTAAGAAGAAATCTGGCCATAATAGGAGGAGGATATGAGCCTTTCTCAACAGTTGGTCTGCCCAGTCTGTGTGGCTAACATGTGCGAGAGAGTGAGAGTGAGTGAGAGAGAGAGAGAGAGAGAGAGAGAGAGAGAGAGAGAGAGAGAGAGAGAGAGAGAGAGAGAGAGAGAGAGAGAGAATTTTTCTTAGAACTGTTGGCAGTGTGCCCGCAAGTGTATTATATGTATACTCGACTGGTTTTGTGCAGTTGATTGTCTAATAGGGAATATATTCGTGCTCACTGGTCTAGTGATGATACATTTACTGTCTTGTGTGTGCGTGTGTGTATGTGCGCGTGTGTGCATGCACACACGCACACTTGTGCAGAGGTCTGTCCATCATTACTGTGGCTTAAAATGTTCTATGATGTTTCCAACCTTTGCTTTTCTCTATCCATCGACACACCGATCTTTCACTAATTCTCTCTTTCCCTATCTCGTTTTCTTTGTCGATGCCTTCTCTATAGTGTCTCCTCAGCCTACCTACCCATTTTCTTCACCCATCCAGAGTCCATTTCAGTTTTTATGTTGGTGATTGCTTGTGTCTCATCTTCTGGGCGTGTCCATGGTAACTCACGTTACAGATTGACTAAACGTTTTAAAGATATTGTAATGTTAAATTTGAACATACAAATGGAAAGACACACAAAAATATTTTTATTCTGGTATGTCCTATCTTTCTTTAAACACATCATATCCTTATATTTTTGTGACTGTTAGTTTATGAGATAATCAATCCCAAACTCACGTTATGCAAAAGGGGGATGCGATTCATATTGAAAAGTACCTGGTCAATTTTCTGTTGGCTTTCCTAATCTAAATCTTCAGAATTTCTGCAGAAAGTAAATTTGACTCTTATAAATACGTAATTAAAATTTAACTTCATTTGAAAATCTTTGTAAAGTTGTAAAAAAACCAAACTGTTGACTTCTTGGTAACTTGTAAAGTTGTAAAAAAACTGTTAGCTTCTCAGTAATTTGTAAAGTTGTAAACAAACAAAACTGTTGACTTCTCGGTAAGTTGTAAAGCTGTAAACTAACAAAACTGTTGACTTCTCGGTAACTCATGTTATGTTTTATCCTCTTCTTAAAAATAGTCTGTAAATGAGGCTTTAAGAAGAAAAACACATTTGAAAATAAGGCAACGTATGTAAATAACTTTTACATATATTTATAACAAAGTCTGGTTCACATTTGATTTAAAATTTTACTTATGATGATTGAAAACTCTAGCTGTTGTTATGCACTAAGAAACAGTTCAGTTGTTACCAAGAGAAACTTGAAATATAGGCTTTTAAGGCCAAATATTAAACTAATTTACTTAAATAAATTATTTTATTGAAACAAGAAGTGAAGAAGATTATTAGACCCAAGATTATTGTTATATTAGTCATGATCTGAGCTAGAGTAAACAAGATGATTAATTGATATGATGATATATCAATCTTCAAGCCGACCGAGATAATCCAGCAGCTTCTGAGACCACTGAAGGATGTCAGAGACCTGCTCATGCGGCCATTTGTACATCGGAACTACGGAACGCAGTGTCCATGCCCGCATTAATGAACACAGCTGCTACTGTCGTTTGAGCCAGCTGGAAAAGTCTGCTATAGCGGAGTACGTAATCGCCAGTGCTGACCATCGCATACTCTTTGAAGAGGCAAGGCTTCTGTCGTTGGTGAATGCGTATTTCCCTCGCCAACATATGGAGTCTGTCCAGATTCAGAAACATTCATCTATTGGAATGAATCGGCAGGGTTAGTCCCTCTCATTGAGTGCTCATTGGACCCAAGTTGTGGTGAACCAATAAGAATTTGCGTTTCTTCTGATTGGCTCGTGGTGTCAGACAACAACTTCGTGCGCACACCAAAAGTTTATAAATATGGGTGTCCTACTCACGGCCACTAGTCTTAACCACAGTTCAGTGGTCACTGACTACGAAACCTTTGTTAGTGTTTTGCAGCCTTCTTCACTGAAGATGGCCGTCGAAGGCACGGCCAAACGTTTGCACAAAACTACCATGGAACCATGTACCACAGGCCTTACAAACCAAACTGAAACTGAAGTAGCCATACATAAGATGATATATTGTTTTTCGTGCTAGGCCAGTTTTCCTAAACTGTTTTTTTACCAATTTCTTCTTGCAGATCATGGCATGTCACTTGAAAATTTCTTTAACCATTTTAGTTTCTTTAAATACAGTTTTGATATTAAGTTCCTAATTTACAAAATAAATTTCATCATGAGTCATATGCATAACTTTAATTTCACAAACCTGTCTCGCAACTCTAACAAATTAGTTGCAGTGAAAACTAAACCTTTTCTTCTTCGTATTGTTTAAATTAGCAGCCATCTTTACTATTTCTTTTATGAATTTGCTAACTGCTATAATTTTTATTGTTCGACTAAGCTTTTCGTCATCACTGACATCATCAGGTCTTAAACAACAGACCTGATGTTGTTTAAGACCTGATGATGTCAGTGATGACGAAAAGCTTAGTCGAACAATAAAAATTATAGCAGTTAGCAAATTCATAAAAGGTTGTTTAAGACCTGATGATGTCAGTGATGACGAAAAGCTTAGTCGAACAATAAAAATTATAGCAGTTAGCAAATTCATAAAAGGGTTGTTTAAGACCTGATGATGTCAGTGATGACGAAAAGCTTAGTCGAACAATAAAAATTATAGCAGTTAGCAAATTCATAAAAGAAATAGTAAACTTTTTCTACTTAGTTCTGCAACTCCTACTCCATCTTCCTAATCCATCCCTTTCCATGACTGGTTGCAAAATAGTTCCACATTATCGTTTTGTGGTATTTCTATTCCAGTACCTGTATGTATATGTACTATCATCCAGTACAGTAAAACTTGTCATGTCCTGACTTGCTGCAATATGACTTGGCTCCCATTGTGTGTGACTACATTAACGTGTGTGACTAGTCTTTAGGCAAATTGCAACACAATGTTTGTAACTAATAGAACACATATTGTTTGGCTTTTTAAGGAACAGTTCAGAAGCAAAACAACATTTCCTGTTTTATTAGTTGCTCAGTGTTTTAAACATCTTCAAAAGCTTTTCCATGTAAATATTAATCATATCATTTGTCATCAGAATTATTCAGAAATGTCTCTCGATGTCGGAATTTATTACATGTTTATGAAATCAGGTGATGTTGTCGTACCAGCGTGTTCTATGAGACATTATTTGTATCCTGTAAATCCTGTTTTTTCACCAGAATCATTAACACACCGTGTTTACATTTGACCTTTTCTCTGTTTTACTTTGTCCTCACAATTTGCAGTGATTTCTCTTTCCAATAAATTATTAAGGCCAGGTGTTCAGATGTTATTTTATATATATTATTAGTATTATTATTACACGTACTATTACATATAATATTACAGATATTATTTTTAATTATTATTCAGATATAGGTAAAGTAAACTAAAATAATAGTATATTTTGTATCTAATTTTTGTGTACATTAAATTTTACCTTTTATTCCCTGAAATATAGTTTTGTACATTAATTTTTTCCGTACTTTCCTTAAAAGAAGGTCATCAAATATGTGATCAGTAGCCGTTTGAATGGGGTATAGTATACATTAGTACTTTCAAGTGATGATTAATTAATATTTAACTAATTATATTTGGTCACCAATTACATATGTCTGTATGGAGACTGATGACATAGACCACAAACAGTAATAACTGTTTGGAGTTTTTAGTAAGAAATTGATTTTTTTTATACAGGAATATACAAAAGTAGGTTTGTAGGTGTAAGTACTCTATGAAGCACTCCATTTTTTATTGTGTTATTATTTGCTTGTCTTTCTTATCTTATTCGGCCCTTCCATGTTTTTAAGGCTTATCTGGTGTTCCAGCTGCACTGTCTTGTCCATCTTGACTTGTTATATTTCTTTCCTCTTGTGGTTGATAGGTTGTAGCCAACTTTCCAATTCTTCATTGGGCCATTCTTTCGAAATGAGTTTTCCACTTTTGCATCACTTTGGAATTTTGATAATTGGTTTTACACACAATCTTCTTGTATAATCTCATTTTTTCTAATTCTAACTTCCCTTGAACATTCCATGATAGGCCTCAAAAATGTTATCTCTGATGTCATCTATCTATCTTTTATCCTTTATTCTAGGTGCCTTGAATTCAGAGCCATACAGTAGCGCAGGGGTCTCCAAACTATGGCCCGTGGGCCGGATCTGGCCCGCGAAGGGTCGTTGTCCGTCCGCGGCAACCCAGCCGATGGTGTGTGCAGTTTTTAAAAAGATCGTCAAAATACTTCAAATATTATAACATTTTACTAAATAACTAAACAAGAAATACGTATAAAATCAAAGTACAGGGCTAACTTGTCAGACGAACACTTGAAATCCATTCTAGTGATAGGAGCATCAAACTTTGACCCATAATGGACAGACATTATATGTTAGAAGCAAGTCCACACACCCCATACGTACATAAGAAAGACAAAAAAATACATAAGAAATATCTTTGAATGTTATTTGTTCCTTACTTTTATTTACATTATTTTGAATAAATGAATTTGTTTTCTTTGGATAAGTCTGCTTAATTTTATTTAAATACCTATTTTATTGACTTGATTATTTCGTAAACTTTAAACAAAATAAGTTTACTCTGTGTGTGTGTGTGTGTGTGTGTGTGTGTGTGTGTGTGCGCGTGCACGTGTGTGTGTGTGTGGCCCGTCTGACTTGCAAGATTTTCCAATTCGGCCCTCAAGGGAAAAAGTTTGGAGACCCCTGCAGTAGAGGGTGGAATTGCCTTGATATCTTGTCGTATTACAGATATAGTCATCTTCCTCATAAGAGATATTACAATCCATATGCAAGAAATTAGTCACTCGTTCGACAGTTGCATAATGCAGTCTTTCTTATTGTTATTATTTTGTATCTGATTCTAAGACTAATGATCCTTTTTTCCAGTAACTGGTGTTATTTTAGTTTCTTGCAGTATTTCTATATGAATGATAATACATTTCTTTGGCAAGTATAATATTTGAAGTTTTGTTAGTATATATAAAAACGTGATGCACGTTTCACAAAGTATTCTGTATTTTTGAAATCAGAGTATAATTCACATTGAAACCTTTAAAGATACAGACTATTCTGTGAAGTGTGCATTGGGTTTTTATGTATACTAATAAAACTTCAAATATTATACTTGCAGAAGAAATCTATTCTTATAATTTGCTTCAAACTCTTGAAGGCTCTCCCCCGAACGCTGATGCCTCACTTTAAGTTGCACATCGTACACTTCACACAAATGCTGGTCACTGAACCATAATTCCAGAGCTTTTGTTACGGCCTGTTTTGGTACAGTAATAAATCACCTGAGATCTGTCGTGTGACTTCGTTTTTCATTAAAATGATGCATTTCGGAACATATGTTCCATCTTCACATATAATTCACTCAGTTGAGGTCGTTAATTGTTAAAAATCACGTCACTTTGTACTCACACACGTTCGTATGGGTGCGCACCCTTTGACGGCCAATCGGATTCTCCAAAGGGTGCGCACCCATACGAACGTGTGTGAGTGCCCTGTTGATTGGTAAATCAAGGCATGTTCACTACTGCTGGATTGAGCCAAGACAAGGGGATCATTGTGTTACCAAGTTGAAGGTTTGGCTAGTACCCATCACTTTGAAACCAATGAGGGTCTGATTAATGGCATCAACTCTTAGCCGAGTAGCTTAGTGCAGCATTTTCCAATGAGGAATTGCAAAAACTGTTGCAAAGGTATAACTGCCTGTTTGTGGTTGGTATAATAAAATAGTTTCTCTATTTTCATTTTTCTATAGCAGCCAAGAGGAGATAAATTTTGTTGGAAAAGCCCTTTTATTTTATTTGAAAGGAGATAGTAAAATGTTAAAGATGTGGGTAGTTCGCATGAGCACTTGGTTGTTATTTGTATTGAAATAATGAGCTGTCAACTGATAGTGACATGAAATAGTCGTTTTATTTTTTGCAAGAAGTTGTAATGTGTAAATCAGTTCTCACATACTTATGAATCACTGTCAAATTTAGATTGTAATTGGTTCATGAAGACTGAAATGTATCGCTTGTTATCTTGTCACACAATATAATGACTTCCTGTGTTTTTTATCGTTACTTTCCTTGAAACTTGTATAAAATTTTGACAAGCAAGCAACACATTGAATGGTTTCTAGTGTTAAGTGTAAGCCATGAAACATAATGTGTCAATGCCAAGTGATAACAGAGTTGGTGATTGATATAAAATATACACGATTCTGATATATCAGTGGTAGTGTGTATGTTTTTTTATAATTTTAGTTTAATAGGTTATGTTTCATACACTTTGATGTTTCTTGAATTTCATTTTGTAGTTTCTCTTTCTGTACATTCCTTGCCAGTATCCATGAATAACATACTGTCTCAAGAGTTGATTGTTATTGAAGATGTTTACATTAATTGAACAGTCACATTCAGTATCCAGTTCTTTAACCAGGTAGATGAGTAGTGTTCTCGGTGCCATCATCATCGTCATCGTCGTCGTCATTCTTAAACAGTGATTGCATTCTTTTCTATGTTATACGTATGGTGCATGATTCTGCTAACTGAGCCAGTCAGCTAACCCCATTATTTCCCTTTCACTTCTAAGGGACCAACTCATTTGGTGAATCATTTCTCCCAACACTAATTCAGTTTCATTGATAGTTTTAGTAGGAAAATGTAAGTAATTTATTATTTGCCTATGTAATATATAATGACAGTTTTTAATTGGGCATTTGTTAATGCGGGAAATTTTATAATTGCATCAACTTTTTGATCAAACCTCATATATTGACCTTCTAAGGAAAACATAGTGATCCAACTGGGAGCCTTCAGTGAAACCTAACATAATTAATAGTCTTTGTAAAACTTTCACATCAAAATTAATTAAGAGACATACTGTTAGGAGCAGTCCAGAGTTTTTAAGTGTAGAAACAGTAACTATGTTTTGTCATAATTGTTATTTGTACTTTGAATAAACAGTCTGAGTATGAAAGAACAAATGCAAAGGATTGCTCATCCTTTTAAATCATAACGTATGAGGTGTGTTCAAAACAAGACCAAACTTTTGTAATAAAATTAAAAAAAATTATAATTACAATTTTATTCAGACTTGTCCCCTGCAAAGTAGTCTCGCTGGCAGTACATCTATTCCAGTGTTTCTTCCATTTTTTTTTTAATGTTTCCTGGAACACTTTTCAGAATGGCCTGCACTGGTTGTATCCTATTTTTCTCAGTGTCACTTACAGGTTGAAAATGACATCCTTTAAAGGTTACTTTCAACTTTGGAAACAAGAAAAAGTGTGCTGGGGCCAAGTCTGGAGAGTACGGTGGGTGAGGTAGGACAGTTATCTGGTGTTTTGCAGACAAGAAGTGGCGCATGAACTGGTGTGTTGTGCAGCATCCAACTCTGCTTTTCTGTTATAATTGTGTGGCATGGTGTTATGGTGGTGCTCACTTCCTTAGCAATCTCTTGGACAGTTAAATAGCGATTTTCACAAATCATAGCATGGGCTGCATTGGTGTTACTGACATGGAAGGTTGTCCAAGTATGGGATTTTCATCAGTCGATGTTCTGCCTGCTTGAAAAAGATCGAGTCATTCGTAGTACTGTGTTTGGCTCTTACAGTCTTCCCCATGTTCTTGATGAAGAATGTTCTATCACATCAAACACATAAAGCATTTTTGTAAACATTTTACCAATTTTGAAGCAAAATTTGATACAAACAGGTTGTTCAAGATCTTTCATTTTCACTGTTTTAAAAATCCGATGAGAGGTTAGTTCACATGTTTACACCAGGTGTAGTAGCTCAAATAGCAGCAATGGTAGAGTGACATGTTAAGGGACATCGAGTTGGTGCTAGTCAGTGCCACTTGTGGAAACACGATCCATGTGCTAGTCAGCGTGTTATTACAAAAGTTTGCTCTTTTTTTTTGAACACACCGTGTACATACTGAGCTCTATGGATGATCAAATAGTAATGGTGTTATGCTTTTGATGATAATTTATTAAAACCCTATCAACACTCTTCAAGAGACTTCGTATTAGACAGTAGATGACAATGTAGCATGTGTGGGCGTGTTTGGAGGCATGCGCGTGCACACACACGCGCGTGCGCACATTAATATTTGTCATATTTTTGACAAGTTTTGTATCTGTGGAATTGCTCTTGGTCATGTGGGTTTGTTTCAACTACATTGTTGGGCTCTTTTTGAATAAGTTGTAAATATTCAAAATTGTCAAAATATTTAGAATTATATGTGACACATTGTGTATGTGTAGGCGCACGTGCGTGCTTGTGTGTCGCCAATATTATATTTATATTCATAAGATAAAGTCCTAAATACAGAGTGTTTCAAAAAGAGTGACCAAATTTTAAATAGTTATATTTATGGAACCACAGACATTCCGTGAATGAATGGTGTGTTGCTTGAATGGGTGTGGCCTACGGTTTTAGGAAATCGGCGCTAGATGTCACTCCACACATTGAACCTGTCCATAAGGTTCAAGAAAAACCATTTTGCATTCTGCAGTTTAGCAAGACTTGAGTCCATGATTATGGTCCAGTGTGCTTTTCGTAAGCGTTTTGGGATTGATCCACCTTTGCCAAAGAACATTCGTCGTTGGTATCACTAGTTTGAAGATAGGATGTTTATGCAAGGGTAATAGTTCAGGTCGACCTTGCACTTCTGATGAAAATGTCCAAAGAATTCAACAAGCGTTTGAGTGAAGCCCAGGAAAGTCTACTCGCCGTGCCAGCAGAGAACTACAATTCTTTTATGACTGTCTGCCATGTGTTAAGACAATGTTTGGACTATAAACCATACCGATTACAACTAGTGCAAGCTCTTCGTGTTGGTGATAAAAGGAAACATGTGGAGTTTTGCAATGATCTTGTAATGGACAGGGAAGGTGACAGATTTTTACTGTGGTTGATTTTACTGATGAAACTACGTTTCATGTTAGCATAAAGTTAACCATCATAACGTGGGCATATGGGGACTCCAGAATCCTCATGAAATCGTAGAGATGAGTGAGATTCACTAAAAGTGAACGTTTTTTGTGCAATTTCTCAAACAAAGATTTATGGCCTATTCTTTTTTAAGGAAAACAGCGACAGGACTGAGTTATCTTGAAATGCTGCAGACCTGGCTTTTTCCACAACTTCATGAGGCCTCTGATGATTTCATATTCCAACAATACAGAGCCCTGCCACCCTGGTACAACAACTTAGACAGTTCCTGAATGGCACACTACCTCAACACTGGATAGGGTGCATGGGACCTGAGGCACTGCTCTACACTCTTGGCCTCCAAGATCTCGAGACATTACCCCATACGACTTGTTCTTGTGGGTATACGTAAAAGACCATATTTTTGTTCCACCATTAGTTCATGACCTAGACGAGCTCAAAAATAGGATATCAGCAGCAGTAGCTTCAGTCTCGAAGATGTTACCTTATGAAAAGTGTGGTATGAATTTAGCTAACGTCTTGATGTTGTACATGTGGCTGGTGGAGGACACATAGAGGATTTGTAATAACGTTGCTGAAACTTTATGTTTTTGTGATGTAACCCCCCCTTTTTTTTAAGAGGTTACTAGATATTTAGAACTAGACAGAAGGCCTAGAAGAAGCATAAAGTGTGCTGGGTCCAGTGAGACGGGACTTGCAATTAAAACTCTCTATTAACAAACCAATAACAACTTTTATTATTTCCTATGTTTTCGTAATTCACATAATTTCATATAAACAAATTTTCTGAATATTCATATATCATAAATTCATTTTTTTTTTTTTTTTATCACAACCCCAAGTATTTCAAATATAATTTCTTCACATAACATATGACATAAAGAGAACACATACATATACATCACAGATACGTTTTACAAATAGAAATACAAAAGCCTAGTGAAAATACAGAAGCGAGTATGTTCTTACCACAAACATTTTATAATTTTAAAAGGCCTGCAACCGCCTGGCTAACTTATCAAAAACACTTTATAACCCTGAAGGAAAACTGGATTGCCCATAATGTCAAAAAATACAATTACAAGTTTAAAGTGTCAGTACAGCCTGTATGGTTTTATAAAAAGTACATTTATGAATTTAAAGAAAAAAATGTGGATTGATCCATAATAGCAAAAATACAGTTACAAGTTACAGTGTCAGCACAGCCTGTAGGTTTTATAAAATGTACATTTATAAAATTAAAAAAAAAATTAGATTGATCCATAATAGCAAAAATACAATTACAAGTTAAAGTGTCATCACAGCCTGTATAGTTTTATAAAAAGTACATTTATTAATTTAAAGACAGTCTGAATTGACCCGGCCACTGACATGTGCCAGTGCCTGACCCAACATAAGGTGACATGTCCGGGTGCTTGCATAGATCTGCACCAACAGGTGACTACCCCAGGTTAAAATGTGTGAACCGGCCTAATACCAAAAAAAAAACTCCTAACCCTTCTATGACATAAGAAAATGATAATGTGTCAAAAAAAAAAAAGATTGTAATAGATACCAGACCAGCCTGCTACAACTGCACTCACCTGCATAAATAAGATACTGGTCCCCCATGAACTTCTACAACCCCATTCAGAATCACACTAAAAAAAATCGTAAAGCATAAAATTAATGTCCGCCGGACACATGCCGGCGACCAGGCCTACAATTAATTTGGAGCATAATTACATTATGAGCACAGTTTTAATGAAAGTTTGCAGCCAAAATTCTGTCCAGCTGGACATGAGCACAATGAAGTATAACTTGAGTTTTTTATGGATTGCTAATGCACAAAACATGGTGTTTCCTGTAGAGGCCTAGTGGAAGTAAAAAAGTTTAAATATCACCTCATTTGGTCCAGGTGGTTATAGTGGCATGCCTTACAGTTGTCTCCTCCAGCAGCGGCGGAACTCGAGTCTAAAGGTGTTCAGATCATGATGAAGGTGGAATTACACCATGCTGGCATCAAATCTCCGACTACATCGGGAACCCTGGACATCAATAATAATTAATTGACTGACCACTAAACCATAACACACACATGCCACCCCAAACCAATTCCACTATGTTCATCATAATACGTTTAACATTTTCACTTTTGGTTTTTAAATTCCTAGATCACACACAAGGCCTCAGTGCTTCATTATTTGATATAAATTTCTAATGCACCCTTACACACGTTGGGAAAGTTAACATTCTCAGACAGGTATTAAGCTTATAACACCACGTGCTCACACACAATCCATCAAAGTTCCCGAGTTCCACAAAATTACATAATTTCTTACATCTCTTTTTACATGGACAATTAGTATTTACAAAACACAAGGTATAGGCTGATTTAGTGTTTAAAATAAACTAAATACTTGACAGTGAACATACATTAAATTTTATGGCCACGAGGCATGCTTTAAACTTTTTATCCGTTCACATCAGAGTCCATTATGATTGAAATTTAAACTTTTTAGTATAAAATGAATAATATCTATTTAATGTACTTACCGGAGGTCGATTGAGCTTTTACTTAGCCATGATAGAATAGAAAAGAACAATTTAAAGAAACTCCTCGCTGCCGAAAGAGACGCAGTTTTCGCTTCAGTACCAGGCCGGCGACTGACATACTCACACGTGCAGTTCGCTTGATCAGTGAACCTAATCGTATTCCCCACTAGATCACGCGGGTATGCCTTAACCGCTGAAACATGGCAATACAGAATGGCTCTGACTGACAACTTCGCCGACCTTAATAATTCTATTTTATACAAACGCCGGTTTCTCAGAAAAGTGAGAATTGTGTACTTTGTTCCATTATTGTAACGTGTTTTCATCAATAAATATAACTATTTAAAATTGGGCCATTCTTTTTGAAACACCCTGTATAATAAAATGTACACAACCATCTGTTACACATATTTGTTATCTTATTGAGTATTTTGTATTCATATTAACTTTTTTGGAAAAATTCTTGTTTTTTAACATTTTTGTATTTTTCCAGGGGCGGCACACAAAGACTGGTCAGCTTGCAGCCATTAAAGTCATGGATGTCACCGAGGTAATGTAGATTAGCAGTGTTTTGTACAAATTCGTTGTGTTGTTGTTAAGAGTGTGCCACACACATAGTTGCAGTTGAAACTCCAGTAGAATTTAGTAGTAGAGGTTAGATTATTGGAGTGATTAACGTATTAAAAAATGTGATATGATATTGGTTATAGACAGCGTTGTAAATGGAAACTTTATGTACTTTCCTTAGTTTCTTGTATCTTACTTGCCATTGTTCACTTCAAACCATATTGAGGATTAAAAATCTGGTCCTTTAGGTAATTAGGTGTAGTACTTTGATAGAATTATTTGTGTAGACTTTTATTGCTATATGCATTTCATTTTTATTAGTTATAAAATAGTTGACCATTAAAACCTCAACATAGGAAAATAATTTATTCCTGTTTCATTTGATGAAATTCCTGTGTACTTTTGATGATATTCCAACAAGTTTAGTGTCCATACGAGTGGCACTTTAGATCTTACAAATTCTGCTTGTTTTTTTCTTACAATGGCTTTGCCATTTGTATGTTGGTTGTATTTGTAATGAATAAAAAATACAGAATTTAAGATTTTTTTATGCAATCCTTAACTGTTTTAAACTTTCAAAATTTAAAGGCGTTGAAAGTGTAGAAATATCCTTAAACCTGAATGTAAGTACAAAAGAGGTAGGACTATCAATAAATGTGGATAAAACCAAAATGATAAGTCAGACAAGGTCTACTCAACCCTGACAAAAATTGATTATAGAAGAAGACAATATAGAAGCAGTTAGAGGTTTCATATACCTAGGAGCGATGATATCTGAAGATCTGAATGATGAGGCAGAGATAAGGACAAGGATAACTGTAGCCAACAAGGCCTACTTTGTGCACCTTCAAGAGTTATTCATAGGCAGACAAAAATGTGTGTATACAAAACTATCATGTGGTCCATTCTGTGCTGTGGCAGTGAAACCTGGATTCTAGCACAAAGAGCAGTTGAACACCTGAAGATATTTAAAGGAAGCTCCTGAGATGGATCCTTGGCCCATAGAAATGGGGAATGGAGGATGTGTCATAATGATGAGATATATTGTCACTTCAATGTACCAACGGTAGAAATGTACGTAAAACTGAGGAGGCTGCATGGGCTGGCCATGTCATAAGAATGTATGACAAACTAACACGTAAAAGAGTCCTTATGGGGAGTATGGATGGCAAAAGACCAAAAGGCCATCCAAGCAAAAGGTGGGAAGATGCTGTCACTGTGGATGCAGGAGAGATGTCAGGAGTGTGAGGATGGAAGCTGCTGATAGAGAGAGGTGAAGGGTCAGGGTAGAGGAGGCCAAGGGTCAAATTAGGGCTGTAGTGAGGAGGAGGAGGGGGAAAGTGTAGAAATATGTTTTATAAATTTAATTATATCTATAGAACTTAGCATTTTCTACAATGCTACAATGTAATCTTACAAGCTTACAATGTAAGCTTAAATAAGGTGAATGCATTAAATTTATATATGTCATTCAAATGGGGCCAAGGTTTAGTTAGGACCAAGTATAGTGTGTTATAGTTACTGTGTATTATGTGTATAATAATTATACCAACCACTTATATACAGCAGTGCACTTTTGGAGTCATGAAAAGTAGGTATTTCATAAGATTTTTCAAAAATGCTTTTATGAAATTTGAAAAATAAAATTATATGGTATTAAAATAAAGAAAAAGTACCAAATTTTGTAAGACATACCAACTAATAAACCATGTAAGGATCTTTAAATAAGACGACAAAAACCAAATGGTTATCTTAATTTTAGCTGCTATAATTCAGCTGTCAAATTGAATATCCTCCACCCATATCATTTATATTTTTTTGGAATGCAGAAAAACTAACTTTCATAAATATCTGATTCGCTGTAGTTCAATATAATTTTGTGGTGGGGTTGGCAAAAATTGATGCTTAATTCGAATGTATTAATTTAAATATATACTTTGTGACTTTAATTAAAAATTGTAAGTGGCATAGTTTCCAAGTGGGAAATGTATGAGTGTTACAAATAGGAGACGAGACTTCATAAGTAGAAAAAACCATTTACTATACATAATGATCAAATTTAAATTTGGCAACTCATTTCTGTTTCTTTCAGTAAAAAAAAAACTAGGTTGTAAAGATTGTGTAAAATAATTCTCTGTTTAATACAAATTTGTTATAATTCTAAAACGTAACCTTCAAATTTTACAAAGTTTGTAAATGAGCGAAGTTTTTTTGTACCTCAGTTACTTATGTAACTTTCATGTAACTTTCATTTCTTTTGAAGTAAAAGTCTAATTGAGAGCCTTAATAAGAACTAAATGTGACTAGAGATAGGGTATAATATGACATAACATTATTGCTGATTTTCAACTTTTTCCAAATTTAAAATATTTTGAAGAGTTGGCCGTAAAGAAGAAATGTAGTATTTGTATTTTCCAAATTTATTAATATGTGTAACCAGTGTACAAATTATTGTAGCCATTGGAAGTACTAAGATTGAAAAACGTTTAACAGGTTTTGTTACAAATGTATACCAGGATTGTAGCTGTGCCAGAATGGAAATATGGTAGTAAAGTAGATGTAGGTTAGAGGTAAACATCTATTAACTGGATGTGATATGTTATTAAGGAAACATTTTCTTGGAAAAATCTCATTTATTGCTAAAAATAAAAAATCTTTGTAACTTGATACAAGTAGAGTTGGTGCCACTGTCACTGATATTTGAACAGAACTATGTTGAAGTTAGTCCGTGGGGCGGCTGATAAGTAATGCACAGTCGCATATAACAGGAAAACAAGACAATGTACAGCACGACGTGTGCTGCCATCTTGTAGCGACATTCTTGTGTTACAAATGTCCCAAATCTCGTTGACCAACTCCTTCTCGTTTTCTGTCAGTCGCCATTGTTATGAAGTTGAGTACGCCAGCTATGTCAGTGTGTCTAAAACAATGTGCAGTGATTAAATTTTTAACAGCTGAAAATGTGAGTGCTAGTGACATTCATCGTCGTCTAAAAGCCGTTTGTGGTGATGAAACGGTTGAACGAAATACCTTCAGTAGATGGGGAATAAAATTTCATGCATCGGAAGCTGGTAAAACGAATATTGAGTATGAACCTCACAGTGGTCGACCCCTGTGACTGATGAGAAGCACCAAATGGAGGTGAATGAATTGATTAAAAATGACCGTCGCATTATACAATGCATCTCGAAAGAACGAGTAGGACACATTATTGCAGAACTGGGCTACTGTAAAATCTGTTTGCGGTGGGTGTCATGCAGACTCACAGACGAGAACAAGCAACAACGAAAGGAATGTTGTGAACAGCTTCTGAAATGTTATCGTGACGAAGGGATATCTAAAGAGGGATATTAAGGGTATTCATTTCACCACAGATGATGAACTGAAAGACGCAGTGAGGTCATGGATCAAAGGAAGACCACAGACATTCTTCATTGACGGGACGAGACAACTGGTTCACCATTGGGAGAAATGTGAAGCTGTAAATGGTGACTACATGGAAAAATAAATGTAAGGTTTTGGAGCAAATAAAATGTACTTTTATTACATATTGGTTTCATTTGACTAACCCTTTTCGTTTGCGAGTTACATACGACCGTGCATTACTTATGAGCCGCCCCTTGTATAAATGGGTGCCTGTTCTTGTATGTATGTAATTGATGGTTTCTGTAGTGAATTTAGATTCCAATGACAATTTTTGTTTAAAAATGCCAAAATAAGACAATAATTTAAAACTCAGAACATTTGGAATGATTGTAGCCATGATATTCTGAGTAGGGGAAAAGGAAGCTTCGGATATAGCTTTGTACTTCATATTTGGATTCCATGTGAAATTTTAAATAAATAATGCGAGTCTTACTACTTTGAGCCAATAATATTGGTTAAGGGTACAGTTGAATTGAATTATAGCTTTTTGTTTTGTCGGTGAATATTGTAACGTGACAGAAACAGATGAGCCCATAGGAGTAAATTTAAGACAAACCCAATCGGAAAAAAGATCATAATATAATAAAAAATAATAAAAAACTTAAAAAGTTAAAAGAAATAAAGAAACCAACATAACTAAGAAGTACAATACAGTAGTTAATAAGAAAACTTTATGTATATTACCTTATAAGAAAACAGTATTGTGAACTATATTAAATAAGGAAAAGTGATACCACTGTAAACTACAATAAATAAAGAAAAAGAAGTGAAGTGTCAAATGTAAAAGTGAAGTGTAGAAAAAAAAATGAAGAAACAAAAGTGAGAAATATAAAATGAGTACAAACAATCTTGGAAGGATAATAATGTTTAATAACCAAGGGTACTTACGTATTCATACATGAAGCATTAAGCTTATTATTGTTTTTTCATTTTTTCAGAATAATTTTGTTATAATAATCAATCTTGTTGATGACCATAGTTGTCATAAGTTATAAGCCATGTAAATAATTGGATCCCAATTATTTATGTAAATAATTGGATCCCAATTATTTTGGTGATAAACAATGTTTATTTCTTTTAGGGAACACTAATACCTAAGGCTTATTGACTAATTACTATAGTAACTAACTAGTCAAATTGAATGGAACTAGTAGTTAAGCAACATATCAGATGATATGACAGAAATAATTTTAATATTAATAACCAGTTCTTATGTTATGTTAAATGTTTAACTATGTTATAAAATCTATGTTGATGGTAGAAGAAATTTGTTAAAAAAATGTTAGCCATGGCAGCATGGGATAGAACTAAATGGTTTGTTAAAAAATGTTAATGTAGAAGGAGGAGAGTAATTTGTAATTTTCAGAGGAATTTTGTATTTAATGGTAAGATTTTTTAAATTAACTAAAAAACATATAATATAATCAGAAGCAATACACAAACAACAAAACACAGACAAGCAACGAATCACCTAAACATAGAAATTAATATTATTATATATATAAAGTTTCACAATATGAACTTACTTTCTTTACACTTTCCCAAACGTTTCGAGGTGATGTTCCTCTTCCTCAGTGGGAGTAAATACTGATCGTCAGTTAACAGAATAACGGTTATGGACTTAGGTGTGTGTGGTGGGGGTTGATGGTGGGAGGGAATTGGTGCTGAGGTTCGAATTGTGTGTTTGGATGAGTGTATCGAATAGTGTATGTGATTTATAATGTAATTGTACATTTAATATGTTGTTTGGTTGTAGTGTGTGATATCTGTATATTTCAGATTGTTCAGCTGTGTTTAGTTTTCTACTTTTAGGTAAGTAGTGTAATATTTCCATGTTGTGTTGTATGTTTGTGTAACTGTGGTTTTCGTTTTGTAAATGTGTGGCAAATGTGGAATGTATGTAGTTTGTGGTGAGGGCTTTTAAATGTTCTGAAAATCTGGAGGAAAAAGATCTTCCCGTCTGGCCGATGTAGAATTGGTGACAATCATTACAGTTTAATTTATATACCCCTGTTTTGTTGTATGTGTCTGTGTCTTTGTTAGTATTATTTATGTGTTTCCTAATGGTGTTGTTGGTTCTGTAGGCTACTTTATAATTATGTTTCCTAAATGTGTTAGCAATTTTGTGCGTGTTGGAATTGTAGTATGTAAGTGTTATGTATTTAATGGGTTGTGTGCTGTTGGTCTGATGTGTTTTACTTTTAGTGTTTAGGATGCATTTGTGTAGTTTATTTATTAATTCGGGGGTGTATCCATTTTTGACTGCTATGTATTTGATTGTGTTTAATTCTTCTTGGTAGTCATGTGTGTTTAGGGGTATTGAAGTGAGCCTATGTAGCATGTAGTTGAATTGAAAGCTGCATGTTTGTGTTGAGTTGGGTGGTTGGATGAGTTATGTATGACCATGTCTGATGTGGTGGGTTTCCTGTATATTTTGTATGTGTGTGTGTTGTTTGTTTTGGTGATTGTAAGGTCTAAGAAGTTGATGCTATTATTTAGTTCTATTTCAAGAGTGAATTTTAATTTATGGTGTATAGTGTTAATGTATATGTGGAAATTTTCTATTTGTCTTTTGTTGCCGTTGTAGAGGAGTAAAATGTCATCAACGTACCTGTGCCAATATATTATTTTATCGGTGTATTTGTAATTGTTCAGTATGTGTTCCTGTTCTATGGTTAATTTATTTAAGTGTCTAGCTATTTTGTGTGCAGAATAAATCAAACCAAACGCCCCTACACTAAATGCACTACCAAAATTACACAAACCAAATATTCCCATCAGGCCACTTATAAACAACACACAAGCACCTGCACACAAAATAGCTAGACACTAAGATAAATTAATCAGAAATAGCATAAATTTAACAAACAACACCTCCGTCAAAAATAATGTAGATCTAGTGATTAAAACTCAACGTGTCCACATTCCACACAATTCCACACTAGCTTCATTTGACATAACAAACCTATACACCAATGTTCCCATAAAAGAAACCATAACTACACTAGAACAATTACTAAAAATAAATAACACACCTGAAACACACATAAAAGAGATCATCCATCTAACAAAAATTATCACTGATCAAAATTATTTCGCACACAATAACATGTTTTACACTCAAACAGATTGTCTACCCATGGGCTCCCCTATCTCAGGTATACTAGCCGAAATATTTATACACACCATAGAACAGGAACACATACTGAACAATAACAAATACACCGATAAAATAATATATTGGTACAGGTACGTTGATGACATTTTACTCCTCTACAACGGCAACAAAAGACAAATAGAAAATTTCCACAAATACATTAACACTATACACCATAAATTAAAATTCACTCTTGAAATAGAACTAAATGATAGCATCAACTTCTTAGACCTTACAATCACCAAAACAGACAACACACACACATACAAAATATACAGGAAACCCACCACATCAGACATGGTCATACATAACTCATCCAACCACCCAACTCAACACAAACATGCAGCTTTCAATTCAACTACATGCTCCATAGGCTCACTTCAATACCCCTAAACACACATGACTACCAAGAAGAATTAAACACAATTAAATACATAGCAGTCAAAAATGGATACACCCCCGAATTAATAAATAAACTACACAAATGCATCCTAAACACTAAAAGTAAAACACATCAGACCAACAGCACACAACCCATTAAATACATAACACTTACATACTACAATTCCAACACGCACAAAATTGCTAACACATTTTGGAAACATAATTATAAAGTAGCCTACAGTACCAACAACACCATTAGAAAACACATAAATAATACTAACAAAGACACAGACACATACAACAAAACAGGGGTATATAAATTAAACTGTAATGATTGTCACCAATTCTACATCGGCCAGACGGGAAGATCTTTTTCCTCCAGATTTTCAGAAAATTTAAAAGCCCTCACCACAAACTACATACATTCCACATTTGCCACACATTTACAAAACGAAAACCACAGTTACACAAACATACAACACAACATGGAAATATTACACTACTTACCTAAAAGTAGAAAACTAAACACAGCTGAACAATTTGAAATATACAGATATCACCCACTACAACCAAACAACATATTAAATGAACAATTACATTATAAATCACATACACTATTCGATACACTGAGCCAAATACACAATTCGAACCTCAGCGCCAATTCCCTCCCACCATCAACCCCCAACCACACACACCTAAGTCCATAACCGTTATTCTGTTAACTGACAATCAGTATTTACTCCCACTGAGGAAGAGGAACATCACCTCGAAACGTTTGGGAAAGTGTAAAGAAAGTAAGTTCATATTGTGAAAGTTTATATATATAATAATATTATAAAGTGAACGAAGAGGATGGATCAACAAGATAATTATAGAAATTAACTTATAAAATAAATAAATAAATTAACCAAAAGTGTAAAACCCTAGGAATTAATATAGGTAAACCATAAAATGGCCACTTTTAGATTGTTTTCCCTAATAAATCAAAGGTAATGACCAATTCCAGAAGTATACTATGATTTTGTGATGGTCAAAAGACCCAAATGGCATAAACAGCATAATTTTGTAAAAACACAGAACATTTATTATGACACACACACAGGCCATATTTGGTATCATTTTAATTGTAATAAAACAAAGAATAACATGCTGTAAATTAAATTAAGATAAACTATATAACAAATAGAGAGTAATATGTACTAGGGTGTAAAAAAGCATGTATTGTAAGAAGTATCAGGTCATGTGACCCCAAAATTCAGTCAAATTAGCCAATCAGAAATTGGAAAAAATTGGTCAAACTATTCAAATTCGAAAGAAAACGATTACAGTGTATTGTTAGGATGAAAGAAGAACGGGTCAGCCCTATGTATGGCAGAATGAAAGTTTACTAAAGAATCAAATCTGAGTGTGCAAGGTTATAAAAAATAAAATTCAA
The DNA here is from genome assembly GCA_034769895.1 of Magicicada septendecula. NCBI lineage: Eukaryota > Metazoa > Arthropoda > Insecta > Hemiptera > Cicadidae > Magicicada > Magicicada septendecula. The sequence goes on along the minus strand of CM068370.1, from coordinate 460,168,014 downwards.
AATTAATAAAAATAATAATGATGAAGATTTAAGAAGACAGAAAACCAATAATAAGAAACAAAAGAAGGAAAACATAAAGGAACACAATAAGTATGCAAAACTAATAGCCGATAATAATATTTGGTCAACCAGCAAGGTGAGAAAACCGTTGTCATATAACCCAACATTATCGATCACACCACACTAAGAAAAAACATCACAGACACTATTAATTAACACTCCAGTGAAAGAAAACGAACAAATAACTATTATTTCAGTAAAAAACTTTATATAATTCCATTCATATTAAGGGAAATTGGTGCATGAACTTTAATACAATAACAAACGTCTTGATGGCGGCCATGATGAAATACTTTTAGAAGTGACGCTTTCATGTCAAACCAACCCACACGGTGCTAGTGAGCTTCGGTAACTAAGTAGACATTATTTATACAATATTACTTAAACAAAATTCAGTTTCTCATGTAAATTTTGATAGAAATTAAGATTAATTTGTAAGTATTGTACTTCGCTACGGCATTTCTGACCTTTTTAATAGTTCAAAGAACCTTAGAATTAATATAAGTGTTGTAATTCTAACTAACGATTGTAATTCTTGACCCTAGAGACAAAGTCGATATAGTAAGTAACATTTCAAATTTAAAAACAAATAGGCTAATTAAATAAAAACCCAAGAGTTAATGCAGCAAAAGAGTTTTATTTATTAGATAAATATAATTTAATGAATTTCAGCATTTAATAACAGGAAGAAGACATAGTAAGAATTGAAATAACTTATTGAAGAAGGTGACTCACAGTTAGTCTACCATAGGGTGAATCAATTCCACAATCGAACGCAACATTACTTAATAATTATTCAAATTAGAATTTTACCGCGTTTGACAGGGATCGTCTAGACTTCAATGAATTCTTAAGTTTTGAAGAAGAGTGCATTAATTAATTGGGAAACCAAAATTAAACGAATAAACTAATTGAATTAAAGAAATTAAATATAGGCCTACTTTAAAAAAAAAAAATTTTTTTTTTGAAATTTTTTTTAAATATTTTTTTTGTAACAAACATTAATAAATTTATTGAACACGAAGAGAGTTAATAAAGAACGACAAGTTACAATATGGGAAAACACCTCGGAGTCGGCATTTTTTACAATGCAGTTAAAAAACTGGAGCTGGTAGGTAAAAAATAAATAGTTTTTTTTTTCAGTTTGACAATGAAAATTCTTGAATGGGCACGATGAAAACTGGCCATGGGAAATAGGTGCTACTTTTCTTTGTTGCCTATCCTAAAGTCCAGAAACATTTCTAGAACCTCCCAAGGTCCAGATTTACAAAATTGTATTATGGCCAGTAGTATTATATGCTTCAGAAGCCTTGACCATGACCTCAGTCCAAGAAGATATGTACAGAAGATGGGAAAGATAGATTGTGAGGAGGGAATATGGAGGTGTACTAGATACTGGAATGTGGTGTATGAGGACAAATGCCGAATTGTACGATGCATACAAGGAACCAGACATAGTCACAGGAATAAAACAAGGCAGTATTAGGGGGGGCAGGTCACAAAGCATGAAAGGGCTCGAGGTGGGCAGGTCACGAGAAAAGCGCAGTGAAAAAATATTCATTGGAGGACCAGGAGGAAGAAGAGCAAGAGGGAGGTCAAGCAGAAGATGGGTGGACGATATAGGTGAAGATATGAGAAGACTGGGGGTCAGAAGATGGCGAAGAGTCACACAGGACAGAGAGGAGTGGAGGCATGTCATTCTGGAAGCAGGGCTCTTCATGAGTGCTACAACAGTATAGACTCGTTAATTAAGTCATCGGTGTAGTACAACAGTAAAGACTCGTCAATTAGGTCATCGGTGTAGTACAACAGTAAAGACTCGTCAATTAAGTCATCGGTGTAGTACAACAGTAAAGACTCGTCAATTAAGTCATCGGAGAAGTTATAACAGTAAATACTCGTAAATTAAGTCATTTAATTCGTCGGAAGGTAAAAACAGTGACTCATTTTACCGTCATCCGAAAGTGACCGTTCAGTTAAAGAAGTCAGTTTTTAATCGAGTAATCAGTTATCAGATGGTTAAACAGTTTTATTCAGTTGAAAGTTACCGTTGAATTAGGAGTGAAAATTCAGTTGCAGTTTATCTAAAGTCAATCAAAATTTACGCATAATCCACGGAACTCGCACAAAGAATCGTGATTAAATAGTCTGACGTTATCAATCAGTACAGTCCTTGTTATAAGCACCCAGCTTAAATTACATCTATGAACTTAGACGAATCATAGTATTGCTGAGTAAAATTTTGTTAACTATATATCAAAAGTTTGTGATAAGAAGATATATTGATTATAATGGTATGTTCGTACTGTAACGAAGATATTTGAGATGTGTTATTGTGAATGTGAAGCCACTGTGTAAATCAATCTGTGATAATCAAGTGCAGCCAACTAGGACCTACATTAACCAGCAGCCGTCTGCAGAGACATACTTCAGACGACGTTCAAGTGGATGCGCCTCTTCGCAGAATAGGAATTCAACCATCAAGTAATTTGTATTGAACATTTAAAAGATACTTTATTCACTATTTGCAACTCAATCAGATCTAAAGAACCCATTATCAAAAGAAAAGATTAAATTTTGTTATCATCAATATTATGGTATTGTAATAAGTAACTGAAAGTGAGTTATTAAAGTAACAATTTATGATATATATTGTGTTAATTAAATTATTTATTACCCTGAGATATTATCCTTAAAAAGATAAAAGAGTCCAGCAAGTAGTAGTGCCATGTAGTAGTAGTTGTTGTTTTATAGTTTAATGGTTTCCAACTTAAAGACATCTGAGGGCTACAATTAAACTGAGGAGTTTAATGCATTCGTTAGTTGCACAAGCAATCAATTTTTGGCAAGTAATGGAAAAACTAAAAACACAGTATTAAGTAAAAAGAGGTAATTTACACATTTAACACATCTTATTGCTTATCTTTACTGTCTTTATTACTTTATGATTTTTTTTTTTACTGTATTATATCAGTGTAATAATGAAGATATAAGAAATGGATTAAATAATAGTGTATATTCTATCTGTTTTGTCTAGTCAAGGGATGGAAGGAAATAGACTAGGTGTAGCTCTACATATGAAGAAAATAAAAGATGACTTGAGCAAACACACATTCCGTTAAACAAGTGAAGTTGAATCTGCTGTATATGTTTATTACTGAATCAGTGAAACATTATTCATGGTTTTCTCCTGCAATACAATTCTCAGTTAAAAAATAACACTTTATTATCCACATATTTATTAAAATAAAGTAATTATTAAATTGCTTTTCTAATATAAGGCTGCATAGAAAGGTTGCCCGCATGCGGTCCCGGGGCCGCTAGTTGGAAATCACCGATATATGGTGATACTACGGATGCCATATGGTTGTTGGGGTGGAAAAAATGTACTTAAGCTGGATGAGCAGGCAACAGTAAATGTAACATATATGTTCTTGAATGCTGGACAATAACTAAAAACCAAATTTTTGTAAGCAACCTGAGTAGTGATAAGTGTTTCATTATTATAATATGTTCATAAACATCTATGTGCATGTCTGTTCTTATAAAATCTAATATAAATTTAATTAGGTATTTTGAATGTTCCAGGATGAGGAGGAAGAAATCAAACTGGAAATTAATGTTCTTAAAAAAGTGAGTACAGTTGTGTATGGAAATTGTAGTTAGTACTGTATCTGGTAAGATGTACTTCCCTTGACAGATTCTTTTTTTCGTGTTTTCAACAAGGTATGCTGGTTTTCAATAATTTATGTAACTTTGTTCAAGTGATTCCATCTAGACACTAGAAGTAGTAGTTATTTACGTTCCATGTACTGAAATGGAATACGAAATGAATTAGAGTAGGCAGCAAATTTTGACAGTAGGTTAGTGTCACTTTATGATATCAAGATAAAGATGTCAGGCCATACATGTTGTCTGTTGCAGAAACTGGTCAATGACCCATTCATAGAAAACACTTATTGTCTTTGTTTTTCTTTATATGTAGAGTTGAGTAGTACAGTGAGTGATTCGTGAGTTAAAAATTGCCTAAAAATGTTTTCCATGTTAAGTCAGAAAGGTTTTGTGTATATTAAAATATGAATATTATACAAATCCCCCAAACATTGATCACAATAAAAGTGAAAATAAGGGTGAACTAATTTGAGTAAAAATATTGTTTTTGAATATATTTTACTCTTTTTCTTGTTTTGTATAGACTTAAAAGCTCAACTTATTTATTAAAATCCGTCCATATTATTCGAAAGTAAATTCGAATTGGTGCACTTCAACTGCTACCCCTTGGGGTGACCTCCAGTGCACCTAACAACGAAACCACCAACATTTTTGAAAAGAATAAAAACAAAATGAGTTATGGTCATGAGTTATTGTAGAAACAGAAATACTGAGCCCAAAACAGGAAAAATAGCTCATTACAGAGAATTCCTATTTGTAGGTGAATTTTCAGGTAGGCTTACTTTCATAAAGTAAATAAATAAACAAAGATGTAGTAAATGATTACATATATGAAAATAATGAATAATTTTACATATGTTGTATTATCAGAGTGTGTATTTCTTTAAGTATTATATTAATATTAAATTATTTAAAATCTTCTTCTTCTCGGAATAGGCACTTTGCCTGTTCCGTCTTCACAGAATATCTCTCCATCTCGATCGCGGTCTTCCTACGTCTCTTGTACCAAAGGGTCTATATCAAAACGAAACCTTAGGTGGCCATCCATCCTCCATTCTGACCAGATGCTGTAGCTGTTCCCTACAATATGTGTGGATTTTATCATTTATGGAGAATACCTGTAGCTCTTCTCTAATATCCTCATTGCACAAATGATACTGCCTCGTCCAACCCTTTGTTCTTCTCAGAAACTTAATTTCCGAAGTTTGAATCTGGTTTTTAATCTTCTTTGTAGTGACCCATGTTTCACATCCATATAGTAAAACAGGTACTGCCATTGATATGAGTACTTCGGCTTGCCGGGTATAAGGCTGCTTTGATGGCCATCTTCAGTGCAGAAGGCTGCAACACACTGACCAAGGTTTGCAGCCTTCTGCACTGAAGATGGCCGTCGAAGGCACGGCTGAAACATTTGCACAAAAGAACAATGGACCATGGCCTTACAGCCCGGCAAGCCGAAGCACTCATATCATTGAAGCCGGCCGTGAAAGCCTCAGACAGAATTAGGTACTGCCATTGTTTTATAAAATTTAAGCATTGTCTTTTTGCTCAATGTTCTATGCATGACACCACCATATTTTAAATATGGTAGTTAATTAAAAGTACGTATATGGTATCTGTCACAAGCAGAGTAATAGTGCGTAAATAAACATGGTGGTAGTGAATAATTATTGCAAATAAAGTGTTTGTGCTATCTTACACATAAATGGTGCTTAAAGAAATGATTCAGAGTTACTTCTTAATAAATGGTGTGTCGTTTCTTTGTGAAACTGCTTTCATTCAGTTTTTTCATGTTTCTTAGAAAGAATACATATATAGTTTAAGCTTTGATGTAGTAGAGTCTGATAAATTGTTGACATACGTGTAACATATGTTTTGCAGTATAAAAATATCCTAAAGTGTAATTTTGTTAAAATTAAAGCGTAAAGGAACTGTTTTAATTTGTGTTACAATTGTTTATTTTTCTAGTTTTAACTCCAGTATTTGGAGTTCTGGTTAATCACGTAAATAGTTTTTTCTCCTATATCTAAACAAAAAGTGAAATAAACCAATTATATGTTAAAAGAAGATGATGATGCCCCACTGTTGGGTTCGCCAATTTGAAATAAAACGTTTATGAGGAGTCCTTCTTATTTCAGCCCCACGTTGGGGTCGTCAATTTGAAATAAAACGTTTATGGTGTTTTATTTACTTATATGAGACTCCCGTGTATCAACGTCAAGCCCCCCGTTGAAGTCGTCAATTCGAAAGAAAATGGGTTTATTGTTTTTAATCAATCTGTTATTTATAAATATTATTTATGTTATTAATTATGTAGTCTTACAGGTGACCTCCTGTAATTCAAATTTAATAGGCAAATATATTTGTGATTATGTTATTTTAACTTTTAATTGTACTATAATACAGGTTTAACTAAGTATTCAATAGTTATGCAATATTAACGATATACGTCATGTATTGACTGAATGTATTAAGGATTCTTGTCAACCCTAGTCCCTCTGTATTAGATAATTCAATTCAAATTTGGTACAGAAAACACGCTAGTTCGGCAATCTCCCGTTCCACCAGCTGTTGACAATTAGCGCTGTTATTTGTAATAGGCTTGCGTCTAGGTTAACCGTTCATCGGATTTTATTCACCCTTCTCCTATAACTTACTCCACCCACAACATATAATACCTATTCTGCAATAACATAAAACATTATCTTATACCAGAAAGATCCTTTATTAATTTTGTACGTTATTTCACATTAACAGTTCTCTTCAAAATAATAATATCATTAAATCGATTGAACAATGGTATATCGATCGTCAATTGACCAAGTTCCTTCTGACTTATACAAATTAAATATAACAATAAATATTTCTTATCCCAGGGTTCGTAAGATTCTTTTAACAATTAGTAAGGCCAGGTAATGTAAAATTAAGGTTACTCAAGTATTACAGAAGGTTATTAACTCTAAATATATTGAAATTAAAAATAAGTTGTTTTTACCGGATTGGCGGAACTTAAACTGGCATTGGACGTCTGTAAACAGTTGAAGATGATCTGCTTAGATTACGTTCATCCAGGAAAAAGTGTTCTGGTCCTTAATAAAATTGATGGTGTAGTATACAGGGAAGCTCCCAGGAACTCTTCTGACTGCCGTTCTTCTCTTACGATCTTGATAGTTGTTAGTCACGGTGGAATGGAAATCGTATTATAGCTTCTTCTTGAAGGTGAAGGTTAATTCTGCAAAAACGAGGTCTTCGTATATCTTCTCAATAATTCCGTTAGTTTCGGCCTTTACTTCCCTCAATTAGTCTTCTGATTACATGGGAAATCGGTTTAATACCGAATCCAGCGGAATTATCCTGGTGAATGAAGTGAGGAATTCTCGACTCTTAGAGGTATTCGGTTATAATTTGGAAGTCTAATTGGTTTTATTATTCATCAGTAGTATTATAGAATTAGGTTTCAAATAGGATTTATTAATTTAGATTCATATTTTTTCAAATTTTATCATTCTTTTTTAAATGTGTCTCCTCATCTCAACTTAATAGCATATAACAATCGAAACGAATGAAACGAAAATCAACAACATTGTACCTTTTAGTTGCCCTAACAACCATTATTTCTGTCATTGGATGAAATTTGATATCATAGAGCCAGAATTATAAATTATTACTACTCTTTTTTAATAAAATACTCCATGCTTGGAATTATACCGAATTACTTAAAACTTTCACCCAACCTACCTTATTATACCATATATAATTTACTACAGTTTCATTGGACTGGACCCATTAAAAAGGTATTAATTTCCTTTTACAAATATTAAATTTAGGCCTATAGGTTTTCTTGCAACTGTTATAATATTGTTTGGTTTTTTAACTTAATTTTCTTTACCTGACCTACTGTACAATTAGTTACTGGTTCATGGTTATTTACATTAAATTTTTTTTTTTTTTTTTAGCGAATTGACCACTTAGGATCACGCTACAACTTTATTTCTTTTTCTTTGCCTGGAGATTCCTCTGTCTCCATAACGTTGGGGACCTCAATTCTGTTACGTTACAAAAGTAATTCACTGACTTGATTATATTTCAAGGGCTGTGTTGCAGAACATGTACATAATCATAGTTTGTTTTTATAAAAATAGAAACTTTTTCTAATATTATTTTGAATGTTCATCACTACTTTTTTCACAGCACTTAATAATTATTATTTAATGGTACTTTCACTTGTTAAACTTACTTGTTGATATTCCCTCAAACGGCGTTTCGGAGTTGTATTCTTCTTCAGTGAGGTTTGAATACGGAATGTTTCAAGTAGTCGGTAATTTGTAATGGTTTTTTTAGGTGACTGGTTGTGTGTGGGGGTGTGGAGATGGAAGGGGGTTGGCGCGGGATTCTGAATTGTTGTATGCGTTGTGTATTATTGTGTCGAATAGTGTGTTTGATTTAAATTGTAAATGGTCATTGAGAACAATAAAAACACAACAAAACACAACCAAACAACATACTCAATGACCATTTACAATTTAAATCAAACACACTATTCGACACAATAATACACAACGCATACAACAATTCAAAATCCCGCGCCAGCCCCCTTCCATCTCCACACCCACACACACAACCAGTCACCTAAAAAAACTGTTACAAATTACCAACTACTTGACACATTCTGTATTCAAACTTTTTCTAAATTAAAATGTTCTATATTCTGCATTACAAGTGCTGTTATTATATTTTAAACATAATTGTTACCAACATGATATTCTATCTTGCATACCTTATACTATCTATTTACATAATATGCTACCTAATAATACCTGTCTGGTAATATAGATGATATACCTAATGTTAATGCTGTCTAGTTATAACCTTTGTTTTTTACGTAGCTTAAAGCAACTGTGTTTACCTTTTACGGCCAATTTGTGGGGTAACAGACAGAACAGGACAATGTCCATAGACAATTTGTGAATTTTTTTTTCAGATTTGTGTGAAGAAAGTTATGTTTGAAAGAAGAATAAAAGTTAGATTAATAAACATATACGTACTAGCATTAACTCTCCACGATATTTTAAGAATACTTACTTGTAAACAAATAAAATTTTATCACTCAAAATAATTATAGAGACAATATTTAGAATAATTAAAATTAGATATTGAAATAACAAACAAAATTACAATTAAGCGTACACAGTAATATGGTTTTTGTTTTTATATAAAAAAGCATTAGAAAACACATTTCAGTAACATGTAATTTGTGTATTTTTCAAAGTTAGTCTTTGTTTCTTTGCCCCCGTTTTCTTAAAGTTAGTGATGCAAGCAATTTTATCAAAATTAGTTTATTGATTAACCCTAATGTCTCCCCTTTCCTCAAAGTACTCATGTAACCCCCAACATAGTCGACTCTGTTTTATGAGAGACTCAATGTAGTAAGATACTCTTCTCCTCCATAGTTTTTAACATTTTATTTATGATAAAATTTTCTAACATTAATTTCTTTACATTTTTCTCTTATTCTGACCTGCTAGGTTAACCTCCAAACCAGAAAATCCACCCCTGGATAATTAGAAGTTTACTGTGCTTTTCGTACTGTTTTCAGTCTGGATGTATAAGTGCACTGCACAAGTAATTGTTGACAAGTTGTTTTTTTGAAAAGACTACTGTTATTTTAGACAATGGAAATACAAATGTTTTGTATTTTTACTTAAGAAGGAATTCAGTTTTTCTGGCTAGATCTTTGAGCGGTGGATGGTATGTTAAATTCTATAAGCACAGGCCATACATCTTAAGTAACGGTACCATTGTCTCTGTCTTATGATCACAGAACGCAGAAAACTTTTAAATTTAAATTTCTTCTTACTTTTGTCTTCCATCAGGGAGTAGGTGAATCGCCTGTTCCAATCCCAAAGGAAATATATCTACTTCACCAACACTTTGTAGGTCTTAATATACTTCTTTGTCCGACAGTCTTATATTGCCCAACATCCTATTCAGATGAGCAGCCCATATCTCTTTGTTTTCTGCCGTATGGTCTTGAATATTTGTTATTGTGATATTCACCTCTGATTATTGTTAAGTTTGTTTGGTGAGTTTATTGACCAGTATTATTTTGATATCCAGCCAAAATAATAACTCTAATTTTAATGTATTTACACCATTGAGTAACAAGCTGGATAATAATTTTAATCATCTTAGTGTATGTGTTCATTGTAAAGGCTACCAGATTTCTTATTATTATTATGAAAATGTAAAACGTAGTGTTATTCCGAAAAACAAAGTTTTCTTAAAAATTTTTAGTTTTTGAGTTCTAAAATTTCCAAACGTAATATCGTGTTGAACATATCAAAAAGTCCCTATTGAATGTTTGTAATTACATAAACACTTGTTAGAATCATTATCAAAGAAAATTTTGTTTTGTTGGTTTTCGAGATTGGTCATAATAAAGTAGGGGGATGTGGTTTGTTTGTGAAAATAAATATTTGTTGTAGTCGTAACAAGTATCTGTAGATTACATTTAAAACATCAGTTACGTAAAAGTTCTTACTAAATATAATGTTTATGTTTTAAGGTACTTTAAATTAAAGTGATAAAAGTAGATGAATGTAATTTAAAAAAATTCAGTAATTATAAGCACTAATGTATTGAATTGTATGTTCCATATGCTTCAGGGTTAGAGAGGTCATTGCTATCTTCCTAATGGTTTCCTTGTATACGATTTTTCAGATTTGTACTGCTGTACTGCTTCCTCTTCCATTTCCACTTTCTCATATTTAAAATATTCTATGTTATTGTTAATGGAGGTTAATATTTTGTATCTTCTTCCTCTTTCGTAGATTTTTCACATTTTATGTTTCAGGCTTATAATGTTTCTTTTAGGTATAACTGGGGGGAAAATGTATTGAAAATGGACCTTGTTCATAAAAATATGTAACATACCCATAAATTTTGCTTGTCCTGAACATATTTTTAAAATAAAACTATAATAACGTAAACCTCTGCTCAACAGTTTGTTAAGGATCAAGGTATACCTCGTAGCTTTTGTGTTTAGTGTGACGGTTGCATGGCTAGTTGCAGTATCTGCAGCCAGAAAATATAACTAAATTATTTAAAATATTTTAAAATTACAAAGTATTTTTAAACATAACAGTTTTCTTTATATACAACACATTTTTCAAATATTAATTTACTTATACAGAAAGAATTTATCAAATACTTTCTACATACTGTTTATTTATATATGCTTGAAATATAATACAGAATATAATTTGATATTTGAAAGTAACAGGGAACATTGTTTCTAAAAGTGCTGGTAATATAACTTTTTTAGCAACTAAAATACGTAACATTTAGCACATTTTTGTAAATAACATGTTTTCTTTTGTTTTATTATGTAGTACTCAAATCATCGTAATATAGCGACGTATTATGGTGCATTTATTAAAAAGTCTCCTCCTGGAAAAGACGATCAGCTGTGGTTAGTGATGGAATACTGTGGTGCAGGTTCCGTAACAGATCTAGTTAAATCCACTAAAGGCCAGTCATTAAAAGAAGAATGGATAGCATACATCTGTCGAGAGATACTGAGAGGGCTCTCGTATTTACATACAAATAAGGTCATACATCGTGATATTAAGGGGCAAAATGTGTTGCTAACGGACAATGCTGAAGTCAAATTAGGTAAGTGAATAATGTATCCTTGTCTATGTTAACACCTGTGTGTGTGTGTGTGTGTGTGTGTGTGAGCCACGGATACGTGCGATTACATTTCCCTTCAAATAGTTAACTTTTTTTTAATTTGTAGTTTACTGTAAGTAAATTTGTACATCGGTACATGTAATTAAAGATATTTTAAACTTATTCTGTCTAATTTGAAGCACCACGTGACCTTAAATTAAGAAAGTTAATAATTCTAATTACTTTAAATCATTAAAAGTTTTCTGAAAATAATTAAAGAAGTTGAATTTTTAATTAGGGTCTTAGAAAAAATATTGTAACATTTGAGATGTATGTTTTAGAAGGGGAAACTTTTTAATTCTGGAGAGAGAGAGAGAGAGAGAGAGAGAGAGAGAGAGAGAGAGAGAGAGAGAGAGAGAGAGCGAGCTCTTTCCATAATACAATATAAAATATGTTAAATTAAACTACATTATTTGAAAGGTTAAAAGTACAGAAAACAATATTAATTTCTTGCCATAAAAACTTTATGTTTAATTGTTCCCATTTGACTAAACAATACTTAAGGTTGATATCTGATATCTTGATGTCCTTGAGAATTGATATGCTTGAGAATTTTGTTTATTCTCAAAGTCTAAGACTATTTTGCAGTTAATGTTTATAGTAGTACATCACAACAAAAGTTTCACAAGTCAAAGTAATTGTTCTGAGTTAAGGGAAATGATGAAATCTGAAAGTTAATAATTTTCATAAGGGGTTATTGGCTATGGCACCTGGTTACTAATCTAGATGTCCTAGTCTAGAGGACGGACAATGAAATTAGGGTGCATTTTTTATTCAGACTTTGAAAATGAGTACCATCATGAAGATGACATTCAAGAGTAATTGTGTAACTGAGCATAATGCTGACCACAATAACTTTCTTTTATACTGAGTAGCTCACATAGGTAGTCACCCCTGTCTAACTCTGAAGAACTTTGATGGTTTGAAAATGAGCCATTATCATTATATATTAATTTTTACAATCATTATAAATTATTGTTCAAAATATAAAACATCGCATTACTGAAATGTTGAACTCATTGGTGACTTAGACCAATATTACACTTTAACTAGAACTATTGTTTATTAGATGAAGCTGTAATTAGAAGAAAACTGAGCATTGGCATCTTGTAGTCAAATGAATAGTCAGGACTTTGCCCACTGATGCTGTAAAATACTATACAAAGTGGAATAGTTGATAAATACATGATCTGATGAAGATAAGAATTCACTAAACTTATTAGAAGGCCATCAATAAAACAAGGAGGTGATAAGAAGAGAAAGCTACAAGTTTATCTGAATTTCTTGGAGACTGTAAAACATTCATGATTGATTTATGATATGGCTCGAAAATTCCATTATTTGGCCAACTTGTGCTTTTGCTAGAACTTACCAGTTGCACAGTTGATCTACTAGCAGTGGTTCCCAAACTTTCTGGACCCATGTACGACTTTTGTCTTGCATGTTCTTTTCGAGTACCACTGGATAATAAGATAAGAGTAGATATCTAATGAAATTTTACCGCAAACTGTTTAAGTTGTGTTTTTGTAAGGGGAATTGGTTTAAATCATGTCCGATAAAAATTTATTGTTGTTTTAAACATAAATTTGTATTTTTTTTTTAAGTAAATACTATTTTCTTAGCTAGGTTTTCTTACAAACCACTAGTGGTTTGCCTACCACCGGACAGGAACCCCTGTACTATGGGAAGGCAATTTTAAGTATTGCTGTCCACTGTGACTTGTCAGTTTTGTTAAGTTATGTTCGTTATGCTGGGTTATAGCCTATAAATTCTCTTGTTTCTTATGTTCTTTTAAACAGTAATAGTGTAATAAAGTCACAGTGTAAAGTAACACTGTTAATACTTTTAGTTTCAATTTATTTCTTTAACAAATTATATAATATAGGTACAGTAAAACCTCTCTAGTCCGACCCCCAGCTGGTCCGACGCTCCAGTTGGTCCGACCGCGGCTCAGGCACCGACTTGTTGATGTCTCACCAGCTTGTTTACATACTTGTCAGTTGTTTTGCTGCCTCAGTGAGCCGGCATCTAGTGTCTAGTGCGCAGTGTTGCCAGGTCTTCCGAAATTTCGGAAGACCTTCCGATTTTTTTTAATGTTCCAGAAAATACGAAATTTGGTGCAAATCTTCCGAATTTTTTCCTACTCTCGTTTCAGTGCTATGTCGCATTTCTAGAGTTTTGTTTTTGCATACGATATGACATCAAATCTGGTGTTTCATTGCAACCGCAATTATAATTGCTTTCAATAAAAGTTTATAAGAGGTCTTGTCAAAAATTATAGTTCCTTTCTCCTGTCACAAACAATACTTACGACCACCCATACAGAATGATGTAATAAGCATTTTGCAATATCCACTTATTGTACCATACCTACTGCTATTCAAATAAGAGTGACTAATCGTTATAGTTTAGTCTCAAGCTGACAGAATCGCACTACATGACTGCACCTGAATAAACAGATACTGTAATGTCTAGCCTATACCAGGTCATAATAATGTCAAGTCGCCTTGATAAACATGAAAATAAAAGTAGGGTACTACACTTGGTGGCTAAACTCTGTTGGGTACGAAGAGTGTTGAGCTTGTTATGTCTACATCTCTGCGGTCCTGAAGTTCGAGCTCTGGCAAATCGAAAACATCGAGCCAACACTGTTCAAAACATCAAATTTGTGGAACTCCATATCTAGAATTGCGGGCGCTCTCGTAATAGATAGAGCCAATTCATTTACACTTTTTTTCAGTGTAAGCACGCTTACTAGTGTGTGCTAATTACTCGTCCTGTGTGAATTGGTGTACGTAGTAATTGGTGACAGTTTTAGTGTTTACAAATATTTTTTTATGCTTTTAATACTGTGTGTACATACTGTACATATTATCATTTATTGTACTTAACCAATCATATAGCCTGGTAGCCTACTGTATAAGTTTTATTTTATTTTAGACTGTCTCATTTAATGAAATAATAAACATTTTGTATTCTTCTGATAATCCGACCTTTTTTGCGTTCCGACCATACCCCCAGTCCCACAGGCGACGGATTAGCAAGGTTCTACTGTATATGTATAATAACAGGTATGTGTACCTGTTATTTTTAGTATGTATCATTCGTACCTGTTATTTTAAAATACTAGTTTAGCACAGTTCTAGTGTGTGTGTGTGTGTGTGTGTGTGTGTGTGTGTGTGTGTGTGTGTGTGTGTGTGTGTGTGTATGTGTGTGTGTGTGTGTGTGTGTGTGTGTGTGTGTGTGTGTGTGTGTGTGTGTTATAAATTATTTGGAGTTAAATAGCATAATAAATATTCCTTGTTGCTTATTTGTTACTGGTATGTTTGTAGTTGACTTTGGTGTATCAGCTCAGTTAGATCGTACAATAGGACGTAGGAACACTTTTATAGGAACACCGTATTGGATGGCTCCAGAGGTAATAGCATGTGATGAAAACCCAGATGCCACGTATGACAATCGCAGTGACCTGTGGAGTCTTGGTAAGCAATTATTGTATGACTTACTGTAATTTACTGTATGTAGCTAATGTGCTGATGTACGTAAAATCTTTCAATGTTGAATTATTGTTCCCAGTTAATTACTGTGTTGAATCCATGAATCCATTTGACAATTGATGCCTTGCAAAATTCCAATAACAAACTGACTGTATTTGGGCTGATATTTGATGCTTTGAGATCACAATAAATCAGCCAAAATTAACAGAAATACAAAAACAGAATCAGATGATGTATTTTACACATGCAACATTTTTTTGTCTTAAATTCGTACGAGGTCTGATAGTAAAGTTTGCAAACATTTTGTAGATAAAATTTCTATTATATGTTAATGCTGAATGTCACCATAGTCCTCTTCAGTGTAACCTATATACATTTTAATGCATCTCCTGGGAAAGCTGTAAACTGTTGCTAGACCAAAACCAGCTTTGGAACTGATTTTTTTGGTATCTTCCTGTCATTTGATTGCTGTCGATACAATCAGTGTCAAGAAACTAAAAATGTATCAGCATTACCTTTATCTTTGGGAAATAAAAAAATCACTTGTGCCAAATCTGGTGAATGGTGTGCTAACCAATAATTTACACTAACTTCACATGGTGTGTGATCAGCTGTGTTGTTCATGACAAAAGATCTGCAAAGCAAAAACATCAGGTTTTCTTAATTAATTTTGTTTTTAGTGAAGCCTGTTCATTATTTCTACATGATAAGACATCATTATGTTTGGCACAGGGCCGGCTCCAGCGTTTCTGCCGCCCTGTGCAGTATTTATGAGTGCCGCCCCCTCCCTATTTTAACTGTGAACACATTTACGCACACTAGATGTACTCTAAACTTACGGCGATTGCCTTCAAATGACGACTAGGAATGATTGCGCTCATTGTCAGGTTTATGTTCTCTTGCTCACGAGTTTTCGACTCTTCGTTAAACTCCGCTGACTTTATACACAAAGTAATTCTTACTGATCTTACATATTGTGATGAAATTAAGTGAATAATTTTATTTTTCCCCTCAATTTCAAAATAAAACAACATCCCGGAATCTGCCGCCCTTTAAAATTTCCCACCCTGGGTGGTGGCACAGTTCGCCCCTGCTTGGAGCCGGGCCTGGTTTGGCATATACAGGGTTGTGATAACATATTGGTCACATATTCAGGAGCACAGTTTTTCACTTTTTTACTTTTTTCTCACTGGCACATTTGATGCATGGACCTGCTTTGAATTACTGGACTGTTAGAGTCTGTCAATCGTAGTTCTTCTTAATGATGATATTCAGACTTGGCTGCTTGATAGCATCAAGAACCCTCTCTTTCCATTGGTCTTATGCCTCCTGTCTGGGCTGTACTGTACCACTAAGTGTCCTTTAATTACTTCTTCCTAATCCTGCTAATCTAGTACTTCCGTTTCTGCATTCAGTTGTAAGCGGTAAAGTGAAGATCTTCATGAGGTGTATACAGTTACTAATTTTTCCTTCATCACATTCCAATATCACATGTCTGGCCTTTGGCAGTCTTCTGCATTTTTCTGCTGGCATATATTTAATTTCATTATTTGCAGAGTTCATATGAAATGTCCTGTTATACGACGTGTGTTCAAAAAAAGAACATTTGTGTAGTACGCCAACCTGCGCATAGAGCAAGCTGCACAATTACGTGTTGTTAGCTCCATCCCGTCATGATCGTCAGTCTTCGAGCTACACACGCTGTAGTGGGCATGGGCACACACCTTCCGGTGGATTTATAATGAACTTGAAATGAAGATCTTAACGCAACGTGTGTGTATAAAACTTTGGTGCTAACTTCTTAAAATCTTCACAGAGCAATTTCCATTGTATTCCATTCCAAAGTTGTCATTACCATTTGCATTGGTATGCTGTTGTTGACCAATTTCAAAATGGGTCTCTTTCTGATCATCCTCAACAAACGCAGTAAGCATTTTTTTTCAGTGATACGATACATTTAAATTTTTTGATAAAAATTTAATTTGACAATCTTATATGGATGTGCATTCTCTTACAAAGTCTCGTCAGTTAAACGATGATTTACAATTACCACATCACGAGCTCTTTTCCCATGATCTTCGACATCGCTTTGATTTGCACTGACCATTGTTTTTACCCTCTTTAAAATTTCTTAAAATAATCGTTCGGCTCATGCAGGCCTCCGCATATGATTAATTTAAAATCCAGAATGTCTGTGTAAAGTTTTAACCTAGTTTTTGCACAAAGTTTCATAGGCACACGTTGTTCTTTGAGGTCTTTCTTAATCACTTTGTCACTAATCCGGCAGCCAGCATAGGCACGTCCCCACTCAATCTTATCTAGCTCAAAGACTAATGCTGATAGCGGAACAGAATAAATGGCCGTTTGTTGTCAAAAACTAAAGCTAGGTGCGCGTAAAGTCGCAGTGCGTTGTGTGTGCAGGTTGATATGGTATTCAAGAAGCTCGGTCTTTTCTTTGAACACACCTCGTAAAGCATAAAAAAGTGAACAACAAGTTTTGCACATGTACCACATTCTGTGTATAATGCATATTATGCAATGATACATATTAAGAAAATAATTTTATGTATTATTACAGGTATAACCGCGCTAGAAATGGCAGAATCGCAGCCGCCTCTTTGTGATTTACACCCGATGAGGGCATTATTTCTCATTCCACGAAATCCACCGCCAAGACTGAAATCAAAGAAGTGGGCAAAAAAATTTCATGGTAACATAATTGGTTTATTAATATTTTAATTTATTGTTTACCGTTGGGAGACAATCATTCATATAGGTTATATTTACGGTAGTAAAGAAATACAATTTAAATATTAAATATTTGTAGTAAATATGTTACTTATGACTTAATACTTTTCAGGTAAATACTTTTGTTTAGGTACCTATAACTTTAGAGTGTGCCTTTTTAATTTTATATTTAGATACGTATACTACATATCTTGTAATCTCTTAATACAAAATAATTAAATAAAAGAAGCTTCATATCTTACTATGTAGTGGGTAGTGAGGGTTAGAAAATAACCGTTTTTGTGACCATTATCATAAGCCAAGCACTTGCCAATTGTGTATTAAGAATGCTGAAAGTATTCATTTTCTGGAGTTTCTGAAAATCTGAACCAGTTTTGGGCAATAGGCAACCAACTTGCACCCTGAGATCACCCAGTTTGTTACGGTCTATTTCCTTACCCCCGCTTATGTTAAACTTTTACTTACCTTTTCTTTCACTCGCCCTGACTTACGAAAAAAAAACAGAAGATTCCCAAAGGTCGCCACCAATATTTTTAAAAAGGACAAATATGGAAACCTTAATACATTTTCCCACTATTTACTTTAAATTACTTACCAGGTTCGTTTAGGCGAGATTTTCTATACAGGACAGGTTATGTTAAACAGGCGTAATAACTTACTCTCTACACATGGTTTATATGAAATAAAGTCTGAATTTTATTGAAATTTGCATTTGCGAATTAACAACTAATAAACAGTGAATGATCAACTAGACTATGCTAAGTTATTATGAACCAGTGTGTATATTTTAATCCCCTTGCTATTTACTTTCCCTTAGAGATCTCGATTATTTATATTATATTAAATAAGTTATCATCATTTGTTTTGAACTGATTTAAATAGGTTTATTTAGGGTGGTTAGTTACCCATTCACCGTGTATGTCCGTATAGTTTGTTGCCCTGTCTCGTTGACCACTTTCTTGTTTCTGGTACACTCACGCCCCTAGTTGCACTGAGTTTACTGTGTTGTATTAGATTTTCACTGATTTGAATTCACTGATTTCTCCATGTTAATATTAAGTCATACACTTAAATCCGCTACATTGTTTGCACTTTTAATGGTTATTAAAAGATGTTTTAATTAGTTATTTGATTGGATAGGCTGGCCTTAACTTCGGCCTATCTTACACACCCAAGGCCACTGTTTTCTTTTAATGAACTGTATTAATACACTGCTCTCCCCTGTTGACTCTATGGTGACAAACTGCTTACTGTGATTCACAAGGTAGACTGCTGCTGGCAAAGTATTACGTAATGCGTCTAGTCTGGCTGTCTCTAGACATCAGTTGTTTATGCTAACAGTGTATTGCTGGTTAAACTGGGGCACCTCACAGGTGGAAGCTGACAATTTGAAAATTAAAACTGATTTAAATTAAAACTATGGGCTCACACAATTCTGTACCGTTGCAAGTTCTTGATTTGAGATACTGTAGGAAAACATAATATTGTAGAAAACCCTTCATAATCTTCTTAACCTGCAATTTGTTATAGCCTACAGATGTTAAATGGGAGTAAAATGGTATAACATCAGAACGTAAATGGTCCAGACCTTATTGCGTGATAAACAAAATAAAGTTATTGTGTGTAGTTTGACAGATTAAAATGTTTTATTTTATATTTATCTTGATACACAAAGCATGGAGCAATTTTTCTGTTTTGGAAGCATTTACAGAAATATCTCATGATTGTGTTGTCCCACATTTTGGAAAGAAGCATTTTAGAAGCGTTGTGTTTATCATATTATAGACTATGATTTTTTTCTTGTATGTTTCTCAACATGAAAAAAAAACCGTTGAGTGTTACGAAATAAAATTACTGTAGCAAAACAATTTTTGTTTCAAGAGGAGCTGACTCTGAGAATTAATTTTGTATATCAGTGAAAAGTACAGTTCTTATTCAGAATATCAAGTGGTGCCATTTGCTTTATTCAGAGTTTACTAACATTTGAAAATTGAAAATTTTCAAATTTTTGAAATTGTTAGTATATAGTGTCTCTATGGCGAGAACAAAAAAATATAATTTTTTAACAAATCAGGCTTAAACAAATTAAGCTCCCACTCCAGTGGGAGAATAGTGATCTATACATATTAATAATACCTAATATTCAGCACCTTAATTTTTAAATATATAATCCTTGTTTCATACTGCAATATATGTCCATTTATTTCTTGTGGTTAAGTAAGCATTATAATTTAATTTCTTAAATTATTTTAATTTTTGGCATACTGTATACTTCAACATTTTTTATATTATGGATTAAGTAGGTAGATTGACATTTGTGATGACTAACCTAAAAAAAAAAACTATTCTGTATCAAAATAATTACAATTATGCTTCTTTTTAATATAAAGAATAATATCAGTTTCATGATTTTTACAAACATTATGTAATGGTACAGAATTGTATGTTAAAAATAATAATTTAAATCAATTGTAATCCCAATGTAGTCAGTGTTCACCTTTGGGGAACCTCGATTTCACCAACCACGCATGTAGTGTTATTACAAAACAACACGTCTGTGTTTTGTCTCTGTACTCAGACAGGCCGGACATATTACGCAACGACATACAGTTTGTGGTAGCTGTGAATCACGGAAAAAATGATGCCAAGTCGTAGATTTCACCAGGCGGCAAAATGTTGCCAAACTCGCTGTCCAGATTATAGCACTTTCCAAAAGAACCAATTGGAGCGCAGACTGGCGATCACGTGACCAGACTCACCCTTGTGAATCACTGCCCTAACACCAGTTTAAGAGTTAGTTAACCTGTAACTCTGACCGCGCGGTCAACCCGATCAGTGCTCGCGAGCAAACCTAAAGTCGGCCGACTGAAAGTAATGGTGCATTTGTTAAAATAACGTAAACTATGGGGTAACAAATAAGTAACAGCTGACAGAAAATTTAACTGTAAAAAACTAGTTTCTGAGTGTATTAATGAAGAAAGTGGGGAACACAAGGTGGTGAAACAACGATAGGAACACAGGATGGATGGGTAACTGTACTGAACACAATTCATTGAAAAAATTAAAAAATAGAAAATTTTAATCAAAGTTTAAATACAATTTAATATTTCCAAGTTAAAATATTTTATTAATGAGATCTCAGTAAGGGAGTTAAAAGATTATGAGAGAGAGAGAGAGAGAGAGAGAGAGAGAGAGAGAGAGAGAGAGAGAGAGAGAGAGAGAGAGAGAGACGCAAAGTGTTGGTTAACAAAATAACGCTAAGGTTAAGTCATTTTTTATAGTAGTTCATACTGAGTGATTAAATATCCATGTATTTTTGTTTTTTATTGAAATTGTAGTGTGAAGATAAAGTGAAAGCAAATAATTCAGTTTAATAAAAGAAAACTAATTTGTTAGAATCTGAAAAATTTGTGTTAGCGTAATTATTTCGAACTCAAACCCCGATAACCTCCTTGTCTGCAACTTTTTCGTCTGTAGGACCCTGGAGGAGAGCCCGAAGGTAAGATGAAAACGAAGTTTGCTTAAATTTAATATATTTTATTAATCGAAATGTAATTGAATAGTTTCAATTAATGGAATAGTTTTTAGACATAGTAAAAAATTATATTTCATAAAATTCTAATATTGTTTTATATAATAAAGCTAATATTGGTTTCGTAAAATAAATTAAATCTTCAGGATAAAGGGTTCCAGCAGGTTATTCAGCAGCAGGCTTCTAATTGTTATCTATGTTTTGTGTAGCCATGTGGACCATTCCAACACTGTGAAGATTCTAGTAACTTAATGAAAAGCCTAGACTGTAAGGAAGGAGAATGATTGAAAAGCTTGTACTTAAGCTAATCTTGAGGAAGTAACCTTTGTATGGCTAGCACGATGAGTTATGCATTGTTGTGCAAAACAACGCCTTTTGTGGGCATCTCATGTTGTTTGTTTTGAGTTGGGCTCTGAAGATTTTTAACATTTCCCAATAAACCGTCTGATAACTTTTTGTTCCTCCTTGTTTCACCGAGTCTTCAGACAAATCTGTTACAGTCCTAGCAATTAAGAACTAATCACTATTTTGATACAGAAGACAAGTGGTTTGTATAAAAATCTTCACCATATTGTCTGAGCTACCTTTCGCTCATTGTAAGCCTATAAAACAGGTTAATTACCTACCGTCACGCTTTTTGAAATCCGAAAACAGGATTACTCGAGTTTCGACACATTAAGTGTCATCTTCAGATCCTCGATGAATATAAGTTAAAAATACATTTGTTGATGTATGCACATCCCGTCAGATAATAAAAACAACACAAACATAACAACAAAAATACTTAAATAATTTAACACATATTAAAACCGAGACAAAACAGAATGAAAACACGATCCACGTGGCCTACGCGGACCTGCGCAGGAACACGTAAGCGTCATCAGAGGCTGCCACTAGGGGGGGCTGTCCTAAGCTAGCTCAGGCATTAAGGTAAACATTTTCATCCAGGTTACTTGTGTTCTGCATCAGAATAGTGTTTATTAGTTCTTAGTAACACTTGAACGTGCCACGGACAACAAAATCCTAGACTCCTAACAATTATTTTTCATTTTGGGAGTGTTTTAATTTTTTTGATCTGTCTTGCCTCCTATCTGTTCTGTTGAGATATTTGCCCCCCCCCTTGAGAACTTAGTAGAGAAGTGAGCACCTGGCTATTAATTAAATCTCCCTGATCCAGCATACCATAAAATCAAAATGAAATTTTCAGTCTTCAGGTTAACTCTGCTTGTGAAAATGAGTACCTGGGTTAACATATCCTTGGGATGGCATAATAGTGGGTGGCTGAAGTGCTGTGCTGGCCTCTTTGTATGCTGAACGACTCGCATAAGACAGCCTACGTATATAAATACTAACCTAATTCGGTTGGAAAAAAGTTGCCCTGTTTTTTATATTACTAAATGCTATGCTCATTTTGTGGATTTTGTGGATGTCAGCAAGACGTTATAGTATCAGTTGCACAGAACTTTTGTAAATCCATCTGCCTATACAACAATATCATAAATGGTTAACTAACACATGAAGTGTTGACTTAACATTTGAGCTTGACTCATCTGTTATGATTGAGTTTAGCCTTCTGTACTTTGTTGTGCAGCAATGTTCAGAACGTTTAAAGGCTTTCGTGGTCGGAGTCAGTAGATATAAAATCTCTCTCTCTCTCTCTCTCTCTCTCTCTCTCTCTCTCTCTCTCTCTCTCTCTCTCTCTCTCTCTCTCTCTCTCCACACGCGCGCGTGCACGCATACGCATAAAGAATTTCGACGAAACCGAAACATCGAAGCATGATAATGTTTTGTAAACAAAAGATTTCTAGACTGTGGGGAATCGAAAGTGTGGAAGCGTTACATTTTTCGATGACGCATCACGCTTTTTGTGGAATGACCCCCAACCTAAAAACATTATTATGTTAAAACATTCCGAGCTTATAAGCCATGTATTATAAATGGTCTTCAGTTTGCAAAATGTTAATCAATTAATGCAGTCCGTCTTGTTACTTACTGTTTTTGTTAATACGACACATTTTGGGAACAGACCTCCATCATCAGGTTCTAAAATTCTTATCTTGTAATGATGACGCATTGGTGAAATTCAAAGCAGTCATTATATAAATTATTGAACAGTACATACATAACAGTTAACTGTCGATTACATGTAATCGACAGGTAACGTTATTACACCGAGCCGTGCCCACTGTTTCGTAGCGAACTATGAGTTATAGGTTTGTCCAATAATTTGTATAATGACTGGTTTAAATTTCACTGACACTTCCTCATGACAGGATAACAATTTTAGGACCTGATGATGAT
Organism: Magicicada septendecula; assembly: GCA_034769895.1. Lineage (NCBI taxonomy): Eukaryota > Metazoa > Arthropoda > Insecta > Hemiptera > Cicadidae > Magicicada > Magicicada septendecula. Next base: position 460,144,473 of record CM068370.1, on the reverse strand, counting down.
AACTTGTTCCCAGATATTGTATTAACGAAAACGGTAAGCCGCAATATGGATTGCATTATAAGGTAATTAATTATAGGCCATGGTTGGTTGTTTTCCAATGGACTGCTCAGTACTTCAGCTACATCCATGGTATCCATCTTCAGCAGTATAAATGGGTGACATAGTGAAGACTGTACAGACCTCACAGGAGGAAGCACACGCGCGCGCGCGCGCGCGCACAACCTTATCTGTTTTCACCAATGAAGATGGTTACAGTGGGCATAGCTGAAACAAGGAGTGCTCGGTTTTGAAACAGCTTGAAACCTGTAAGCCTAAAATATTTTACACCTAATGTTTAGAACATGCGGTTTAACTGTAAACGATCAAATGGAGCAAACAGTTGAAACACGTTTATGCTTGTGAATTACAGGTTTTATAGAGACTGTTCTAGTTAAAGACTATCATCAGAGACCTTACACTGAACAGTTACTAAAACATCCTTTTATCAGGGACCAGCCGACAGAACGACAAGTTCGTATTCAACTGAAGGACCATATTGACAGGTGTAAGAAGAGGAAACAAGAAAAAGGTAATAGTATTAGATACATATTATTTAAAGCTAATCAACCAAGCAGATGAGACGTCACACACATAATGCATTGATGTTGAGTATACTACTTTGTGTTTTCATTTTTGTGTATTGACCTTTTGAGTCCTAGGTTTACGAGCTCAGACTAATATTCAGTTTTCTTGTCACATATATGCCACCAGATATTTTCCACAAACTATGATATGAAAAAACCACCCGCAAGTTGTAAGGGTTGAAAAATAGGGGTGCACTACTCTTTCTGTGCCTTATTTACACTCATTTGTAAAATTTGGTTAAATTTTGCAAAACTTGTTAGACAAAAAAAATATATTTTAATTCATAAAAATTGTAATTCACTTCTACTTATTGTTAATTTTAAGATTTTTTTAGGCCTACTTATGGTAGGAACGGTTGTACCATAGCAGTGTCCATGTTCAGTTCACAATCTAAACTATCACTTTTATTCTGGTAAATCTCATGTACACATTTTTCATCAGAGTAGTCACCGGAATCAGAGTACAAATCAATATAGAATCTATAATATAGATAGACTTCTTCAGGAATTATACGATTATGATTATGTCAAGCCATTTATCAAAACATAAACAAAGAACAAACACAAAATTTAGGTTAGCTAAGCACTTTTTACTGTAAACAAAAGTAGGCCAGAAACTGCTGGTTTGTTAGTCTTATAGTATGTAGTGTGTTAAATAAGTAACAGATAGCATTAGTAGTACTACAACTGAAGCGATTGTACATGAATGGTTGTAGTAATTTGAGCAGAATCTTTGAAAATGTACTGGTACATTAGTAGCCTGTGGTATGTGTTCTGTGTGGAACGTATCAGTATGTTCATAGCACGGAAAGGGTTAAAGTATACATCCATCTATACATCTTAAGTTATGATTCTTTTGCTGTTATAAAATCTACTGTTGACACAGAGAAGTGGTATTTCTCCGTTATAGAATGAAAGACCCAAAGTGTCACACCACAAAGTTCAGGCATACTAGAGCTTAGATCTTATAAGAAAAATCATGTTTGGGTGGATAATTTTCAAAATCCTTTCTTTGTGGCTAGATCTTTAATCTGTTTTAACAAGATAAGTTTACTACTACTTTTCCTTATTAAAAAAAAAATGAAATTACTATGATTATAGTGGATGGTGGATGGTGGATTTGTTACGACCTCACGTCTTGTCTTACCGTTGTAGATTCATATTACCGATTGTTTATTTTCTGTCATATACTAAAATATTAAGAAAAAACGAACAAACAGGCCATTCTATTTTTTTTTTTTTAGTATATGAAGTGGTAATACATTAATTAACATAAAATCAAGTTGCTTAATAGAAGTGTTAGAACATGTTGCGCATATGATGTCCAAGAACAGTAGTTATATCAAATTTATGAGATTTTCTTTTCCAGTATTTTAGGATATGTGATAAATCAAACAATTGATGCCTTTCTGTACTATTAATACACTGCAGTTGGTATGGCAGTGCTCACCACCACCACCTTCAGTGTGAGTGAATGTTGTGTCAAAACAATTCAATTTGGGGGTGTTGGTGAACATTGCCAACATGGTTGTGCTGTATTTACAATAAAAAATTGTTGGTGTAACAACAATTTGGGTCTTTTATTCTTTTATTTATTACTGTTTTACATGTTATCACTATATTCTTTCACTATTCTTGGTATAAAATATTACGTTATTAAAAAAAAAAAATACAAGAACTTAATATACTCTTTATATTGTAACGTGTCAATTTTGGGTTATTGTATTTTTTACAATATGGGGTATTTACATTTTTTGTTATTTCGTTGTTGTGCGGGATTTTATAGAATTATTGTGCAACGTAGTTCATTACTACAGAACATATGGTAGACGAAACAGCGTTGGAACAAAGCATAGACGCAGTTACTGTATTGTGTAACTCGGCAAAGGAATTTGCATCTCCCCGAAATTCTAAGAACTCTGTATATGTGTGGCAATGCACGCACGCCACTACTCAAGTACGCGCTCTGCCAGGACGCTGAGTTGGTTTAAAGCAAGATGGCTTGAGCAAAGTTAATTCAGCAATGTGCGTTTGAGCAGCAGGAAGTCATGGCTAAGCCCTGCCCTTTTGTGACTCTAGCCAGTGCCTAGCTGAGATCGTTCGCTACCTTATTTTACAAGACTACATGCTTAGCATAGGACTAAGCTACGGCGACAAAGATCAAGGCAGTGATTTCCGTACCAAGTATGAGATCACCTCAGCAATACCTGTTACATTATCGTCCCCAGTCTGCTAACTAAACTCCCCGGTACCGGGACGGCCAAAGTAGGCTCGTCATAAAATTTTAATTTAACCGTAAAAACAGGTGTAAAACAGTAAAAGTTTATGTGACCGCGGTCAAGAAAAAGTATCGAACAGCATCAGACACTTTTCGGACAGTAATTAACCAGGAATTGACAGAAACGATGAGTGCGCGCGCGAACCACGTGCCGGCGGGTTACGTGTAAGGTCTGGGGGGGCTGATTATAAAATGTAAAGGGCAAGATAAATTTTCGATAGGTATGCGTGAGTGAGCAATGCTGGGCTGTTTGTATTTGTGTTTGTATTTTGTGTAATTATAAATGATACAAGGTAAGCTATAGTTCGTAAGTTCTATTATGCAAGAGTTGCACAACATCTGAAACATGTACTTAAGGAATCTTCTTAATTTTACCAAAGTTCAAAAGTAAAAGATTAAATAGTAATTCTCTTCAAAAATGAGTTGTGTCAGTGATTTGCTTAACCTGTAGACCATGTTTGTATCTAGCGTACATGTGATCGAACCCTGAAGCCAGACAAGCGATCGTAACGGTAGGTAAAAAATTAAATTGTATTTTGTGTATCAATAAGTGTTACCAATAAATAGAGTATCACAATTGGTGCCGCGAAACAGGCACGAATTATAATTAATTATAATTAATTAATTAAATTCCACATCTACAATAAAGATACAAACATGTGTTTTAGGTTAGCGTAGCAAAATAACAAGGCATTGTGTACGCAGAGCTATACCAAAAGCAATATAAAAGCACATTACAAAGAATTAATTAGCTAGAGTATTAATATTTTGAATATAAATCATAAAAAATGTCGGATAACGAAAATAACGTAAATGAAATGACGAGTGTCGAAGTTTTCGACGACTCAAACATTAATAACTTTGAAACACACTCGACTCCAAGTTTGAGTCAGAATGAAGCAGAAATAAGTATAACAGATCAAAGTAAAGTAAATGAAGATTCAGGGATTCAAGTATCCCCGAAATTAGATAGGGAAAGTAGAATTAATAGTAAAGAAGTCGGCTTCACTGACGGAAACATAGCAGCACAATCTACTCCGTCGACAACACGAACCAAAGAGTTGTCGATGGACGATCTGTTTAATCTAATAAAAACCATGTCTGAAAATATAAATAGCAATGTAAATACAAAATATAAAGAGCAACAAATTGATTCCAATGTCAAATACAATAAAATGAATGACAAGTTTGACGAGTTGAAAAGTGAGATTCAAGAATTAAATAAATGCTTAGAAAGTACTAATCAAACAATAAGAACCAGTTTAAATAAATTAGAACAAAGTGTGGAGCGAATGGGAGTACATGTGATGAATACAGAGAAAAATAAAACAAATGAAAATTGTAATGACAAATGTAAAAATATGATACCAGAGAAAGAGTTAATAAATGATAACAATAATGTTGAAAATAATGAGAATAATAGTAATGTATTTGAAGAATTAGTATCGGAGACTGATACGGTAAAAATAAAGAATGAGAGTACTGATGGGTTGGTAGAATGTGATTATGAGATGTCAATGTGTGTGTATGAGTTAGAGAGAGAGAGAGGAAAAATAATGTTGTAGTAGAGTGGGGACAGAGGGCAAATTTTCCCTTTATTATTTATGATGTTTATGATGATGATTTAATGTGGTCACAAGTGTTGTTGAAGGGCAAGAGTCCCATAGTAATAGATGAATTGAGGTGTTTATTTTTGTTGTGTAATGTTGTACCCTCTGTCGGTGATAATAATGTTGAAAGTGTGATTTGGTATGGTGATGAAAGAGATTTAAACAGAGAATTGTGTGTGGAGAAAGTAACAGAATTATATAACTTAAATAGAAAGTATGATGAATGGAAGGAAAGTTTAAAAGTATATTTGAGTAACAATGATTATAAGGATTTGACTAAAGTAATTGACCCGATCACGAATGTATGTACCAACGGAGACTTAACAAAAATACCTAACGTAGATTGGTTTCATGAGTATTTTGGTATGATGAATGGGTTTAGTTTGTATGGTTACAACACACAAAACAGTCATTTGTATGGTGGTAAAAGTGAACAATGCTACACAAAACCAAGACTTATCTGGGACGATGGAGGGTAAACTATTAAAACAATAAAAGACAGTATAAACATTGTGTTTAATGGTTTTTGACATGGCAAATTTGGACAATGAAGTGTGGGAAAACTGAACAGTAAATAACAAAAGTCTGTAAATAAAAATATAGTAAATTTATTTGTGTGCATTGTGGAATGTTAAGTAAATAAGGTGTGTACGTAAGATGATTGTTGTGATAATAATAATATCAATATTTTGCCAGTTAAATAAATAAATAGAATGAATTGTGAAAACAGTAATTGATTAATGGTAATTGTTTCGATAACTATATAATTTATATTTTTGGTAATTAATTTAATTAAAACAATTTGATACCTGTTAAAATTTTGATTTTATTTAAATATTAATTAATTAAATTTTTTATGAATTTAATTTATTTTACGAGATTTGGAAATTTGGTAATGAATGATAAATTATTTGATGTAAACTAATATTTTTGTGTTAAATGTTACAGAGGTGAGGTGAAAAGTATTGTGATATGGTGATTATGTTTTGTGTGTATATCGTGTTAAATGGATTGTAAGTATGGAAATTTTATAATCATGTATAAAAAAAAAAAAAAAATGTTTACAGGTGTAATTGAGATTCTAATTCAGTAATAAGATGTTTATTTGAAATAATTGTGTTAAATAAAAATGATAATTAAAAAATTTTTTTAATAATAACTGAAAGATAATGGAATTTATAATAAATCTTGATAATAAATTTTGAAAATTTTAAGGAAGATAATTGTTGAAAATTATGAATGATGTAAGTGAGTTAAAGGATTAGTGATGAATGAAGGTCTCATATGATAATGTTGTATATTTGAGTTCTTAGTTAGGTATTAAGTTGCTATTGCGGGGGTGGCCTGTGCCCTCGTAGATAGCGAAATGGGTTGGGCGTAGCAGAGAGTGTTACCTCCATCGGAGGCGAAAATGGCGAAAATGTGCGGCACACCTTATTCGTCTAAAATAAAATTTACACACTGCTAAACGACCATGTCGCACATAGTAATAATGAATGTAACAGGCAGTGAAATGCAAGTTAGATTTCCCCGACTTTTCGGGCGATTACTGCCTTACCAGCACTAATCGTGGATTTGGCTAGCGGCCAGCTGTGGTCATATCAAGTCCCTTGACCATAGCTGACTTGAAATTGGTATATATTAGAAATTCAATGGGGGGAGACAATTAGGGGAAATCTCCCGGAACTATGAAACAGCGGCTGCCACTCTGCCCGCTTGGGGGTAGCAAAGACAGGTGGTAGACCCGCATTAAGGGCGAGTAATTATATAACAAGAATATGTTGATATTCGACAATGTTCAAATGTAATAGCGGAAGCAAAGACACGGAGAGGTAAGCCTGCTCCAAAATATACAGTCTTTGTCGAAGCGCAAGGGCGATACAGTCCTCCATAATTTGCAATAGTGTGTGTGGCTGGGAGGTGGCTCAGATGAGCCACGAATTTAAATTTTATGACATAAAAGTTTTTGCTAATTCAAAGTTTGATCCGATAAAAATGCTTGTGTTCTATTTAAATATTTAAATAACTATGCTCAGACATTCAATATAAGGTGTTCATGCTGTAATTTTAAATGTATTATTTTATTGTTGTACGTTAAATATAGGTGTTGATAAAATATGTGTTTTCATTATATGTGTATATTTTAAATTAAGCTAATGATTAAACGTCTGGCAGGCGGGTAACACAAAATGATCAGAATCAGAAAAAGGGGAAACAATGAGGTGAGGAGTAATGATAAATAAAAATATATATATTTCATGTAGTTTGTTCAAGTATGAAATGTGTTTTAATTGTGTTAGGAGGATCAGCTGATCAGCAGTAGCAGGACACTGGTATATTGGTTTATAAATGTTCCAAGTAATTAATGTTTAATGTAATGTTTGATGTATTACAGATGTTTTGAAGTAATGATAAAGTGATATCAAAAATAATTTGATAAAGTGAGAAGTAAAGTAATAATTTATGCAAGTTAACAAAAGATAGTTTTTGGGTGGTGAATATTTTATGGGACCTGTAGGTCTGTCCAAGTTGACGTCAAAGTTGAAGTTGAAAGAGTAGAGATAAATATGATGTAATGTTGTTTTGAAGTAATGTATGTTGTAGAATTTTAAGTAGTATTGATGTTGACACAGTAGTGATGGAGAATAATAGTAGAGTTTTTGAGTGATATATTTATGTTTATAATTAATGATGTTATTTTGTTGTAGTTGTAGTAAGGTAATGAGATTGAGATTTTTTGGGGATGGCAATTTTGTAATAGGGATAGTGTAATGTAGGAGTCCACAACAAAATGATATGTTGGGACGGGAATTTGTATCGATTTTAGTGAGGAGGGGCCGCCTTAGGTAGAATCCAGGGGCCAAATAAGGGAATTGAGTTTTGGGTGGGGGAAACACATGTCCTATGTACAAGGGGTTAGAGAGTATTTTTATATATATAGAGAGAAGGTGGCGATTTGAGTTTAATGATAAGTTGGGGTTAGAGTGTTTTGGGATAGATGTTTTGATAGAGATGGGTGTCATGGTAGTTGAAGTTGTTAGTTGTTAGAGTCAGGGGGAGAAAGATTATATGTGTATACAGTTCAAGTAGTAAAGTAAATGAGAATAAATAATTTACATCACCCACAGTAGTGTAGAATCAGATCGTTAATAAAGAGAGAGATTATGATAAAGAATATAAAATTTTCATTTTTTTAACCAGTGACAGAATTTTGAGGGAATTTGGAACTGATGTAAAGTTAAGAATTGTTTGTTTTGAATAATTTAAATGTCAATTTGATTATTATTTATAATAATATTTTGTTATTTTAAATATTTTATTTTATTATGTTTTGTGTTTCAAGTTAGGTTGTTACAGACGTTAAATGTATTTTCAGAAAGTATACATAACATATGTAGATCAAGGGTCTTGAACTTGACCTAGTTTCGATCAGCTGATGAGGTCATATACATACTACGCTTGTGCAGTAGGAAGTCAATTCAGTTTGTTTATTTAATCAATTTAAACCAAATTTTAAATAATGTCTAAATATGAAGGAAACATTTTCATAAATTTAAATTTTTTTGAATTTTAAAATTTTGGAAATTTTAATTTTTGGAAAAAAAAATTTTCTTGATTTTTCGCCTGCCAGCGAATGAATATTTTGAGTAATGATTATTTTATTATGTGTGTATTAACCATGTTTATTTTATTGATTTATTTTGTATGGCATTGTATTGTTAGACTCTAAGTATTCACATGTTAGAGTAAGGATATGTTTTGGTTAGGAGAAATGTCTAAATTAAGCCATTTTAAATAAAACAGAAAAACAAGGAAGATAATTTTTTTGATAAAGTATATTATTTTGAATTTTGAATCTTTTGATGACATAGTACATTTTAGTAAAATTTTCAATGTGTAATATGTAATGTGAGTGTGTGTGAGCCCAGTATCTGCTAAAGGCAGCCCAGCTTGCATAAAAGGGGATCCATATCGGCTGAGGATCTGGCATAATCTGATCCAGGGATTGAGGATATTTGGGGGTAGCATGTTAAAAGGTGAGGTGCGCTGTGGTACTTGTCGGTTCGATTTCTCGGTGTTGGGATCTCTTACGGAGAAGTCCAGTGATCTCGTTCAGATGAGTCCATGGTCGCTGAGCCAGGGGGGTCATGTACCCATGTGGATTAAGAACAAGAGGGGGTTGTTGGCACCAGTTCCTCACCGGTCCTCTTCGTGGTTTATCGATGAGATTTCTTCTGTTGTGGACAGTAGAATTCTCATCGAGGGGGTATTGTAACTTGTCAATTTTGGGTTATTGTATTTTTTACAATATGGGGTATTTACATTTTTTGTTATTTCGTTGTTGTGCGGGATTTTATAGAATTATTGTGCAACGTAGTTCATTACTACAGAACATATGGTAGACGAAACAGCGTTGGAACAAAGCATAGACGCAGTTACTGTATTGTGTAACTCGGCAAAGGAATTTGCATCTCCCCGAAATTCTAAGAACTCTGTATATGTGTGGCAATGCACGCACGCCACTACTCAAGTACGCGCTCTGCCAGGACACCGAGTTAGTTTAAAGCAAGATGGCTTGAGCAAAGTTAATTCAGCAATGTGCGTTTGAGCGGCAGGAAGTCATGGCTAAGCCCTGCCCTTTTGTGACGCTAGCCAGTGCCTAGCTGAGATCGTTCGCTACCTTATTTTACAAGACTACATGCTTAGCATAGGACTAAGCTACGGCGACGAAGATCAAGGCAGTGATTTCCGTACCAAGTATGAGATCACCTCAGCAATACCTGTTACATTATCGTCCCCAGTCTGCTAACTGAACTCCCCGGTACCGGGACGGCCAAAGTAGGCTCGTCATAAAATTTTAATTTAACCGTAAAAACAGGTGTAAAACAGTAAAAGTTTATGTGACCGCGGTCAAGAAAAAGTATCGAACAGCATCAGACACTTTTCGGACAGTAATTAACCAGGAATTGACAGAAACGATGAGTGCGCGCGCAAACCACGTGCCGGCGGGTTACGTGTAAGGTCTGGGGGGGCTGATTATAAAATGTAAAGGGCAAGATAAATTTTCGATAGGTATGCGTGAGTGAGCAATGCTGGGCTGTTTGTATTTGTGTTTGTATTTTGTGTAATTATAAATGATACAAGGTAAGCTATAGTTCGTAAGTTCTATTATGCAAGAGTTGCACAACATCTGAAACATGTACTTAAGGAATCTTCTTAATTTTACCAAAGTTCAAAAGTAAAAGATTAAATAGTAATTCTCTTCAAAAATGAGTTGTGTCAGTGATTTGCTTAACCTGTAGACCATGTTTGTATCTAGCGTACATGTGATCGAACCCTGAAGCCAGACAAGCGATCGTAACGGTAGGTAAAAAATTAAATTGTATTTTGTGTATCAATAAGTGTTACCAATAAATAGAGTATCACAATTTTACTCTATGTATGCTTTTGTTTTGTACAAATAGAACTGCTGTTTTACTTTTTTGTGCCTTTTTGGGATTTTCCATGTATCGGGACATGATACAAACACCATGCAGTCATTTCTGTAACCAAAAAGTGTTGACTGAGATTCAGCACAGAGGTTCTGTGAAATTTGTCTTTCTGTATTTTTTGTCTTTTTTTGTTATTTTTAGTTTTAAGGTTGTTTAGGTAATCTATTTTGTATACTTTTTATGAACTACTTTGTAACTTATAAAAATTTTGCCAAACTTACCTTTCTTAATATTTAGAATTAATATTAGGCAATTACCTGTATTAACTTCCGTCTTGTGACTTATTTGGTTTTTTCTTAAAACGACACGTTTCGAGAATAAATTCTCATCATCAGGTTTCAATACTACAAAAACATCAAATTCACCCAAAAGGGGTCATCAACTAGTTAAAACACACAAACACAAAAACACCACACATAATTTAACACCGACACAGTCACGGCACAGTCCGATGCGCATCGTCTCATTGCCAACGACCAACTGTTGCACTTTGTCTTATATGACCGTTATCATTGCCCGCTGACCCATCGATATCGATGGCCGTGTTGTACAGCAGATTCGATCGGAACGAAACTTTGTCATTAAGTAGCTGGTCCGTTTGTAACTTAGAAGCCCTGTATATCTCATATTCCTCCACAGCGTTCATGTATGCACCCTTTTTACAATTATGAAGCAGTTTAAAGATTGTGTGGAAGTCTGAGTACTTATGATTATACAGCATTAAATGCTGAGCGTAACTGGATCTAGTTTTCGAGATATCACTTTTGGGCAGGTGTTCTTTAAAACGTTCTGCTGACGGCCTGCTCGTTTGTCCTATATAGAATTTGTCACAGTCACCGCATTCAAGCTTGTACACTCCAGTTTTCTCTTCAGCCGGGATATGAGTTCTTTGTCCCAAACGTTTTTTGATGTTATTTGTGGTTTTAAAGGCCACTGTTATTTTACGTTTTTTCAGCTCATTCTTTACAATGACTGGTAGTACATTCGTGTACTCAGTTACTATAAACTTGGTATCTTCTTTAGATGGGCCGGTTAATCTGCTTTTACTATTGATTTTTACCGAGTGTTTTCTTGTCTATGATTCCACTGTTATACCCATTAGTGATAGCTATACTTTTGATTATATTAGTCTCTCCCACTCTGTCTTTTTGCTCAAGGGGAATAGCAAGCATTCTATGAACGAACGCGTTGAAGGCTGCCATTTTTTGGGAATATGGATGGTACGAATCAGCATGAATAGTAATATTCGTGGTGGTGGGCTTTCTATAAATTTTGAATCTAAAACGGTCATTATATTTGCTGATAGTGAGATCAAGAAAGTTCAGGCAGCTATTATTCTCCATTTCTAGGGTAAATTGGATTTTCATGTTTATGCTGTTCATATATCCTTTCAAATTTTCTATTTGTCTACTCGTTCCATTGAATATCATAAAAGTGTCGTCAACGTAGCGTACGTAAAATTTAATTTTGTCTCGCTGTTTATTAAGACTAGACATTAAAAATGTATTCTCAAAGTGGTTCAAGTATAGGTCCGCTAGAATTCCCGATAAAGGTGACCCCATTGCCAGACCATCCTCCTGCATGAAATATTCATTATCATAAGAGAAATAATTTTGTTTGAGTATTGTTTTTAGCAGTTGCATCAGTTCATTGATTTCATTTCTACCTAACCTATTTGTATTAATTAAGCTATTTCTGAGAATTGTCATTGTCTCATCTACCGGCACATTGGTGTACAGATTAGTTACGTCAAATGAAGCCAACCTATAATGTGGTGCTGATTTAATAGTTTTAATTTTTTCAACGAGATCGTAGCTGTTTTTTATGCTGTAGTTATTTACTATGTCAGTGTTCTCTTTTATGATTTTTACTAATCTTTTAGCCGTCCTATAACCAGGGGCAGTCGTGTAATTTACAACCGGGCGTATTGGGATATCTTCTTAATGTATTTTGGGTAAACCGTAAGTTCTGGGGCACTGGCATTTATGGGTTTTAAATAACGTCTAGTGCTTTCATTGAGGAGATTGGGGCATTTATTTATAGCGTTGTTTAATTCCTTGACATAGGCGCTGGTGGGATCCTTGTGTAGGTTTTTAATATTATTGTTTTTTATGAATTCCTGTACTTTATTGGTATATATATTTTTGTTAATAATAACTACCGTATTACCCTTATCAGCTGTCGTGACGATAGCGTTATCATGTCGAAGTTTTTCGTAAACATTCCGTGCAATACACGCATCATGTTTGTACTTATTTTGCAGGTTAGCGATGTGGGTATCCTTCTTAATAACTTTGTTTATTTTGTTATTTATGATGGCATGCGTTTCCTCCTGATGCGAAATATTATCAATAGTTTTTATGGCAGCTTCTGCGCATATTATTTCACGGATCATAAAGTTCTTATTAAACGAGGGAATGTTATACATCAAACCTTTGTTCAATAATGTCATTTCATTATGTTCAAATTTAATTCCGGTGTAATTTGCAACCCGCTGATGAAATACGTGACTATGTTCTACTGTATTATTATCGTCATTGTGTTGTTTTGTATACAGGTTTTGAAACTTTCTTAACTGTTTACGTTTAAGAGAACTGACAACTTTGTTTATCTGTCTATTGACAATGTTGAGAATGCCGTTTATTACTGCCGGGTGAAACTCGTTTAAAATTTCCAGGTGGGCTAGATAAAGCTTAGTATTTAGACCACTTTTTAAAATATAAAGTCGTGTGATCTCTTCCTTAATCCAGATTGATTTTATTTTTTCGGAACAATGTCTGTTGTTGATGTTGGAACTTATGTACTTCAGTGTGATATTGTAGTGAAGGCATCATTTGTTATACTTGATGTTCTGCGATGCCTTAATCTTCTGCGATTACCTTTCTTACTTACCACACTTCTGATGAACTTTTTTCGTCGCCCTTACCTTAACTCACCCAGAAGATCCAGATTATACAAGGCCGCCACCAACATCTTTAAAGGAAAATGTGGAAACCTTGTTACACTTTACCTGTTTTAGAATTCGATAGTTTAATTCCCTTTAGTTTAACACTTACCCAGGTTCGTTTTAGGCGTGTTTTCCATACGGGACAGGTGATGGTACTAAGGCGTAATAATTTACCGAACACATGGTTATGCAATTAAAACAAATCCTATTTATTATCATTCAAAAGTTAAGTTCTTTCTACTAGTATCTCCCACAACTCATCAAATTCTTTCTTTTCACAAACTACTCAATATTTATAACACCAAAATTATCTCCATAAAATTACAAATGACTAATACTATAAAATTACAAATGAATAATTAAGATTGACAGACCAGTACTCTCTCTCTCTCTCTCTCTCTCCCCCCCCCTCCCTCCCTCCCTCCCTCCCTCCCTCCCTCCCTCCCTCCCTCCCTCCCTCCCTCCCTCCCCTAAATTAGAGATCTGATATTGATTTCGTTTGATAATTTATTTAGTTTGAATTATGTTTCAGAAGAAAGGTAAAATGGTTCTATACTTGAAAGTCAGTCGATACTTAATGGTTGATGATCTCCGTTTTGTTGCACCATCACTGTGAATTCACTCTTTTAGGTTAACACGCTGTAAATCGGTTGTAAACTGTTTAACTTTGATGCTGTTGTTGATTGATTCGGATTATACACTTCATTGTCATTTTAACTCAGTTTTAAAATAACATTTTGGTTGGCCGACTTTAAATTACCCGAGTACTTTTTACATGACTGCGTGGTCTGGATGCTTATCATCGACTGAGGCTGCCAAGATGGCTTGGCGACGCTTTCCCTTAATTCGCCTCGTGGTCACAAACAGGATGTCTTTTTTCCCAACTCGCTTTCTGATTGGCTGGATGTTCCAGAATGTTACAACATACCGGAAAGCAGTCCGTATTGTTTCCACGTGGTGGTTTCTGCGTCGCACAAACACGTGCTTTTCTGATGAATCACCGCCATCATTTGTTTCAATTACTAACTCATACCTAACACGACCTGGTACCAATGTATTACATAAAATGGTTTACTACAAATTATTAAATATAAAAACCCAATCCCTTTTGTACCGTCACAACTTTAACAAATCTTGAACTAACCTTCACAATTGTTCACTACATCCTTCTTTCAGTGTGTCCAAATTAATTACTGAAACTTTGATTATAAGTAATGATTAGATATATGATTATGATAATGATAATGATAAGAATGATTAGATATAGCACACTAATGTGAACGTTGAGATGTGTACCAAAACCGATTATATTACTTTGTTATATAGAGAGAGAAGACTATAGGTATAGTGGAAGTGAGAATGAGGACGAAGAACCAGCGATCGCTGGTGAACCATCATCTATTGTACAAGCACCTGGTGATAATACGTTACGTAGGAACTTCCAGCAAATTCAGGTAACACTATTATATAATGAAGTTAAATACTTATAATATGCTAAATGAGTAATTCTGTTAATCAGATGCTGGTTATCTTATACCATGTTTGTAACCAAGATGTGGTTAAATAAGTTACAAACAGTGTATAACTTTTATAGATATAAAAATATTTTAAATAATACATTTGTGATAGTGGTTTTATTCACTAAAGCACTATCTATTTACATAGATATAAAAAAAAAAATGATTTGGTAATGTTAATCGATAATTATTAAGAGAAATTTTGAAAACAGAGAATTCTGTGTTATTTGATAGCAACCCTGCAGTGTATATAGGAATGAAACAACTGTTACCCTGAACATGAATTATAAGTTTACTACACACATTTACACTAACAAGGGGGTTATACAACAGTGTCCTTTATCACACACTTTTTAATTTTTATAATGGTAAAATATATTTAGAATATGGAAATCAAAAGTACATTTTGGGGATTCATTTGTTATATGTGAATTCTTTGCTTTATGGAGAAGATGTAATTATCATAAGACAAGTGAGGACAAATTACAAGAGACTGTATGTTTAATAATATGTGAGAGCAATGTGCAATAAAAGTATCAGCCAAAAAATCAAAAACTGGTGTTTAGAGACAACTTTCTATAAGGAGAAATACGAACAAAGATAGTAGTAGGAGGTAGTGTATTAGAACAAGTCAGCAGTTATGTCTCTTTAACATTGTGATAACGACATGAATAAGCTGACAGAATTTAGTAATATTTGTAGAACATTACACAGAGCACATAGAAATAAAATACTAAAGGACACTAACATTCCGGTAGTATTATATGCAAGTGGTACATGGGCAGTAACAAAAGTGTAACATGATTGAATGAAAAGGAAATTAAATAAAATGAATTGGGATTGTCATCTGCGAAGAATGCCACAGAGTAGATTACCAGTGGCAGCAGCATTAGAATATAAATCTGAGGGTAGAAGAGATGTCGCCAGTCCGAGGAAATACTGGCCTGGCCTGGGTACTGGCCTAAGACGCACTGAGTAAATCGCCTGATGTAAACTGACTCCTAAGCGGCAGCTGTTGCCTATTTATAGTCCACAGATGTTTCATAATTTGTGTCAACAACTTACTTCTTACTTCTTGGAGCGGACTTCCAGGGTCAAGTGACCCCGATGGTCCGATGTCCATGGTATACCACAGCAGCGAGTGCCCAAAAGCGCTTGTTCCTGAGAATCTGATCCAGGCCACCATTCTCTCCCATCATGGCCCTCAGGGTCTCCCTGGCTGGATTCTGTATGGAGCATCTGAGCAGAATGTGCTCAAGAGTAATTTTGCTTCAACAAGCACTCGAAAAGTCTAGAGTGTATTTGTGTGCGGCCTCGGCAGAAACACACACACCTGCTCGGCTGAGCAGGGAACATGTACAATGACGGTCTCCATTGTTCGAGATTGTTCTGTCGTTGCAGTATAAACCTCTTCACTATATCTTCAGCTGATCTATAAAACATTCTTCTTCAACTCCAGTGTTCAAAATGAAGTTAACCTTCATTCATTTGTCCATATTATCAAGTGTGTAGCACAATTCTTTATGGTCATACACAAAATAATTGTTTTCAGCAATATTTTCCTGGTTGTCTGCTGATATTATTTCTATTGAAAAGATGTTTAATTTTGTTAAACATTATTTTTATGTTAGTGATTAATTGGTGTACACAGTGGTTCTCAGCCAGTGGTATGCAGACCAGAGGTGATTTGTGTGAAGAGGTTAGTCCATAAGGCTACAATTATAAGCATTAAAAAGACATTCATTTAGTCAACAGCATACCAGAAACTGGCAGGATGCAAGCGATGACATACAACTACTTTTTAAGATTAGTATCAGACAAGAAATTACACTCCTCGTGAAACAGATGCAAGCCCAAGATTACATTAATTAATCTCAAGTAAAACAGTGATAATTTCAGTTGATTTTAGTAGTCTCAAACATAACATTAATTATTAAGTTATGATGGAGGCTGTCACAGTCCGTGTTTTTGTAGTTATAACTTTACCCTTTGGGGACCGGGATTTTTAAATTGGTACTTGCGAAAAAACCCATGCTGTTTTTGTAGTGGCTGCAATTTTCTTCATCCTCTTCCATATATGAAACATATTTTGGTTACAAATGATGTTTTCTTTAGGGTATAATTTGGGGATGCAGAATATAATATACTATAGTATATTAATTACTTTCTAAATGAAATATTAAAATCATAATGTGCAATTTGGGCGATAAAATTGTATTTAACTCACTCCTTTGTAGAGGAACAAACTTTCTACCTTTTTATACGCCCCATATTCCACTTTCCCATATTCCATTAAACTTACCTTTTATATAAAAACTCCCCAGAAGATTCCGAACTCGCTAACAAGGTCGCCACGACCTTTATCCTTTTAAGGATATACATCAACACCATAATACTTACACTTACTTAATTTTGATCATGTAATGCCCTTATATCAGAAGATTCACAGGTTTCGTTTAGACGAATTCTCGATGCAGAACTCAGGTTACGGGTGTAACTAACGTAATAATTAGGTTAACACATTTTTATGTTACTGAACAAATCTTATTTATTTTTTAGGCAATTAAAATTTCTTTTTATATTCTTACTTCTTTAATCTGCTCTTTTGATTAATCTCTATTATATAAAATTGTCTTATACTAACCTCTATCGTCAAACCAGTACCTTTATTTCTTAATATTATCCCTTATTCCCTCACACACACACACACACACACTCACATGCTAATTACAGATTTTCTTTTACCCCCCCCCCGTTTATTTAATGAGCTCTTTTTACCAATAGTTTTAATTTCACTTCAAGCTAACATAATTACTTTCTTGTTTTACTCATCCGCACGTGCTGTTCGCCATTGTTCGTCCATACTTTCACTTTCGCACTGTATTGTCCATTTCTCTTCTTTATTCAACTATTTACATTTAAAACAAAAACTGTTAATATTGCAGAATCACGGTTTACTGTTACCTTTAAATACTTTTGGGCATGCCGCGCGTGCTTACACGCACTGCGTCCCGTCACTAATTTACTGAGACTGTTCCTGTATTATCAACTGCACTGGTTGACTAATGGTGACCAACTGGGTGAACCTCGTGCGCGCTTGGTAGCATGCCTGCCAAGCGTTCGGCGTTGGCCGCACGGCCTCACCTCGTTCTGTGATTGGTTGTTTCAATCGTATGTTTGGCTATGGAATTTTTTGTACGTGTCTTTCACGTTGGGAAAGTTGGCCCACACGTGCGCGCGTACGCATGAATACGCACCCTTGCTGATAGTCTGCATTCCTGTACCATGCTGTGCCTTACACGGAGCTACAGTCGGTTACCAAAAATATACTCTGGTTAAATAAAAGCTTCAAATTTTATACCCTCATCAGTTTGTACCGTTACCCCTTATCTTACAAAAACATTTCTGGCACTCCAACTCCCATAGTTGATTCCCATATATAACTATATGCACTAACTGTTTGCACTAACTGTGCAAAAAATGAATACTCTTGTCTATTACAGAAGGAAATATAATAGCATAAGTTTATATACTGTACACAGCAAAATAAGCGGAGTCTGTTGAGCAAAACGTCAACACTCAACGCAACACCAAAGTTTAAATCAACTTTTTGAAAATAGTACACAGTTGTTTTAACAAAAACATGACGAAACCACACTAGATAAATGTCAAATTATGTTTATTCAACAATATGACTTAAAAAATTAGAAATACGATGAAACAATCAACATAAACATAACCAACCAATAGAACTTCTAAACTGCAATATTAATAGAATGGGCTTCCTTTTAAATGTGTTTTAATTACTTGAGTTATGTCACTTTGCTGTGAAACAAATGTCTTGTTTAAGCTGAGGTCTTATTGTATACCAGATTTTACTTAAAAAGTTGAATTTGTTGTTATTCATATTATTGTTAAGAGTATAGTCAGTATTTTATCATTAATATTATTGTTGCTGAGACGTGTTCATATTTTTAAACTTAAGAATAAATGAGAAATTTTAATTTTTAAAATTATTCTAGGAGGGCCGAACATTAACTCAAAACGAATCCAAGGAATCAAAACATGGGCGGGACAAAGGAGAAAGGGAGGAGATTCCGGAACCTGGACCACCGTCGCGGCCACCCATTCCACAGAGACTCATTGGTAATCAATTGTGTACAGTTGCTAACTATTGTTGTTGGTGAAAATATTAATAGTATTAAGCACTATAATAAATATACAATACTTTGTCTAAATACATTTACAGTCCTTGTAAAATTTTTCTGTTCATCATGTTGTCTTTCAAGAACTGCTGTTCAGTTTATGTACACTCTGTCATTGTTTTCCCATTTCCTTGTAGCATTTCTAGAAATATTTTGCCTGGTAGTACAGCATTTCACTAATGCATTTGACTTTATTGAATCAGTGAACTGAAAACTTTGGAATATCAGTGTGGAATAAAAAAAATCTGTTGGTGATGATCAGATGAAATGACCATTCAATGTCTTGTGTTTTGTCAAACCTGTTACATTAGTAGTGGTGTATGTGTATTTGAATATATGGTATCAATAGGGTTTTTTCTATAGGCTGGTTTTTCCTAGCATGGCACATTTAGGCATGGGTTTTCCTATAGCCTTATTATGACTTTTTTTTAGTTTAAGACAATATACCGTTTTGTTATCTTACATATGAAGCAAGTTTGTGGTGAACCATACTATTATGGTAGAAAAATGCTAGAATCTCTTTTATCATTGGATGGCACTCGGCTGATTTGTGTTGATATGACTCAATTGTCCCTCCTGTGTTGTTTGTTTTGTTTTATTGTCAAACTGATACTATGCCTTATCTGAAAGAAGAAAACAGTACTTGTAAGCTCTGAAATCAAGAGTTGTTGATCCACAACACTTTGAATTGGTTTCACTCAACAATTAGAGGCGCAGATTTGTTTATAGTCCACCTCGTGACAAATTTTTGTACAAGAAATCTCATTAATTTTTATGTGTATAACTTTCCCAATAAGTTTTAATTAAATAAATAGTATTGGTGCTTCTACTTTTAGGTATTGGCCATTGTCGTTAATGAGAGCCAACAACTGAAGTTCAGTCATCTCTGAAGCATCTTAATCATTTGCATGTTTGCATGTCACATTCCCAAATCCTCTTTTTGATATATCATAGATGTATGTCAGTACTGTAATACAAGTTTTATTGCAGTATTGTTTTGTCATCCTGTCATGGATCGTATAGGATGCAAAATAAATGGACGTTTAGTTTTGGTCTGTACAGTATAGATAATAATTAACATTTCATTCACAGTATTAATACACAGTCAGACTTGCTCAAAAATGAATCTGAATGAAACAGAAACTTGTCCAATGCAGACGGATTTTTCAGGCCTTTCAGTCTTTGTAATTTTGTGTGTGTTAGTTATAGTGATAAAAGTTAGTTAATTATGTCAAAAATGATATAGTGGTAACAGGAGAATTGTATGTAGCATTACTAATGGTATGGATCGTACAGGATGTCAATTGCTATAATTGACAAAAATAAGATTAATCTGCCACTTTAGGCAAAGGAGGAAGTCGTTTTTGATCTTTTCATTGCATCAGTTCACAAATTGCTGTTGCTGTGGTAAAATTTCATGAAAACAGTTAATTTCACACGCACTCTGTTCTCTGGGACAGAATTGCTTTTTGCGACTTATTTCCAAATTGTAAATTGTGCATAACTTGAAAAATATTTGATCTGTTGCAATAGGTACTGATGAATTTGATAAACTCTACTTTATTAAAAAATATTAAAAAAATTGAATATTGTTGAGTAAATATATTGAACTAAATGGAGATACTTTGAAAAGGAAAGAGAATTTTATTTGAACATTAAAGCTTTCTTTTTATTTATGTCAGGTACCAGTTGCCTTTTGCATTATTTTGAAAAAACAGTGTAAAACGTGTATTTTTTTATTGCTTATTCAACATCTTTGGTGCAGTCTAAAAAGATATATAATTAACTTTTAATTTCACCTGATAAGTAATTACAACATGGTATTAAAAAAAGGCGTATTTTCTATCTTGACAAATAATGAGTTAGGGCAAGTAATAGGGAGATTCATAAAATAACATTGAAGTGTGAAACAAAAGTATTTAAAACTGAATACAGTAAGTTGGTTGTGATAAATCATTGGTTTTTGTGTGAATTGTACCACCCAAATAAATCTATCATGTATACTAAAAACAACTCAACATTTAGCACATGTTTTACAAACTGAGAAATAGCAGATAGTTACAAGTATTCATGAAGTTACAACATGCAGAGTTAGTGGTCAGAACTGTTTAGTGCTGTTTTTTAAAACTGCGGTTATTAAGGGGGTT
This sequence comes from Magicicada septendecula, assembly GCA_034769895.1. Taxonomy (NCBI): domain Eukaryota; kingdom Metazoa; phylum Arthropoda; class Insecta; order Hemiptera; family Cicadidae; genus Magicicada; species Magicicada septendecula. The sequence goes on along the minus strand of CM068370.1, from coordinate 460,123,654 downwards.
TGCACACTTGTATCTTAACAATGTTAATTTAGTCATTTTCATGTACCTTTTTCTCAAGACCAGTAAGAGCTACAGAGCTGATATTTTGCAGGCACTTTTACTTGATCATAGTACAACTTTTAACGAAGGCAAATAAAAAATTTTTGATTAGTCCATACAACACAAAATTTTCTGTATATGCATTTTATTACATCTTTTTTTGAAACATTAAATTTTGTATTCAGAAAGTAATCAATAAATCCTAAAATCCTGTCGTTAAAACTTGAAGTATATATTGGAAAAATTTCAGTCTTCTATGTTTTATAGTTCCTGAGAAAAATGAACATAGATTAAAGAAACACAGTTTTCAGAAAACGGCATTTAAAATTTACTATACCTTTTTAATAAGCACCAGTAGAATATGAAGGTCCTGTTTCTTAATCAGCTTCTTCCCAGTCTTCCTCCAACTGTCTTTTTTGCTGTCTGCTCTTTTCTATTTGCTTTTTTAACAAATTCATCTAGTTCTTTTTCTGCTTGAAAGTCCTAACACGATTAAAGTTATAACAAGAGGATTTATCTCCCTTTTAAAAGCCCCACTGTTGTTGGCGTCAATCTATAACAAGAGAATTTAATACGTGTGTATCGTTTAATAAAAACGCAGATGTTTTCGCGATGTGTCTTGTATGCCCAGATAACGAATAAAGTTACCTTTTAAAACTTGTTTGTAATCGTCAATCGATTTGTAAATGTTCTTATATTCGTGACTATTATTCTATCAGTTATTTGGTTATCGTTTACTATATGGTATTTCAGTATTCGTTGATTAACAACGATTTTATAGGGATGAGAATGTAGCGTGCCACCGTTCGTTTGAAATCTGCGCGTGAATAATATTTGTTCTGTAATTGTTAAACAGATTGTGTGACGCAGCCCACTGGATCTACTTTCGTGTCTGGCTATATACTCATTCGCTTTGCTGGATGCGTGCTAGATATCCTTGCGCCCACTACAAATTTTCTCTTCTGTCTCCTGTAATTAATGATCTTTGTAATCACTTTACTGAAATAAAATAGAACTGATATGATTGACAAATTATATTTTTTAATCAAATATATTGCAACTTACCGTCTGCGGCTTCCAGAAACAACGTCTTCACAAAGTTGACATGTTTCGGGACACTTGTCCCATCATCAGAACTTAAAATAATCGTGTATCATTTAAGTTGATACATTTGTCAATTAATTAAAATATTAAAATTCAACATGAAATAAATAATTTAAAACAATATAAATACGTAAATGTCTAAAAGCGAGCGCGAACGTTTAACGATGTACATCGTATGGACCGCGCACTGAATTTTTTTTGCTCCCACCACGACAATAGCGCAAAGCAGTGTCGTACAATACATTTGATTTGAAAAGCAGTTTATCATTTAAAACACGCGGCTTGGTATCAGTATTGTTATATGCTTTATAAATTTCATACTCTTCAAGAGCGTTCAAATATCGCCCTTTCTTACATATGTGAAGGGGTATTAAATTAGTTTTAAAATTTGTGTAATTATGATTCTCGGAAATGAGGTGTTCTGCAAATTTTGACTTGATATTGTCCAAACTGTGAAGGTTTAAAACTAATTTAATACCCCTTCACATATGTAAGAAAGGGCAATATTTGAACGCTCTTGAAGAGTATGAAATTTATAAAGCATATAACAATACTGATACCAAGCCGCGTGTTTTAAATGATAAACTGCTTTTCAAATCAAATGTATTGTACGACACTGCTTTGCGCTATTGTCGTGGTGGGAGCAAAACGTAATTCAGTGTGCGGTCAATCTCCGTACGATGTACATCGTTAAACATTCGCGCTCGCTTTTAGACATTTACGTATTTATATTGTTTTAAATTATTTATTTCATGTTGAATTTTAATATTTTAATTAATTGACAAATGTATCAACTTAAATGATACACGATTATTTTAAGTTCTGATGATGGGACAAGTGTCCCGAAACATGTCAACTTTGTGAAGACGTTGTTTCTGGAAGCTGCAGACGGTAAGTTGCAATATATTTGATTGAACAACACGTGGCTTGGTACTAAATATTTGGAATTATTCCTTTTAAACATTATATTTTTTATTCGTTATCTCTTTAAAACATTGATCAAATTGCTGTTCTGTTAGTCGAACATTTACAGTTGGATAAGTTCATCCGCCGTGACTAATAGTCCGCAACAAAAAATTTCACAATATATATTTTATATTTCTCAGGTAATGGGTGCTTGGAGCTGCTAGGAAAGATAGGAAATATACTTTCACTTAAAAATACAATGCATTACAAACATATATCTACCTCTTATCAACTAACAAAGTGTATGTAATAATGTTTGTCAAAATTATTCACTTTCAGAAGTTGCAATAGTGCTTAGAGCGAAAGCTGACAATGAAACATGGCCGACTGCCTGATTCGTATTTCAGAAAAATATATTTTTTAAAATCCAATTAGAGTGCTTTAAATAAAGTTTTAGTTATAATAGTTTATAGTAATAGTTTGTATATAGCCTCCTTTATCTGGAACAGCTATGTTTTTTGGTGGAAATTGTGTTGTGATGTTATGTATTGGTCTCCTGGGATTAACCAGAATTTCCTCACCGTTTGGTTGTATATTCGGAATGGACGCCTTGGGCTGAGTGGCTAGCTTTTTTATACAATTAGATCCTTCCCAATTACCTGATTAACATTTTTGAATAGTTTATGAACATCCTGTTCACTAAACAATTAACATTTCTTCAACAAAACTATTTATAACATTGAAATTAATGGTGCACCCAGGCTCCCCATATTAACTACTTCTAACACAACTAAACATGGTTGTTTATTACCCTAACTCTTTTGTATATCACTATTCCTATTATCTAAATTATATCATAACGAACAATAACTGTTTGCTATTTTAAAATTATTAGGTATTCAACCCCTATGAATAAATAATTAGTCATGAAATAGAACATTGTAGTTTACAAAACACTTAACAAAAAACACTTTGTCACTATATTTTGGTTCTTACTTCCATATATGTGGTTCATAAGACCTTTATCACTTTAATTTCCCCCACTGACTTTCACCTCCCCACTGGTTTATATCATGATCTTTTGATCCTCACTCAATTACTTTGGGAGTGCACTCTCACTACCTTCACTTGTTTTAGTTTATTGACTTACAATGGTTTCTTATACTAGTACATATTCTGTTATTATTTACTCTATTGCATTGAATATAAACATTGTATTCTTAACTTTATTTTATATTTATTGGGTCCTCCTACCAATTTTATTGTTACTCAAAAGAATGGGATTAGTTTACTTATTAAATTGGGTCTATTTGTTATGTCTCTTGGTCCAAACTTCTGTTTCCAAGTTCTAATCGTAGTTCTTTGCCTTTTCTCATTTCTTCTATTAAATGTTGATTCTTCTTTTGGTATACATTGTCGCACGTTTCATTTTTTATTATCAATACATCTGTAGTTCATGTTAGATTGGTTTATGTTGGATTTGTTCATGCCCCTCACCTACCAACGATTGGGTTTTTGTCACGTTATTAGAAATTTTTCGGTGTTTGTTTTCTTCTGAATTTCTTTTTATAACTACGGTTTCTTACAAAATATTTATTTAATCTTCTTTGATTACTTTTGTTGGATGTTGGAATTGATATTTTAATGCTTATTACATACTTTTTAATAAGTTTTTTCCTCTTCCTGGCTTGTGCTAGTACTTGTTATTGATATCTTATTGTTATAATATATCTTATACATATGTGATGAAATGTACCATCACGAAGTTCATCATTGCTGCCACACAATTTTTTACTTCCATATTCCTTAAGGAATGGAAGTATGGTGATGGCAAAAAAAATCGTGTTCGAGATTATTGCAGATTCTGATTCTACTACACTCAAAACATGAAAAAAAGTCGTTTTCCGAAAAGTGTCTGTGTGTGTGTCTGTGTGTGTGTGTGTGTGTGTGTGTGTGTCTGTAGATTTTTTTTCTATGGCAAACGATAACTGCCGCAAATTCAAACAGAATCAAATAATTTTTTGCATACAGCCCTGATTTGTAGAGTACTCACGACCTATTGTTTTTGGTGAAGATCGGTTGAGGGAAAGGGGTAGTTTACCTGCAACGGTTTTTTTTTATCAAGGGAAATTTTTTGTTGGCAAACGATAACAGCCGCAAATTCAAACAGAATCAAATAATGTTTCGCATACAGCCCTGAAATGTAGAGTTCTCAAGACCTATTGTTTTTGGTGAAGATCGGTTAAGGGAAAGGGGTAGTTTACCTGTAACGTTTTATGTTTTAACAAGGGTATTTCCTATGGCAAACGATAACGGCCGCAAATTCAAACAGAATCAAATAATTTTCTGCATACAGCCCTGATTTGTAGAGTACTCAAGACCTATTGTTTTTGGTGAAGATCAGTTGAGGGGAAGGGGTAGTTTACCTGCAACATTTTTTATCAAGCGTATTTTCTATGGCAAACGATAACTGCCGCAAATTCAAACAGAATCAAATAATTTTTTGCATACGTCAGTGAATTGTAGAGGACTCAAGGCCTTTAGATTTTGGTGAAGATCGGTTACGGGGAAGGGGTAGTTTACCTGCAACCTTTTACGTTTTAACAAGAGTAAAGTACTTGAAAATTCATTTAAACTTTTTCAAACAATGGTAATTGTTGAAAATAAAATAATTTTGTTGCCAGGCAATAAAATTATAATTTTTTCATTTTAATGTAAATCATATAAGAGAAAATATATCGCGCTTGGCAGGCAAGCGTATCTCAGTTATGTACTGTTTACGTTTCCATTTTATTATTATGACTACCGCAGTAAAAAGGCAGGGAACACACACACACACACACGCGCGCGCGCGCGCGCGCACACGCACACACACACAGAATTCGCGTTATTTCTGGCCTCATTCATGTTTATTTTCTTACATTTGCACGCTTTTTAAATGGAAAGTGCCGAAACCCATACCAACATAACGCGTGCAAGCCGAAAAAGTGTCCAGCATGGATAGCGATTTGCTTCCTGTGGATCGCTGGGCAGTGTAACTGCACGTGTTTACAGAGGAACGATTCACAGACAGACTTTTCGTCTTTAGGGAATGAACCCTCTGCAAGATGCTGAGGGTCCATGAGTGACTTCGGAGCGCTCCTTATTTTCCACGTGTTTGTTCTGTGAAACGTACACTGTAGATTCGTAGCTTTACTCTAAGCAACGCTCAATAGGAAATGTTGAAAATTTTTGTCCACGGTGTACCCTCATACACACTAAACCTGCTCTGATGTTTTAATTACGGACATCATAATATTAAAACTTTGGAAACTTGAGCACTACTTAATGGAGATCAATCATTAACTTATACAAGCCATTAATTTTATGCATATTTGTTATATATATGTGTACAACGTTATCGGCAACAAAGAAGTTGTTTTTGTTAAAATTCCTTCCTGGGATATTTGGCCGTAGGCCAATGTTTTCTACAAAACCAGACGTTTCGGCAATGCCATCGACTTCTATCATCAGTGAAAATCGAGTGCGATAACGTGAGGTGGTATACGTTAGTGACCACAGTACTGTGGTTAAGGCTGAAGCAGTAAGTAGAAAGAAGTAGTTTCTATGGTAATATTTCATTTCGAAAATGATTTTAAATATAAATCTTAGAATATGGAAGTCATGTATGGTTCTCCATACCAATATTTCTTGGTTTGATCCCTAAGGCTTCAAGCACGTGACATTTAACTATTGTCCCTTCATTAAAACTTGCTACAGCTTCAGCAACACCAAATTTTAATGTTTGTAGCCCAACAAATACTGTTTTTGGGAGGCGAGCCCATATAATTCACAGACTCGTTCGGGTTTTGTGTCTTCCCATGAAGACATTTTCTTAAAAGCGCTGGGTTTGCCAAATCGTGGAAAATTGGTTTTATTTCCTGCATTACCTCAAAAGGCAGATGGAAATGTTCACTGTGGTTATAGGTTATTTTATTTTCTTCAGTTTGCCTGAACTTACACGAGCTGTCTTTACTAATGGGGCACAGGCCATGAGTGGGCTGTAAACATCGTATTGTAAACATCTGCTCAGCCGTACATTCCATCACAAAACATTTTTAAAAATCCATTTCCTGTCACAAAACCTTAGTTTATTATATACCAAATTAAACAGGAAGAAACTAGGAATTTATTTTAGCAGAAAAAAAAGAAATTGAAAAGACTTGTGTGTGTGCAAACCCCCTTAATGGAGCTACAAATAATAAAACAATTTTTTTTTGCGATTTAATTATGGCTGGTGCTGTCTCTCGCATCGTAGCTTCCACAGGTGCTGGTCTAAACAGTCCTGTTCTGTAAGTCTTCTTGCATTCATTTCATCTTTGACATCGATTTTCCATGAATGTTTAGGCTTCCTTGTTTTTCTTCTAGAGGGTGGTGTCCATTCCCAAACCTCCTTGGCCATCTCTCATCCAACATTCTTTTTAGGTGTCTGAACCAATTGATCTAAACCGGATCAAACAAATCAGGGTTAAAATAAGAGTTACATGAAATTTTTCAACTCAACTGTAATCCTTTGAGGTATTATTATAGAGAAGCAGATTAGCCTACATATTTCAGCATATTAATGCAAGTGGTTAATGAACCTTTTGTATTCATTAAGTCCCTCTTAATAATATTTTGTGTTTAACTAAACAGCTGCTGTGTCATTACTGAGACTTACTGTATTTTTGTATATTATGGTTTTAAAATGACGTATTCTCCAGTGATGAAATGTTTTATTGGTTTGTTTTTCTGAACTGTAGTTGTACCTGATCCACATCCTCCGTCGCGGCCGTTACCACCGCCACCCAGAGAGGATAGGCAACAGAAACCACAACCACCGACACAAGCTCAATCACAGTCTTCACAGCAGCAAAGAAATTCACATGTGTTTAAACCAATGGTGAGTGTACAATTACTTTATCCCCACCTCTAGTAAACTATTACATAACTGTTCTAGAATAGTGTGGTGCATGGTGTAAACTGTCTTCCCCTCCCCCATTAGTGTATTATACTTGAAGCATAAATTCTTCACGACTCAGCGAAACTAAGTCTCTGTTTTTTTACGAAGTGATGTAATATAGTTTTACTCATTTATTATATTCTCTCTAATAATCCAAGTGTGACTTACATTTAAAGTTGTAAGGTTAGGTCTACTGCAAGGCTCCAACCATGTCTACTGTACTTACCTAGAAACCCAAGAAAAACCAAAAGTCAGACTCGCCAACCACACTTTGAAAGATGGCACGTGTTAATCGAAAGATGTTCACTGCCCTCTTTAAATAAGAGAAACAGAAAACACTCTTTTGCATTAAAAACATTGTACCAGAGGTCTGTTAATCGAATTTGTTGAGCACAGGTTAAGGTAATGTGCATTAGAAATAACTTAACTCCTATTCATTTTAATGTGTAATTTTTATTGGTGACCATGTATTTATGTTTGCTGAACATACACTGGTTGTTATTTATAGTATCATAATATTCAGTTGCACCATGACTATTATTTACATCGAATGTTATTTGTTAAAAGTTGAAATTACATAAGTTAACAAAATTCAAATTATTAATAAAATGGACAAACACCTTAATAAAATATAATTAGATAATTATAAAACTACATTCAAGCTCTTAATGTATCATACAATTTTGTTAATAACATGTAACTTTTTTATTCTTTTCGGTATATTTTATTTATTCAAATTACAACTCCCACTTACCTTTCAACTTGATCTGGCCGGATCGCATAGTGTGGACTAACCCATTTCGTTCGACGAACTCTGACGATACATATAACGAAATAAGGCATTGAAAGAATTTAACTCTCAATTATATGGAAGAGAAATTAGATTTTTTTATTAATAAGAAATGTTGAATTGATAAAACTTCGTGTTACATGTTGTGCAACTCTTGCACCTTATCGACTATGGCTTACCTTATCCTTTATACAGATACAAACAATTATATATTTCACACATAAACACAGAACAGCCCAGCATTGCACACTCACTACTCCCATTCCATTATAAAACCCCAATTACCCGATTGAATACATGATTTTAAATCACTACCGGCAACGCGTTCTTCTGTGACCTCGTGGCCAGCCCGCGGTAGGTCGAAAACGTCTCGAAAAGGACGAAACTGAATCACAAATTTGGATATTATTGTTCTACAACTATCCTCCCATCCTGTCACTGGTTTTAGAAAATGACTACTTCACTTTCATTATCAAATACTAATGAAATTATATGAGCATATTTAGCTCGCGTGTCGACGCCGACACAGTCAGTGACGAACTGCACAATGTGCTTTCTTTGAGTCGCGGGAAATGAGCAGTCACGGCCATCCGGTTTTAGTCGCCGTTGGTGATTAATTGCGGTGGCATAACCATTTTATGCATGGATTATAACTGGCATGTGTGTGTGTCCAGAGGCTGCTATTGGCATCTGCTCTGCTGATGTCGCTCACAGTAGGCGGAGTTTGACGCTGTTTTCCGGTAGCCGGTCACTTGGAACTAATAACTTCTCGTCCCAGCGCCATGTTGGTCTCAACTGCGGTGTCACTCACGGCGTCAGTGCCGATCCCCGCCCGGCTGAGTTGCATACGGGCGTCAAAACACATGCACAGAGTTCTTAGAATTTTGGGGGAGGTAAATTCTTCTGCCGTGTTACACCACTGAAATTGCGTGTCGCTTTTGTTCCAAACGCTGTTTCTCAACCTCGTGCTGTTGCTTGGACAATAACGTTGCACCATACAATTACAGTTTTTTCAAATTTATTATACCAGTCCGCCCGAAAACGAAATAAGTAACAATATAATAATGCCCCAAACGGTTAAAAATAAAAACACCCAAAAATGACCCGCTACAATACCCCCTCGATGAGAATTCTGCTGTCCACGACAGAAGAAATCTCATCGATAACCCCGAAGAGGACCGGTGAGGAACTGGTGCCAACAACCCCCTGGTTCTTACTCTCATGGGTACACGACCCCCCTGGCTCAGCGACCATGGACTCATCTGAACGAGATCACTGGACTTCTCCGTTAGAGATCCCAACACCGAGAAATCGATCAGACTCGCACCACGGCGCACCTCGCCTTCTAACATGCTACCCCCAAAATCCTCAATCCCTGGCTAAAATTATCCCAGCTCCTCCGCCGATATGGATCCCCTTTTTTGCAAGCTGGGCTGCCTTTAGCAAATACTGGGCTCACACATACTAACATTACATGTTACCATAACACATAAGAATAAAACTTTCTTTTAAAATTTATCAAAAATTTAAAAAATTCAAAATTCAAAAAAAAAAAAATCTTTTATCAAAAAATTCTCTTCCTCTTTTTTCTAATTTTTGTTACAAATGACTTAACCTAGATATTTCTAATAATATAAACACATCCTTACTCTAACATGAGAACCACTTATATTCTACCAATACAATGCAATACAATAAAAGAAACATGGTTAATGCACACATAATAAAATCATTATCTAAAATATTCACTCGCTGGCAGGCGAAAAATCTAGTTTTTTTTTTCTCAAAAAAAATTTTAAAAAATTTTCAAATTTTAAAATTCAAAAAAATTTAAATTTATTCATTAAAAAAATTGTATTGCATTTATTTATTAAATAACATTTATTAAAATCATCCAAATATTGGTTTGAATTAATCAAACAAACAAATTAAAATTGGATTCCTACTATACAAGTTTAGTAGGTGTATGACTTCATCAGCTGATCATAACTAGGTCAAGTACAAAATCCTTGACCTACATATGTTATGTATGAGTTCTGAAAACACATTGAACATCTGTAATATCCTGACCTAAAATACAAACATAATAACAAAATATTCAAAACAAACAAAATATTATTACAATAATCAAATTGGCATTTACATTATTTAAACCAAACAATTCTTGACTTTACATTATTTTCAAATTTTATCAAAATCTGTCACTGGTTGAAAAAACAATTGTATATTCCTTATTATAAATTCCTCTCTTTAGTTAACAGTTTAATTCTACATTACTTTGGGTGTTATAAATCATTTATTCTCAATTACTGTATTAGATCTCTATACATATATAAACTTTCTCCCTCTGACTCTAATATTCATCAACTTCAATTATCATGACACCCATCTCTATCAAAATATCTACTAATCAGGACATTCTAAACCCCAACTTACCATTTAACACAATTCGCCGCCTTCTCTACATATATAAAAAAAAATACTCTCCAACCCTTTGTATAGGATACGTGTTTCCCCTACTCAAAAACTCAATTCCCTTATTTGGCCCCCGGATTTTACCTAAGGCGGCCCCTCCTCACTAAAATCTATTCCAATTCCCGTCCCAACCCTTGTTGCGGACTCCCCAAATACACTACCCTCTAATACAAAATTGCCATCCCCAAAATTCTCAATCTCATTACCTCACTACAAATACACAAAATAACCTCATTAATTATAAACATAAATATATATCATTCAAAACTCTACATAAATTCTCCATTACCACTGTGTCAACATCTATATTTCACAAAATTCTGTTATATCACATCAACTCAAAAACAACATTACATTGTATTCATCTCCATCATTTCACATTTAACGTTTAATTCAATTTGGACAGGTCTGCATGTCCCATAAAACATTTATCACCCATGAATTATCTTTTATTAATTGGCATAAATTATTGTTATTTTATTTCTCATATTCTTTTTACCTTTACTTCAAAATGTCTGTAGTACACTAAACATTAATTACTTGTAACATTTACAAACCACTATACCAGTGACATTCTTGCTGATCAGCTGATATCCTAACATAATAAAAACACATCTTAAAATTGAACAATTTACATGGAATATACCTATTTATTTTTATTTATTCTCACTTCTCACCTCATTGTTTCCCCTTTTTTCTGATTCTGATGCTTATGTTAACCTGCCAGACGATTTACTTATTGGCTTAAACCAATACACACCTAATAAAATTACATATACTTATCAATGCTTATCTAATAGACAACAATAACATAATACACTTAAACTTATAGCATGAACACCTTAATTTCCGAGTCTGAGCATATAATTATGTGGACAGAGCACAAGCATTTTTGATTGGATTAAACCTTGAATAAGCAAAAACTTTTGTCATAAAATTTTAAATTCGTGACTCCTTTACGTCACCTCCCAGCCACACACACTATTTCAGATTATGGAGGACTGTCTCGCCCTTTCGCTTCCACAGAGACGGTATATTTTGGAGCAGGGTTTTTACCTCTCCGTGTCTCTGCTTCCGCTGTTAAGTTTTAAAGTTGTGAACATCATAATGTTCTTGTTATAAAATCATGCACCCTTAAAAACGGATCTGCCACCTGGCTCTGCTGTTCCTACGCGAACAGAGTGGCAGCCGCTGTTCCCTAGTACCGGAGATTTCCTCTAATTGTCCCCCCATTAAATTTCAAATATATACCAATTTCAAGTCAGCTATGGTCAAGGGACTTGGTATGACCATAGCTGGCCGCTAGCCAAAACCACGGTTAGTGCTGGTAAGACAGTAACCGCCCGAAAAGTCGAGGAAATCTAAACTTTAATTTCACTGCCTGTTAAACATCAATATTTTTATGTGCGACACTGTCATTTAGTAATGTGTGTAAAATTTTTGACTTTACACGGATAAGGTGTGCCGCACATTTGTCGCCATTTTGGCCTCCGATGGAGGTAACACTCACTGCTACCCCCAACCCTTTTCGCTACTTGTGAGAGCACAGGCAACCCCCACAATGGCCGCTTAATAACTAATTACAATTGACAACTAATTAAAATTTTTATATACATTATCATATAATATCTGCATCAACACTCATTTAACCCATTCATAACCTTTTACCGTTTAACTTTCTTGAAATTTTCAAAATTTATTATTAATAATTATTAAATATCACGTTTCCTTTATTATTAAAATTTTTAATTATCATATTTATTCAACACAATGATTGCATTAACATTTCACTATTGCATTAACACCTCAATCACACCTGTAAACATTTTTTATTATACATGATTATAAAATTTTCATACTTACACTCCATTTAACACGATATACACACAAAACATCATCACCATCATCTCTGAAACATTTTACACAAAATTAGTTTAAAGTAAATAATTAATCATTCATTACCAAATTTCCATCTCGTAAAACAAATTGAATTTACAAAAAAATTAATTATACAACATTTACATAATCAATTAAAATATTTAAAATATATCAAATTGTTTTAATTAAATTAATTATTAACAATATAGAATTCATTACCATCCAAACAAATATAATTCTCTGATTACTTGTTTTCAAAATTAATTCTGATATTTATTTACTTGCAAATATTTCAATATTATTATCACAACAATCATCTTACATACACACATATGAATTCACTACATTTTATTTACAAACTCTTATTTATTGTTCAGTTTTTCCGCACTTCATTTGTCCCATTCTGCCATGTCACAAAACCATAAAACAAAATATTTATACTGTCTTTTATTGTTTTAATAGTTTAACCTCCATCGTTCCAAATCAACCTTGGTTCTACATAACATCGTTCAATATTATCAGCACACAAATGACTGTTTTGTGTGTTGTAACCAGAAAAACTAACTTCAATCAACTTATTCAAATATTCGTTAAACCAGTCTACGTTAGGTATTTTTGTCAAGTCTCCATCAGTAAATTCCTTAACTATTGGGTTAATCATTTTTATTAAATCATTGTAGTCATTATCATTCACATATATTTCTAAACTTTCCTTCCATTCATCATACTTTCTATTTAAGTTATATAATTCTGTTCCTTCATTAACACACAATTCTCTGTTTACATCTCTCTCTTCATAACCCCAAATCACACTCTCAAAAGTATTACAGACAGAGGGTATAAATTCAATTAAATCTTTCCTGACTTCTACAGGAAAAGCAAAAAACTTCAAAAAACAATTATTTGTAGCACTCTTGTCTACACAATATATACGTGAAGGTCTTCCTTCACCCCCCATTCTACCTCGTAAATAATTTACCCCCTGTTTCATACCCATAATATAACTCTCTTTCCACTCTCTCTCTAACTCGTTAACACACACTAACATCTCATAATCCTATTCTACAACTTCATTAGTACTCTCAGATACCAATTTTTTGACTACATTATTATTCTCGTTATTATCAACATCATTATTATCTATTAATTCATTACCTAACACAACACTGTCATTACAACTTTCGTTTGTATTATACTTACTCTGTTCTACTTTATTCAGACTATTTCTGGTCATTTCATTGACATTTTCAAGACATACATTCTTGTCTTGTATACTATTTATTAAACCATCGAATTTTATATTTATATTTTGCTGAAACTGAATATTCTGTTCTTTAATTTCATTAAAAATAATATCATTTTTAATATTCTGCTGCTCGCATTTTATTTTCTGTTCTTTGAATTCGTTACTTAAAATCTCAAGTTTCTCGTCATTTCTATCAAGACGCTTATTTAATTCATTATTCTGCATATCAAATTTGTTGTCCATTTTTCGTAAAAAACTCATTATATCTAGTTCCTCTGATTGTTTACTTTTATTAGTTGAAATGGGGGTCAATTGAATCCCCGAATCAATATCTGTTTCGTTTGGTTGTGGTTGAGACGCAATCGGAGTGGAATGAACTATTACATTACTGCCGCCAGCTGTTTCTGTAACAGCACCCGTCTCCCCCCTCAACATACCACTTTCATCCAGCGATTGCGACTCAAGGCCACTTTCACTCATAATTGAATTTATTATACTACTTTTTTCTGTATTCTCGGACATTTTTACTTTATCTATTTTTTCTTACGTAACAACTGTCAATTAGTAATTTTATTTCAAAACTGATATTTTACCAAATCAATTTGCTTTCACAACCCTACTTCGCTATGCATCGTCAGATGTAGGCCGGTGTTAAAATAACCCCTCTTCAGTTATATTAAATCCTGGTCACGGCACCAATTGTAACTTTTTTATTCTTTTCGGTATATTTTATTTATTCAAATTACAACTCCCACTTACCTTTCAACTTGATCTGGCCGGATCGCATAGTGTGGACTAACCCATTTCGTTCGACGAACTCTGACGATACATATAACGAAATAAGGCATTGAAAGAATTTAACTCTCAATTATATGGAAGAGAAATTAGATTTTTTTATTAATAAGAAATGTTGAATTGATAAAACTTCATGTTACATGTTGTGCAACTCTTGCACCTTATCGACTATGGCTTACCTTATCCTTTATACAGATACAAACAATTATATATTTCACACATAAACACAGAACAGCCCAGCATTGCACACTCACTACTCCCATTCCATTATAAAACCCCAATTACCCGATTGAATACATGATTTTAAATCACTACCGGCAACGCGTTCTTCTGTGACCTCGTGGCCAGCCCGCGGTAGGTCGAAAACGTCTCGAAAAGGACGAAACTGAATCACAAATTTGGATATTATTGTTCTACAACTATCCTCCCATCCTGTCACTGGTTTTAGAAAATGACTACTTCACTTTCATTATCAAATACTAATGAAATTATATGAGCATATTTAGCTCGCGTGTCGACGCCGACACAGTCAGTGACGAACTGCACAATGTGCTTTCTTTGAGTCGCGGGAAATGAGCAGTCACGGCCATCCGGTTTTAGTCGCCGTTGGTGATTAATTGCGGTGGCATAACCATTTTATGCATGGATTATAACTGGCATGTGTGTGTGTCCAGAGGCTGCTATTGGCATCTGCTCTGCTGATGTCGCTCACAGTAGGCGGAGTTTGACGCTGTTTTCCGGTAGCCGGTCACTTGGAACTAATAACTTCTCGTCCCAGCGCCATGTTGGTCTCAACTGCGGTGTCACTCACGGCGTCAGTGCCGATCCCCGCCCGGCTGAGTTGCATACGGGCGTCAAAACACATGCACAGAGTTCTTAGAATTTTGGGGGAGGTAAATTCTTCTGCCGTGTTACACCACTGAAATTGCGCGTCGCTTTTGTTCCAAACGCTGTTTCTCAACCTCGTGCTGTTGCTTGGACAATAACGTTGCACCATACAATTACAGTTTTTTCAAATTTATTATACCAGTCCGCCCGAAAACGAAATAAGTAACAATATAATAATGCCCCAAACGGTTAAAAATAAAAACACCCAAAAATGACCCGCTACAAACACTTAAATCATACTAACCACATTCTAACCCTTTATTTCTTTTTAACTTTATCTTTACAATTTTATCCGTATTTTTACCATTTTAATCTGCTATCATCGTAATTACAGAACTTATTACCGGTTTGGCCCAAATATAAGACATATATTTGGCCTCACATATAAGACGACCCTAGATTTTAGAAGGTGTTTTACAGGAAAAAAAAAGGGCCTGTATATGACGACACTGAACGTTTTGAGGTGTTGTATGAGAAAGACAATTAAATGGTCTAAATATCATCGTATGTGGAAGTCACATTAAGTAAATATGGCTATTTTACATTAAAGGTGAAATTATAAGTGTTAAAGTACCTAACTGTTTTTAGTTCCAGTCATCATCTTGTTTTCTTCTTCTTCTCCAAGTTCATCTTCAGAATTGTTACTGGAATCAGATTCATAACTGGAGTAGTCTTTCCACAAAATGTCATCCTCACTCTCATCCATGTTATTAGAAACACAACATTTTTTAAACCCCGTTACAATGGATTCGCTTTGGATTTTTCCCCAGGCTGTGATTATTCACTGGGCTAGTAACCGTTCTTCAATTTACCTGTCGAAGTCAATGCATGGTTTCCATTAATTAACTAGTCACTATAGTTCTTCCGTAAGTAGTCCTTAAATGGTTTATTAACAACCACATCTAAAACTTGAAACTGAGAAGTCATTCCCCCAGGGATTATAACAAGATCAGTGTTCATTTCTGCAACCAGCGTCTTTATTTTCTTGCTTGAAGGAACTTCCTCTCTGCCCTAGTTAAGCGCCTGGCCAACGTCCCCAAACCACCTTAAGCCAATCTGCCATAAGTTCTTCAGTCATCCACCCCTTTTCGTGTGCTCTAAAACAATCCCAGCTGGTAACTGTTCTTGCGGAAGCATTTTTCTCTTCAAAATAACATACGGCGGAAGTTTTCTTCTATTGGTAGTTACACAGTAATGCGTGACTTTTCATTGCCTGTAGAATTAATTATAACTGATTTTGCACCATTTCTGTCCACAGTAACATTTGACGGCATATCGAAAAACACTGGTGTTTGGTCAGCATTTACCATTTGACTAACCAGGTAACTGTGGGCTCAGTTTTATAATATGTCACTGATAAGCGATCAATTTGTCAGTATGATCTGCAGGTAGGTGTTGCGAGGTCATAAACACAGACCCGAACTCCGCATCATGCGTTTACACCAGCCTAAGTTTGGTAAACAAATGGGCCGTTTTATGCATTGTTGTACAATAATTTTATCGTTCCGTATTCAAAAACATATCGTGGTGTCCTAGGAAACGCATCCGATAAAATATTGGACAAGTTGTTTAGATATGTGGGCCGTAATTGATTTGTTTATGCACTTGCGTGTGAGTTTTTTATCGTTTGACTTTCAGACATCAGTGCTGCCAACGTTCCTGCCTAGCGTCGGCGAGGCCAGTTATGCCAAGTAATCAGTGGTATTCACTTCGTGGTGTGATTTTATTAATTTGTTTTGTGAATATGGAAGACGTTACTATAAAAAGGCTCACTGACAAAATTCAGAACAGGAGAGCACTATGGGCTCCCGCTTCCGAAACTTATAAAAATGTACCAATATGCGGCATACAACACTCATGGATTCATTTTCCCTACTGATCATGGCAACACTGAAAGAGTTTGTTCACGCCCACTTACGATATTTTTGATGCCTGATAAAAATCAGAGTAAACTCGGATGCAAAACTTATCGTACGTTTTGAATCGGATCCATAAAAGAGGCCTTAGGCGGCGGTTACATTTCATTAAATTCATGAGAAAATGTGGATGTGGTCGTACGAAATCGTGAGAGTTCATGAGAATTCGTCAGAAGTGAACAAACCCATTGTTGTTCATAGATGCATTAGTTTGCTTCCGACCTCTGCGTACGAATACTCACGAATTCGTACGTCTAGTCATATGCGACCTAAATAATTTGTGTTTCATCAGTTTTCGTATGAAATTTGCCGTCTCTGGAAGTTGTAGATCATCTCATAGCAAGAAACCATTGTCGGTCGCCAGCGATTTACAGCATTCGTACGATTTAAGAAAGAAAGTGTTTCCACGCTATTCTTACGATTTCCTACGAATCGTTACTCGTGAGTTTTCACGAATTCGCACGACCACAAATTCTGATTTGTTAAAAGTGAACAACTTTTACGTCTGTGATACAATACAGTACTTCAGCGTAGTGGTGAAAGTGTGCTTGGGATTTTCACCTTGAGCTTGACCGTGAGGTCATTATAAAACGCGTGTGTTGATTCATGCAATGCACAGGGGAAGCCTGTGCAGCTGGCGAGTGTTACAAAATACACTAGGCACTTAACACAAAATTTTTAAATGTTAGGTTGTGCGCGTATAAGACGAGTATGGTTTTTGGAAGGGCATTTTAAGGAAAAGATCATCGTCTTATATTCGGGCCAATACGGTATTATTGTTATAAACCAGAACTTGTTTTAGTCATTCAAAATCAAGGCATATCAGTAATTTTACTATTGTCTTCCCCCCCTGCTTTTGACACACACATACACGTGCACACGCGTTGTAACGGTACGTTGTGTGATGAACTCTATTTTTAGCCAGTGAATCACACAAAAAGCATTTTGTTGACAAAAGACGAAGTAAGTCAGAGTCTGGGAGCGGCCGGCAATAAGACGCAGTTACGATCAACTGAAAAACAAATGACATCAATCCAAAGGAGGGATGGGTGGAGTGTGACCGGAATAAACTGGTTTAAAATAGAAACCGAATTTGAAACTGGTTTCAATTTGAACTGAATTGTGGCATGGAATGAAAGCGCAGCGCCTCAGTCTCCGGTCACCAACCGAACAGTACACATGTGTTCTATTAGTGCCCGCGGGCAGTTACGGTAGGCCTACCGAGTTTTTTGCAAAAGAGTTTTAAAAATGGAAATAAAAGTGTGTATTTACTCGAAACGAAAATGTGAATATAAATTGGATGTTCGGGACATTTTTTTGCGCTTTTTTTGTCGGGAAAGCGAATTACGACTCATTGTGCAACAAGCAGGAGACTCCCCGACGAAAGGGATAATTAACCATAAAGGACGAAAACAATTTGCCAAAATTATACAAAATTTGTTTTAATGTAAAATTACTTTTAAATAAAAAATATCAAACAAAATGATGAGATCTCAATAGGGTGTGTGAGCGTGAGTGAAAGAAAAAAGGAGGGGGAAATTTCACAAATAACAGAGTACTGATTTGCGTTTGAAGACTTTCTTTTGTCTTAATTTTTTTGTGGAATAATATTTTTCTTTACATTACAAAAAATTACAATGTGTTTTAATAAAATAAAATCAGATTTTTCAGTATAATGAGGTAGTTTAGTTAATTATGCACTCTACCCGTAACCTATTCTCTGTGTCAGTAAGTTCGCCTAAACGACCCTGGAATTTTTTCTGTGAGGGAGTTTTTGTCAATTTATCAAAATTGTTTTCTTCGGGAAAGTGAAATGGTTTCCACATTTCCTCCAAAAAAATGTGGTGGCGACCTTGGGACTTGGGAATCTTCTCACTTGGTAAAGGTAAGTCGAAAAGAGTAATAATCGGGGTAATTTCTTCTTCTTTTTTAACAGTTACAGCGCGCTAACACCACTGAGTATCATTTATAACATATCTTTGCTACCAGTTCCCCACACTCAATATAAATTTAGTTTTGCTGCTTATCTATGTGCATTTTTTGTTTATAGTGGCCATAGTGCAGGAAAACTGTCGGCGTAAGCCTGAATTGAACAAAAAAAATTAGTCTCGATTTTTGATGAGTTGTTGTTTATAATGTATACAAACATTTTTTGTGTAATCACCTGCCAGTGGCGCCCGGGAAAAATTGTTATAAACAAATTTTAAAAAAAATTCAGTTTTTCGCTCATATCTCCGTTAATTTCGCCCGTAGCTTAATTTTACAAGAGTTAAATTTTAAAGCTGAAGAAATTCTACACAAATTTCATCTTAAAAATATTTTTGTGCGAGCAAAAACAAGCGCGGGAGGTCTAAATGTTTATAACGTATAATTCTGTCGTGGTGGGGACGAGGCTAGCGAGCGGAGACCCAAAACTTAATTCTGTTGTGTAACTAGTTAAGAGGGGACCGCGCACCTGCCGTTCTCCACCATTCTATTATATATAATAATAGAACGTTTCCCCACCATTCTATTATATATACTTGCATAAACTCAAAATATTCATATTAAAAAGAGAAATGTATATAGAAGTTATAAATAACCATCGTCGAATTGAAATTATTAAAAGTTGCTGAATAACGCTTGAGCGTGAGACGCGTTGCGTCTTCGTCTCTCTCTTCATAAACACTGAAAAGACATGTATTCAATGAAGTGAGTGGCAATTTTATTGTGTTAAAAACAAACTGGCTAATCTCTGGGCTATTGGGCAGTGGTCCACTCTTGCTGTTAGTAACAGATGTTTCTGCCTCTCCTCTGGAGGCCATGTTCGTCGTGCAAATGATTCTTCGCCAATTAACCACAGTATTGTGGCAATGTTATTATTTTAATTTTTTACGTGCTGTGAAGTTCATTGCTAAAAACGGTTTGTAGTTATTTCCATTGACAAAAACACTGTGATAACATTGTGTACACATTTTTTTTTGAAGAATTTATGCTTTTCCCTAGTGTCATTCTAAGTAGTTTTACCATTTTTCTGTAAATAAATAAATATTCTCCCCTCTCCTAATGTGTAGCGTGCACTTCAGTTTTTTCACTGTATATATTAAGCATGGTACACATTTTGACACCCGTACGTTTACTACATCACTATGTACATTTCAACCTCAAGATTTGCAATTTTTCTTTATTACTCAGTTGTTTTGTTATTTATGGAATGTGTATAGTTTTACAATTTGTGTGTGTGTGTGTGTGTGTGTGTGTGTGTGTCATGCGAGAAGAGGGAAAAACAGATGTAAGGGTTCATACGAGTATGTGGACAAATGCCACATGTCAATTTGTTTTTGAGTAGTTAATTTAGTACCTACATTACTTTTTTTGATCAAGAGATAATTTGATTTTGATTTAAATTAATCGATTTATATTTTTGTGTATATGTCACGTTATGACCTACATTTTTATTTAGAGATCTGAAAAAAATTATTACAGTAATTTAAATGTAAGATTTGAATTTGGATGTATAATTGGTTAATAATTCTTGTTAAAAATAACCAGTTATTGGGCTGCATTGTTGTATACAGGGTATTCCAGGAAGAAAGGTCACCATTCCAGGAGGTGGTTTTAGAGCTAAAAATAAGAAAATGTGCCATTTTTACGCCCGGATATACTTTGTTTTTGACTTATGGCCAGATAAAAATTTTACCTCTATTGCTGTTGTGAAGATAAAATAATGCAATAATTAGAAAATTCCTGTAACACAAAAATTATGGGGCAAAATAGTGGGTTCCATGTGATGCTCTACTTAAAATATACACAAAAAGGTTCCCAGAGTTTTGTCTTTTGTAGTTCACAAGAAAACTGTTGAAAAGTTCAAAAACTTGGAGTAATAAAACATAATTATTAATTTTACCATACAATACATTTGCTTAATTGCTAATGTTGTAATACAGAAATTACAAAATATATTTCAGGAAAGGAAAGTAGACATCTGATTACTCACTGAAACAAGAAATAAAATAAAAGGAACACAAGACCAGGTAAATTTACAATGATATGTGATGCAAATAGAAATGTGAGAACTAGAGGAAGCCGAGAAGACGATGAAGAATAGAAAAGCTCCTGGGATAGACGGAATAAACACAGAAATGTTAAAATATGTATCGATTTAGTCAATTAATGTCAAGCAGAGATTTCTAAAACTTCTAAATACCTGCTGGAGAGGAAAGATAATTCCAATATACAAAAAGGAGGAAAGGACAAATTGTGAAAATTATAGAGGCATATTACTTAACACAGCATGTAAGATATACTGAAAGACAATAACGCAGAGATTAACAAATACAACTGAAAATATCATACTAGAAGAACAATTTGGATTTAGAAGAGGAAAGCTCTTTACAGATAACATGTTTATAATTAGATAGTTGATTGAAAAGCAGAGAAGATTTAATAATGAAACCAAATAGACTGTTTGCTGATTATAGGAATGCTTTTGACAGACTAGACATAGAAACATTATGGAGTATATTACAAAGAAGAGGTCTCCCACAACATTCAATAGAAGTTATTACATGTCATAAAGGCATGTATGACAACACGATGTGTATTGCTGGAAATAAAAGAATCAGTAAATTTAGGTTTAAGAAGAGGTTGTAGTCATCTCCGATACTTTTTAATATTTATACAGAATATGTATTATGGCAGTGGATTAACAAAATAGAAAATTATGCACATATCTTAAACTGTAGAAAATTTGTAGAACTACGCTCTTTGTAGATGACCACGTAATAATTGTAGACAGAAAGCGGATTGTAGACTCTCGTCAGAAAGCAGTACATGCATTTTGTAAAATGGCATTTAAAGGTAACAAACCTATTAATAGCAAAATAATTGGTAACACTTGAATTGCATAAACGCTTAGTATAGTTCTACAGATACTTTTTATTTTCGTGACAATTGTTTCACCAGTTATGACAACTTTAGACGTTAGGCTTTGTAACCCCTCTTTAACTTTGACTTGTAAACAAAAATTTGTTTTTGAAAAAATTTTTTTTGAATTTTTTTTTTTGTTTTTTCTAAAGAGGGGCCACAAGATAATTTAAAACTAGGCCGAAGCCTAGAGAAGCCAAAAATGCACTGGATCCAGTGAGACGGGACTTGCAATTAAAACTCACAAAATTAACGACCAATAATCTTTTTATTATAATATCTCCTTTAAAAAATATTAATTGAAAATTAATAGAGATAAAATCTATATTCTCCTTAACAATGTTAATTAAAAATAATTAATTCTCCTTAAAAAATATTAATTGAAAATTAATAGAGATAAAATCTATATTCTCCTTTTAAATGTTAATTGAAAAAATTATTAATAAAAAAATTTATTTTCTATATTTTCCTTTTAAATGTTAATTGAAAAAATTAATTCTCCTTAAAAAATATTAATTGAAAATTAATAGAGATAAAATCTATATTCTCCTTTTAAAATGTTATCTGAAAATAAATTTATACAAATCTAGGTTTTATATTCTCCTTGTAGCCCTATAGCTAACCCCCCCAAAAAAAATACACATGAATGTACAATACATATATAACCCCCAAAAATACACAAAAATATACAATACATATACATGTTCCACAACACAGGACAATTATAACATCTATCTCTTGCCACACCCTTTTCCACGCCATGACGTACATAATTAACAATCTATAAATATCCATATTAGGTTATAATACTTAGTATGTGTATAACATATTGTTACCTTCGATATTAATTGACATAATAATAATACAAAACAAACATTGAGAAACTCTTACTTACCATCACTCGGCTTCAAGGTTACGTCATACGTATTTTAGGATGCAGGCGTAATTTCTTAAGGTTGTGTGAATAATTTGCACAACACATTGGTATGAAGAGAATTGAAATTTTAATTTTGATTAAGTCATCTAAATTTAAATATACAAAAAAAAAATATCCTGCTTTCTGCATCTTACTCATAACCACCTACAATTATGGCTTACCTTATGTTTGATACTTACACAATTTGATTTATACACAGATACAGAACACCATTAGAAAACACAAACAAAAAACACAGCCCAGCTTTGCCACACTCACATTCACACTGTAAATTATAACGCCCTTAACATTTTATCTTAAGCCCACCCCGGCCCTTACGTAAACCGTTGGCACGTGGTTCGTACGCGCACTCATAGTTTAAGAGAATGTTGATTGTTATCTTTCCGAAAAAATACTGGTTTCACTACTTCAAGTTGGATTGACCGCGGTCACATAAAAATTTTGCTGTAATTACAACTTTTTTTTTTACTGATAAATTAAAACTTTTCTGGCGAGACTACTCGGGTCAGTCCGGTACCGGGAACTGCTGCTCGTAGACTGAGGATGAAAAGCGGAATCTGTATTACTCATGTGATCTCATAGTTGGTATGGAAGTCACTGCCTTGATCTCCGTCGCCGAAGTTGCGCTCCATGCCATGCATGTAGTTTTTTGGGTTAACATGGTCAACAATTTCAATTAGGCACAGGCTGACGTCATTGGAGAGGCCAGACTTACACAACACTTCCTGCCGCTCAAAAGCACATTGCTGAATTTTACTCGCTCCAAGACATCCGGTTTTGTGGCTGGACGCTTCACTTGAGCTCGTGGTGGTACAGTTGCGTCTGTGTGCTGCTACACAAGTACAGATTTCTGAGAATTTTGAAGGGGGTAAATTCTTCGCTCGCCGCATTACACAATAACAACTGCGTATCGCTTTGTTACCACTGTTTCTTAACATCGTTCTGTTACACGGAAAATAACGTTGTACAATAATTTTCGTAACTTTTGACAAGCCCGCCCAAAATGAAAGAAACAAAAGATATAAATGCCCCAAACTGTTAAAAATAAAAATACCCAAAAATTGACACGCTACAATACCCCCTCGATGAGAATTCTGCTGTTCGCAACAGAAGAAATCTCATCGATAAACCCCGAAGAAGACCGGTGAGGAATTGGTGTCAACAACCCCCTTGTTCTTAATCTGCATGGGTACACGACCCCCCTGGACTCATCTGAACGAGATCACTGGACTTCTCCGTAAGAGATCCCAACACCGAGAAATCGAGCAGACTCGTACCACAGCGCACCTCGCCTTTTAACATGCTACCTCCAAAAATCCTCACTCCCTGGCTCAGATTATGCCAGATCCTCCACCGATGTGTTCCCTCTTTTATGCAAGCTGGGCTGCCTTTAGCAAATACTGGGCTCACACACACTCACATTTCATGTTGACATAATATTCCACCTTGACAAATGCTTCTAAACTTTATAGACATAAAAAAAAATTCAAAATTCAAAATAATATTTTATCAAAAAAAATTCTCTTCATTATTTTCTTTTCTTTTAAAATGACTGAAATTAAGCGTTTCTTCTACTTGAACAAATCCTTAATCTAACATGTCTTAGTCTAACAATACAGTGCAGTACAAGAAATCAGTAAACCAAACATGGTAAATACACACATAATAAAACAATCACTACCTGAAATATGCATTCGCTGGCAGCCGAAAAATCATTTTTTTTTTTTCAAAAAAAAATTAAAATTCCCAAAAAATTTTAAAATTCAGGAAAAAATCTAATTTAAATTTCTTACAATGTTTCCTTTATATATATAATTTATTTAAAATTTGTTTGAATTGATCAAATAAACAAATTGAATTGATTTCCTACTATATAAGCTTAGTAGGTGTCTGACCTCATCAGCTGATCGAAACTAGGTCAAGTCCCAAACCTTTGACCTACATATGTTATGTACCTCCTATCTGAAAATACCTACAATATCTGTAACAATCTGATTTGAAACACAAAACAATAATAAAATAAAATATTTACCATAAACAAAATATTATTATAAATAATAATCACATTGACATTTGCATAATAAACAATTCTTGACTTTACATTATTTTCAATTCTATCAAAATTTTGTCACTGGTTAAAAAAATGAAAATTTTATATCTTTATCATAAATCTCTCTTTTTGCTTAACAATCTTACTCTTCATTTAACAATCTCGCTATACTTTACTGTGGGTGATGTAACTTATTTATTCTCATTTACTGTATTAGATCTGTATGCATATATAAACTTTACTCTCTGATTCTAATATTAATCAACTTCAACTCCCATGACACCCATCTCTACCAAAACATCTACCCCAAAGCACACTAAACCCAACTTACCATTGAACTCAATTCGCCACCTTCTCCACATATATAAAAAAATATTCTCTAACCCTTTGTACATAGGATACGTGTTTCCCCTACCCAAAACTCAATTCCCTTATTTGGCGGCCTGGATTCTACCTAAGGTAACCCTTTCCGGTGCCAATCGGTCCTAATCCCGTCCCAACCCTTGTTGCGGACTCCTACATTACACTACCCTCTAATACAAAATTGCCATCCCCCAAAAATCTCAATCTCATTACCTTACTACAAATACAACAAAATAACACCATTAATTATAAACAACAATATATTACTCAAAATCTACATAAATTCTCCACAACTACTGTGTCAACATCAATACTTCTTAAAATTCTACAATATACATCACTTCAAAACAACATGATGTTATTCTCAGAACAATGTTATTCTCTCCTATTTCAACTTCAGCTTTGACTTCAATTTGGACAGATCTATGTGTCCCACAAAATATTTATCACCCAAAACTCGCTCTTATTAACTTGCATAAATCGTTACTTTAAAATATCTGTAATACATTAAAACATTACCTTGGACATCAATTACTTAAAACATTTATAACTAATATACCAGTGACATGTTATTGCTGATCAGCTGATATCCTAACATAATGAAAACACATATCAAATTTGAACACATTACCTGGAATGTACATATTTATTTCTACTCACTTCTATTATGGTAATTGCCTGCCAGGCGTTTAATTGTTGGCTTAATTTAAAGCATACACATATCATGAAAACACATACAACGATAAAATAATACATTTAAAATTATAGTATGAACACCTTATATTAAACATCTAAGCGGCTAGTTACTTGAACAGAGCACAAGCAGTTTTATTGGATCAAAATTCAAATTAGCAAAAACTTTTTGTCATAAGATTTTAAATCCGTGGCTCATCTAAGCCACCTCCCAGCCACACACACTATTTCAAATTATGCAAGACTGTGGCGCCTTTTCGCTTCGGCAAAGACTGTATATTTTGGAGCAGGTTTTGCCTCTCCGTGTCTTTGCTTCCGCTATTAAGTTTCAAACGTTACGAACATCATCATGTTCTTGTTATAATTATACACCCTTACTGCGGGTCTACCACCTTTCTTGCTACCCCAAACCGGGCAGAGTGGCAGCCGCTGTTTCATAGTTCCGGAGATTTCCCCTAGTTGTCTCCCCCCATTGAATTTCTAATATCTACCAATTTCAAGTCAGCTATGGTCAAGGGACTTGATATGACCATAGCTGGCCGCTAGCCAAAACCACGGTTAGTGCTGGTAAGGCAGTAACCGCCCGAAAAGTCGGGGAAATCTAAACTTCATTTGACTGCCTGTTACACATCAATCTCGTTATGTGCGACACGGTCATTTAGCAGGGTGTAAACTTTAATTTACACGGATAAGGTGTGCCGCACATTTATCGCCATTTTGGCCTCCGATAGGGGTAACACTCACTGTTACCCCCAACCCATTTCGCTATTTGCGAGAGCACAGGCCACCCCCGCAATAGCCACTTAATAGCTAATTAATTAATTAAAAAATTTTATATACATTCTACGATAATATTTGCATCAATAATCATTTAACCCAATTCACAACTTTTTACCATTTGACTTTCTTGAAATTTTCAAAATTTATTATTAATAATCATTATATATCACTTTTCATTTATTATTAAAAAAATTTTTTAATTATTATTTTTATTGACCACAATTATTTCCAATAATCTCTTATTACTGAATTAAACTCTTAGTTACCTGTAAACATTTTTGTTATACATGATTATAAAATTTTCATACTTACAATCCATTTAACATGATATACACACAAAACATAATCACCATATCACAATACTTTTCACCTCACCTCTGTAACATTTAACACAAAAATTAGTTTACATCCAATAATTTATCATTCATTACCAAATCTCGTAAAATAAATTAAATTCATAAAAAATTTAATTAATTAATATTTAAATAAACAGTCAAAATATTTAACATGTATCAAATTGTTTTAATTACATTAATTACCAAAAATATAAATTATATTTATCGAAACAATTACCATTAGTCAATTACTGTTTTCAAAATTAATTCTGATATTTATTTAACTTGCAAAATATTGGTATTATTATTATTATCGCAACATTTTCTAATACATATACACATTATTTACCTAACGTTTCATAATACACACAAATGAATTCACTATATTATTTACAAACTCTTGCTATTAATTGTTCAGTTTTTTCCGCACTTCATTGTCCCATTCTGCCATGTCAAAAAACCATAAAACATAATGTTTATACTGTCTTTTATTGTTTTAATAGTTTAACCTCCATCGTTCCAAATTAACCTTGGTTCTACATAACATCGTTCAATTTTATCACCACACAAATGACTGTTTTGTGTGTTGCAACCATACAAACTAAACTCATTCAACTTATTCAAAAACTCATTAAACCAGTCTACATTAGGCATATTTGTTACATCTCCATCGGTAAATATATTCATGATTGGTTTAATTACTTTATTCAAATCATTATAGTTATTATCATTCACATACACTTTCAAACTTTCTTTCCAATCGTCATATTTTCTATGCAAATTATACAGTTCTGTTACATACCATTCTCTACTTACTTCTCTCTCTTCATAACACCACATCACACTCTCACAATTATTCTGGACAGAGGGTACACCATTACTCAACAAAAATAAACACCTCAGTTCGTCTATCAATACGGGACTCTTGCCCTTCCACAACACTTGTGACCACATTAAATCATCATCATAAACATCGTAAATAATAAAGGGAAAATTTCCCCTCTGTCCCCACTCTACTACAACATTATTTTTCCTCTCTCTCTCTAACTCACTGACACACATTAACATCTCATAATCACCACATTCCACAGACTCATCAATACTCTCTGATATGACATTTTCAATTATATTATTATTCTCCTTGTTTTTAACAACATCATTATTATCTATTAATTCTCTATTTTCACACTTGTCATTACAATTTTCATTTATTTTATTTTTCTCTGGATTCATCACATGTACTCCCATTCGCTCAACACTCTGTTCTAACTTATTCAGACTAGTCATTATTGTTTCCTTAGTACTTTCACAATGTCTATTAATTTCTTTAATTTCATATTTCAACTCATTAATATCTCTACTTTGTCTGTCATTTATCGTTCATTTTATTGTCACTAATATCAATTCTAGCATTTATCATGTTATATAATCGTGTTAACATCTCATCTGTATCAGATTTTTTACTTTGGACTGGCGTTAACTGACTTTCTGTTTTATCGTCAGTGAAACTGATTTCGTTACTATTACTTTTCTTTCCTCTATTTGATTTTGGGGTCGTTTGGATCCCCGAATCATCTGTATTATTTGATTCATTTATACTACTTGTGTTCAGAGTTTTGTCGCCTTGACTTACATTCGGCGTTGAATGTAATTCAAAACTATTCATAACAGCTGATTTATTTAATTCAGCTATTTCACTTATCACAGTCGAGTCGGACAAATCAACTCCGTTCTCTGCTGTATTTTCCATTATTATTATTTTTAGATATTTACTCTGTTTCTTATGTGAACAACTATTCTTTACTTATTTTGCGTAACTTTACATAAGTGCCTTTTGCGTATTTTCACTCAACCTCTAAATTACGATTGCATCCCATTTATAGGTATGGAATTTATATTATTAAATTCGTCCCGTTCGTGGCGCCATTGTTACCTTCGATATTAATTGACATAATAATAATACAAAACAAACATTGAGAAACTCTTACCATCACTCGGCTTCAAGGTTACGTCATACGTATTTTAGGATGCAGGCGTAATTTCTTAAGGTTGTGTGAATAATTTGCACAACACATTGGTATGAAGAGAATTGAAATTTTAATTTTGATTAAGTCATCTAAATTTAAATATACAAAAAAAAATATTATCCTGCTTTCTGCATCTTACTCATAACCACCTACAATTATGGCTTACCTTATGTTTGATACTTACACAATTTGATTTATACACAGATACAGAACACAATTAGAAAACACAAACAAAAAACACAGCCCAGCTTTGCCACACTCACATTCACACTGTAAATTATAACGCCCTTAACATTTTATCTTAAGCCCACCCCGGCCCTTACGTAAACCGTTGGCACGTGGTTCGTACGCGCACTCATAGTTTAAGAGAATGTTGATTGTTATCTTTCCGAAAAAATACTGGTTTCACTACTTCAAGTTGGATTGACCGCGGTCACATAAAAATTTTGCTGTAATTACAACTTTTTTTTTTACTGATAAATTAAAACTTTTCTGGCGAGACTACTCGGGTCAGTCCGGTACCGGGAACTGCTGCTCGTAGACTGAGGATGAAAAGCGGAATCTGTATTACTCATGTGATCTCATAGTTGGTATGGAAGTCACTGCCTTGATCTCCGTCGCCGAAGTTGCGCTCCATGCCATGCATGTAGTTTTTTGGGTTAACATGGTCAACGATTTCAATTAGGCACAGGCTGACGTCATTGGAGAGGCCAGACTTACACAACACTTCCTGCCGCTCAAAAGCACATTGCTGAATTTTACTCGCTCCAAGACATCCGGTTTTGTGGCTGGACGCTTCACTTGAGCTCGTGGTGGTACAGTTGCGTCTGTGTGCTGCTACACAAGTACAGATTTCTGAGAATTTTGAAGGGGGTAAATTCTTCGCTCGCCGCATTACACAATAACAACTGCGTATCGCTTTGTTACCACTGTTTCTTAACATCGTTCTGTTACACGGAAAATAACGTTGCACAATAATTTTCGTAACTTTTGACAAGCCCGCCCAAAATGAAAGAAATAAAAGATATAAATGCCCCAAACTGTTAAAAATAAAAATACCCAAAAATTGACACGCTACAATATTACATGTGTATCAGATTATGTATGTAACACCAGTGGCCCCAGGACATACTAAATTCAAAAGTGGGCATAGTGCCTGATACTATTATAAAGTGCTGCCACATTGAGCACTTAGACTTGGAGTAATTATAATTAGAATACAGTGAACACCCCAGTGATCATAATTAATTAAAAGAATTTAAATATTGATAAATTTAGTTAAGTCTTGAAAACAGGAACGTGTCATAAAGCCTTATAACCTTTTTAAAAGTAAGTTGGCCCAAAGGCCGACATGTTCCTAGGCAAGATAGTGCATAACTCAACTTGTCCCAAGAGCATGTTCAAGTCTGCATGAAAATGCACCTATACAGGATTAAACTGGTGACCCGACTTAACTACCAAAGAAACTTCTATCCCTATATGATCCAAACTGAATTTAAAAATGAGAAATTAAAACATAAAACGAAAACTAAATTGAACCAGTGAAATTACATGTTGATTGAATGAATTAGTAGCACTAATGAAACCCTTATACTGAAAATAAGAAGGAAATTTACACGTCTGAATGGTGAGCAGCCACAGATACATGTCAACCTCTGGGCTTACAATTTATACAACAGATTTACAAAATGTACAGAAGATTCCCCCCCCCCCAAGTCCGCGCACTATTCTGTCCCGTTAACCGGGGACCCAATTAAAATGTTTAAAGCTTAAAGTCATTGTTGTAGAGTGACTCTGTGTCCACTGGTTCTAGTGGGTTACATCACACTGTGTAAAAAAAAAATAATATGGATTGATGTCACCTTATATATTGCATGGTGTGAAGCGGTGATCTCCTGGTCTACATGATAGGGTGTTTGTGGTTCGTCCTCGCTATTCTCCTCCGGCAGATGAAGTTGAGAGAGAGAGTCTAGATGTTAATGGTTCAGGATGGAGCTGTTCCCCGTCTTCAGTGAGGGACCCTATTTATACAAAATATTATCAGCGATAAGTTCTCAAAACTAATTCCCCCAGAAACCTCACACGCACCAAAATCCATATATAATATTAACACAGCTTTAGGGCTACTTAAAATGATAATTTTACACACTTTGCAACTGTTATATGGCCACCTGGCCCTATCTTGAAAACATGGTTTTGTTAAATTTCATATTATAACCTCCTTTACCCCTGTGGGTTAACATAATTCAATTACGGTTATATAATTATTCCGTTTGTTATACAATTAATAAAATTTACACATAGGCTTATTGGCCACGTGGTGTGAAAGGTTACCTGATTACAATCATTTCTGTACTTATTAAACAAATACCTTTTTGCATTTACATTATTCTCAATTCTGGTGCCTTAGTTAAGACTTCTGAAATTAATATAGCATTAGTATAATTACCAATAAAAGTTACATTTAAATTACGCATTTCACAACTCACCACGTGGCGTAATAGGTTATCTGAATTCATTCATATGTGGACTATTAAACAATTTTTTCTTTCGTATTACTTTAAATTGAAGTATATAAGCATATTGCCATAACTTACCGCAGATCTGTAGTAGTTTAGCCTGCCATAGATGAAGATGGTGCAACAAAAGCTCCTTTCTGTCGGAGGAAAAAATGCAGGCGAGGCGATCGTTTGGAATACCAGCGAGAGACAGCCTGTTAGAAAGCAAACTTGCTTTTGTTTGCTCGCAATCAGTATCCTGCACCAGAGTGCAGCACGAATCAAGCGCTCTAATTATCACCGCTGCAGATTGATTATCACAGCTGCAGATTGTATACATATCTCAACCGCTAAATACAGTACCGTATTTTACGTCCTTTGGCGTTAAATGCCGAATACGCGCCGAATCTATCTTAGACTCAGCACACCCCCACCCCAAAAGGGCAACATAGTTGCCCCACACTTAGACAGAGGAGCAGCCTGCAGTGTACCCCAATGTTTTTTACTACAACATAGGTGTTCCTCGGTTTTCCCAGTCGCCTTTGTTCTCAGGAGCGCAGTGGCTCAGAAGGAAATCGAAAACACAGAAAGAAGACGTGTAGTGTACGAGAGTGTTGGCACTACACACTGACCTGATCAGGGCCAGCATGCAGCAAGAAAGACAGAAGAAGAAAAGAAGAAAGAGTGTTCGGGTGCACCCTGAGTTCTGAACTCCTGAGGTTTGACCACTTGTGCGGGAACTCCGAGGCTACCTCAACAGGGACCCATGCCCTATAATCCATGGGGACTAACCCCTTAAAACTTTAATAAAGCATAATCCACTTACGTCCCACAGGACCAGGGAGATAACGGGGGAGGAGGTTTCCATGATAATGATTTGTCTACTCAAGTGAATAACCTTCTTATAACCTATTACATGTGTGCTCCAAGGGCATGCCCAAAACGTATCGAGTGGACGAAGTGCTCAACCGACCTCATCCACACGACACGTTTCGGTCCACTCTCTAACACCTTTTTTTTTGTTTTATCTTTCTTTTTCTAATATTTTTTTTTGTTATTTATGTTTTTATAAGGGGAAGGATAGGAAAATCGGGAAGATGGAAAGGGCAAGGATTTCTGAACGGTCATGAGCTGGGACTTTAGGTAAGGACATGGCTCCCTCCGGAAATAAGGACGAATGGAGAAAGCCAAGGCTCGCGCAGGAAGGGGCGCATCCCTGAAGTAGACATACACCACCCGGATTGTGGGGAACATCTACCCGCTACCATATCAGGTTCTTACATTTTCCCCGGAGCACACCACTGAAGGATCCCCGTTCCTACACACATGGAAACCCCCCCATCTTACCCCCCCACTTCTATTAGTCGGCAAATTCCCTCCGACAGAGCTTCAATTTAGAAATGTGAGTTACCATGATGTTAGAATCGTCCCCCGGTACGCCCAGCCGGGCCGTCACCGGTGACGTGAACCCCAGGATGCGATATGGCCCTGACCAGCGGTAACACAACTTTGCGGCACGTTTGTCTGCGGCTGAGCTGAGTGGGTGGCTTTGGAAATACACCCAGTCGCCAATCCGGAAGGGGTTTGGAATTCGCCCCTGATTATAACGTCGACGGACCCGCTCGTGCGCTCGCAGCAAATTCTTCCGAGCTTCCTTCCACCTCTCTGCAGTTTTATTATCGGGCTCCCGTGGCAGAAGATCTTCGATATTCCACAAATTGGTCAACGGGAGTGCGGGCGAGAATCCAAACAGGATTTCAAAGGGCACGGCCTGATGCCTACCGTGTCGGGCCGTGTTATAAGCTAATTGTAACCACTTCAGATTCTGATCCCAGGTGGTTTGTTGCTCAGCGTGATAAGCAATCAGGGCGGACCGGAGATTCCGATTGAATCTCTCCGCATGGGACGGCTGTGGGTAGTAAGGGGAAGTGGTTATGTGTTTGATCCCACTGGCGAAACACATTCGCCGGAATTCACCCGAAATGAACTGCGGGCCATTGTCCGAGACAATGATGGTCGGAAGACCGAAATGCTGAAATACATTGTTCTGGAGCGCGCTTATGGTTAAACGAGCGGTTGCCTGCCGTAAGGGCAGTAGCCAGGCAAACTTTGAAAAAGCATCCACACAAACAAGCAGGTAAGCATTACCTGACTTGCTACGGGGGAATGGTCCCACGTAGTCGATGAACAAGTTCTCCATCGGTCTGCTCGCCACCTCAGATGACAACAACCCTAACTTGGTGTTCTGGGGAGGCTTGCTCAAGCCACATAGATGACAGCTCTTAACCCTAGTCGCGATGTCCCTATCCATGCCCTTCCAGATAAAATGTGTCCTAATACTGGAAATGGTCTTAGAAATTCCCTTGTGGCCTCCTACTGGGGAATTATGGTAATAACTGAAGACCATGGGCACTAACTTGCTAGGCAGCACGATCTTAGGGGCACGTCCTTTTCTTTCTCTACAACAGAGGACTCCCTTGGACAAGAAGTAAGGGGCCTGTACGTTACCCTCCTTTATATTTTGGATGATTGGACCCAGCTCTTCGTTGTTTAACTGATGGGGTAACACATCAGTGAAAGCTAATGGAAAGTCTAACAGAACGGAACAGGGTTGCACAGATTGGGCCTCACTGGGCTGGGAAAACATGCGGGACAAGGCGTCTGCAACTACATTTTGAGATCCCCTAATGTGTTGCACTTTGAACTTAAAGGATGAGATCTTTACCACCCATCTACCAATTTTACCCAGTTGCCGGGGATGAGCCAGAAGCCAAGAGAGTGCCTGATTGTCGGTCTCGAGCAGGAACTCAGCATGTTCCAGGAAACGCCTGAATTTGTCTAGAGCGTACACAACAGCTAAACACTCTAGCTCATAGACAGATGATTTTCGTTCTTGCTGGGTCAGTGTCCGGGAAATAAAAGCCACAGGCTGCCTAGCGTCATCAACAACTTGGGAAAGAACCGCCCCGAGCGCAACCGAACTCGCGTCCGTCTGTAGTATAAACTGCTTCGAAAAGTCGGGCATCCGTAACACCGGTGGGGAGATGATGGCTTCCTTCAAGGTGTGGAAAGCCTTCTGTTGATTCTCACCCCATGTAAATTTAGCCCCCTTTTTCCTCAGTTCGTTCAAGGGTGCGGCAATCTCAGCGATATTAGGTATGAATCGTCGGTAAAAATTGACCATACCTACGAATCTCGCTATGCCCTTCGCATCCCTAGGGGGAGGGAAGTCACGGATGCCCTGTGTCCTCTCGGGGTCGACAGTAATGCCCCGGTGTGAAACCAAGTGGCCCAAGAAAGAAATACTCTCTTGGGCGAAACGAACCTTCTCGGGATTGACAGTGAGGCCAGATCTCCTTAACCGACACATCACTTCTCTGAGATGACCCTGATGATCTTCGAATGTCTCACTATATACCAACAAATCATCTAGGTAATTAAACACAAACCTGAATTTCACATCGTGAAAAACGGTATCGAGAAGACGAGTGAGTGTCTGGGCCCCCACAGCCAAACCCATGGGAACCCTTGTGTATTGGTACAAATTCCAGGGTACACAAAAGGCCGTGTATGGTCTACTCTCTTTGGCCAGCGGAATCTGGTGATAGGCCGCATTGAGATCGATTATGGTGAAATACCTGGCCCCACTGAACCAATCAAAGACCGAATGTAAGTCTGGTAGGGGAACAGAATCCACCTCGATATTGGAGTTCAACTTCCGATAATCTATGACCATACGTTGCTTACCCCCAGGCTTTGGTACTAAAAATGCTGGACTGGCATAGCTAGAATGAGAAGGTTCAATCACCCCTTGTTCTAACAACTCTTGAACCTTCTCTCGCAGAATGGTCATCTTCGGAGGTGCGAATTTGTAAGGGTGTGACCTTACTATTTTGGAGTCTGTTAGGCGTATCTTGTACTCCAGCAGGTGTGTGAGTCCCAAGGTAGGCATTAACACCTCGGGAAATTCCTCACACAATTGGTCTAAGGCCCTCTGCTGGGATGGAGTGAGATGATCTCGTGCAGAATCGGGACAAGCTACTTCTTGGATACCCGGCTTAGCTCCCTGGTACCCAAGGAACGGAATAAGAGCTCCCCGATTAAACTTAAAGTAACATTGGTGCGCTTGGATGTCCAGCACGAGACCACTTTTCGCGATGAAATCGGCACCAATAATACAATCCACTCCCAGAGCAGGAGAAACCAGAAAAGGCCACACCCAAGAAAACCCATCGATTTTAATTTTGAAGGTAATCACCTGGGAGATAGGCAAGATTTCCTGAGATGCAGTCCAGCATACTGCAGACTACAGGTTCGACCCCTTGATCGAGCCCTGCT
Source organism: Magicicada septendecula (assembly GCA_034769895.1). Classification (NCBI taxonomy): domain Eukaryota; kingdom Metazoa; phylum Arthropoda; class Insecta; order Hemiptera; family Cicadidae; genus Magicicada; species Magicicada septendecula. The sequence goes on along the minus strand of CM068370.1, from coordinate 460,087,710 downwards.
TTTCAAGGTCCGCGTATACCCGAGATGAGATGATGGATCGGGCTGAACCGGAGTCAACTAAGGCTCTGAGCTGACCCCCTTTTACCTTGAGCGACAGAAAGGGGCATACTGAAAGGTGTTGAGAGGTAGTGGACCGGACCTTGATGTCGGAAGAGTCGGATTCTAACAATTGCCTGGAGGTAGTCGGAAGTTGAACAGATTTAGAGCGAGGGGAAGACATCCTCCGACATATCTTCCCCTGTCTACTTAGTTTTTTGGTATGGGTCTAAACGATGGAGGTGCTGGACGCGACATTTAATTTTACAATTAACAACCACGCTCTGCTACCAAATGTAACCCCTCTTTAACTTTGACTTGTAAAAAAAAATTAGTTTTTGAAATTTTTTTTTTTTTTCTAAAGAGGGCCCACAAGATAATTAAAACTAGGCCGAAGCCTAGAGAAGCCAAAAATGCGCTGGATCCAGTGAGACGGGACTTGCAATTAAAACTCACAAAATTAACGACCAATAATCTTTTTATTATAATATCTCCTTTAAAAAATATTAATTGAAAATTAATAGAGATAAAATCTATATTCTCCTTAACAATGTTAATTAAAAATAATTAATTCTCCTTAAAAAATATTAATATAAAATTAATAGAGATAAAATCTATATTCTCCTTTTAAAATATTATCTGAAAATAAATTTATATAAATCTAGGTTTTATATTCTCCTTGTAGCCCTATATCTACCCCCCCCAAAAAAAATACACACGAATGTACAATACATATTGTAACGTTTAGCCGCGATGTTACTTGTGTTTAATCAATATGTTATTAATGAATATATTTATTAGGTTGTTACAGATGAAACCCCCTGAAACTCAATATTAATTCCTAGAAGAAAACAATTATTTATTATAGTTGTTACAACTCGTATGTTGAGCATAAATCTGTATTAGTTAATTACCATGTGTTTTACCACAGAATAACGCTATATTACGGGTATTATAGTTAATAAATTGAGAATTCTCGCCAACCCTAGTCCCTCTGTATTGTATAATTCAATTCAAATTTGGTACAGAAAACACGCTAGTTCGGCAATCTCCCGTTCCACCAGCTGTTGACAATTAGCGCTGTTATTTGTAATAGGCTTGCGTCTAGGTTAACCGTTCACCGGATTTTATTCACCCTTTTACCTGTAAATTACTCCACCCACAACATATAATACCTATTCTGCAATAACATAAAACATTATCATATACAAGAAAGATTCTTTATTGATTTTGTACTTTATTACAAACTAACAGTTCTCTTCAGGATGATAATATCATTATATCGATTATACAATGGTAGATCGATCGTCAATTGACCAAGTTCCTTTTGATTTATACAAATTAAATATAATACTAAATATCTCTTATCCCAGGGTTTGTGTGATTCTTTTAACCATTAGTAAGGCCAGTTAATGCAAAATTAAGGTTACTCAAGTATTACAGAATGTTATTAACTGTAAATATATTGAAATTAAAAATAAGTTGGTTTTACCGGATTGGCGAATCTCAAAATGGCATTGGACGTCTGTAAACAGTTGAAGATGGTCTGCTTATATTACATTCATCCAGGAAAAAGTGTTCTGATCCTTAATAAAATTGACGGTGTGATGTACAGGAAGGCCCCAGGAACTCTTCTGACCTCTGTTCTTCTCTTACGATCGTGTTGGTTGTCAGTCCCGGTGGAATGGAAATCATATTATAGCTTCTTCTTGAAGGCGAAGGTTAATTCTGCAGAAACGAGGTCTTCGTATATCTTCTCTATAATTCCGTTAGTTTCGGCCTTTGCTTCCCTCAATTAGTCTTCTGATTACATGGGAGATCGGTTTAATACCGAATCCAGCGGAATTATCCTGGTGAGTGAAGTAAGGAATTCTCGACTCTTTTAGAAGTATTTGGTTATAATTTGGAAGTCTAATTGGATTTATTATTCATCAGTGGTGTTATAGAATTAGTTTTCAATTTTGATTTATCAATTTAGCTTCATATTTTTTTAAATTGTCATATATTTTTTAAAAGTGTCTCCTCATCTGAACTCAATAGCATATAACAATCGAAACGAATGATTGACAATCAACAACATTGTACCTTTTAGTTGCCCTAACAACCACTATTTTCTGTCATTGGATGAAATTTGATATCCTAGAGCCAGAATTATAAAATATTACTACTCTTTTTTAATAAAATACTCCATGCTTGGAATTATACCAAATTACCTAAAACTCTCACCTAACCTTCCTTATTAAACAGTATATGTTTTACTATAGTTTCATTGGACTGGACTTCTTAAAAAGGTATTAATTTCCTTTTACAAATATTAAATTTAGGCCTATAGGTTTTCTTACAACTGTTATAATATTGTTTGGTTTTTAACTTAATTTTCTTTACCTGACCTACTGTACAATTAATTACTGGTTCATGGTTATTCACATTAATTTTAATTTCCGGGTTTTACTTTATTACATTAATTAATTCGTCCTGGAACCCTTCATTAGTTTACAACATAATTATCAAAACTACTTGTCAACTTTTAAACACTTATTGCCATCCTGGCCAAGTTTACAAACATTAATTCAAAACAACTTCATTATTCAATTGTAGTCAATACATATAACATAGTATAATGCCTAACACAGGTAATTATACTTAATTGTCTAAAGACAATTTTAACATAAATAAAAACATTACCACTGATTAAGTATTCCTATAAAACAACAGTTCCCTCTTACCATACACAAAACATGAAATAAATATTCTCTGTGAACACTACCATGCCACAGTATAAAAACAAGTACAATTTATTACATTAACCATTAATTGGTATAGTATTTTATACTTAACGTTATTTATTACATCTCTTAACTTGAGGTACATCTCAGATGTACTAATTACTGAGTAACTTTAATATCGGAGTATGGTCCTTGACCATAGTTAATTCATTTTTTTATGTAACGTTGGGGACCTCAATTCTGTTACGTTACAATATATAACCCCCCAAAATACACAAAAATATACAATACATATACATGTTCCACAACACAGGACAATTATAACATCTATCTCTTGCCACACCCTTTTCCACGCCATGACGTACATAATTAACAATCTATAAATATCCATATTAGGTTATAATACTTAGTATGTGTATAACATATTACATGTGTATCAGATTATGTATGTAACACCAGTGGCCCCAGGACATACTAAATTCAAAAGTGGGCATAGTGCCTGATACTATTATAAAGTGCTGCCACATTGAGCACTTAGACTTGGAGTAATTATAATTAGAATACAGTGAACACCCCAGTGATCATAATTAATTAAAAGAATTTAAATATTGATAAATTTAGTTAAGTCTTGAAAACAGGAACGTGTCATAAAGCCTTATAACCTTTTTAAAAGTAAGTTGGCCCAAAGGCCGACATGTTACTATGCAAGATAGTGCATAACTCAACCTGTCCCAAGAGCATGTTCAAGTCTGCATGAAAATGCACCTATACAGGATTAAACTGGTGACCCGACTTAACTACCAAAGAAACTTCTATCCCTATATGATCCAAACTGAATTTAAAAATGAGAAATTAAAACATAAAAGGAAAACTAAATTGAACCAGTGAAATTACATGTTGATTGAATGAATTAGTAGCACTAATGAAACCCTTATACTGAAAATAAGAAGGAAATTTACACGTCTGAATGGTGAGCAGCCACAGATACATGTCAACCTCTGGGCTTACAATTTATACAACAGATTTACAAAATGTACAAAAGATCCCCCCCCCCCAAGTCCGCGCACTATTCTGTCCCGTTAACCGGGGACCCAATTAAAATGTTTAAAGCTTAAAGTCATTGTTGTAGAGTGACTCTATGTCCACTGGTTCTAGTGGGTTACATCACACTGTATAAAAAAAAATAATATGGATTGATGTCACCTTATATATTGCATGGTGTGAAGCGGTGATCTCCTGGTCTACATGATAGGGTGTTTGTAGTTTGTCCTCGCTATTCTCCTCCGGCAGATGAAGTTGAGAGAGAGAGTCTAGATGTTAATGGTTCAGGATGGAGCTGTTCCCCGTCTTCAGCGAGGGACCCTATTTATACAAAATATTATCAGCGATAAGTTCTCAAAACTAATTCCCCCAGAAACCTCACACGCACCAAAATCCATATATAATATTAACACAGCTTTAGGGCTACTTAAAATGATAATTTTACACACTTTGCAACTGTTATATGGCCACCTGGCCCTATCTTGAAAACATGGTTTTGTTAAATTTCATATTATAACCTTTACCCCTGTGGGTTAACATAATTCAATTACGGTTATATAATTATTCCGTTTGTTATACAATTAATAAAATTTACACATAGGCTTATTGGCCACGTGGTGTGAAAGGTTACCTGATTACAATCATTTCTGTACTTATTAAACAAATACCTTTTTGCGTTTACATTATTCTCAATTCTGGTGCCTTAGTGAAGACTTCTGAAATTAATATAGCATTACTATAATTACCAATAAAAGTTACATTTAAATTACGCATTTCACAACTCACCACGTGGCGTAATAGGTTATCTGAATTCATTCATATGTGGACTATTAAACAATTTTTTCTTTCGTATTACTTTAAATTGAAGTATATAATCATATTGCCATAACTTACCGCAGATCTGTAGTAGTTTAGCCTGCCATAGATGAAGATGGTGCAACAAAAGCTCCTTTCTGTCGGAGGAAAAAATGCAGGCGAGGCGATCGTTTGGAATACCAGCGAGAGACAGCCTGTTAGAAAGCAAACTTGCTTTTGTTTGCTCGCAATCAGTATCCTGCACCAGAGTGCAGCACTGATCAAGCGCTCTAATTATCACCGCTGCAGATTGATTATCACAGCTGCAGATTGTATACATATCTCAACCGCTAAATACAGTACCGTATTTTACGTCCTTTGGCGTTAAATGCCGAATACGCGCCGAATCTATCTTAGACTTGGCACAGCTTAAACTGGAAAACAGGTTATACAGTTAGGTGAAAGAATTGTCAGGAAAATAAGAAATATCTGTAGAACTATAGTATAATACCAAGTGTTTATTTATTCAATTCAAGTATTAATAAAATGTTCTACCAAGTGCTGTGTGACCATTCGATAAGTGTTTTTATAAATGTTAACAGTAATAAGATAGAGCGAGTGAATAAATTAATTCAGTTTTCTAGGTAACTGTGTATCGTAGAAGGATGAAAAGATAAAACGATTTAACTACATAAAGTGTACAATATATAGAAATCTGAAGAATAAAGAAAGGACAGATACATCAGTAAAATTTTATAAAATAATGGCTATTCCTAGTTTGTTGTATAGCAGTGAAACATGGACACTTGCAGGAAGAAATAAAAAAGAATCTAAACAATAGAGATGAACATTCTATGGAGGATCACAGGCTGCACAAGGAGTGATAGGATGAGGAATACAGAAATGAGAGGACAATTACAAGTTGCCAGATTAAGTGATAAAAATAAAGAATATAGGAGTAAATGGGAACAACATTTACAAAGAATAAGCACTGAGAAGATGCCAAAGATTATGTATAGGTATAAACCGCACAATGGTCCTCCTTTTAGACATATTTTTGTATGAAACGTTTTTCTTAGTTTTAACTCTAAAACCACTTTTTGAAAGATCGTCCTTTCCTCTCAGATCGCCCTGTGTACCAGTTAAGTTGTTAACATTTTAAACACTTAACAGTTTGAATTTTGCCCCTTCAGTGTTATCAAAATTGAAAATGCTATTGAAGCGTTGGTGGAAATGCAGGGTGATATACAGGGTGTCCCGGGAGGAGAGGGAAATAATTTGAGAAATGGTTCTATAGTGTAAAAGAAGAAAAAAGTTCATATAAACATATGTCCGGAAACGCTTTGTAAGTGAGTTACGGCTAGCGAAAGATTTCGCCCGGGTTTCGGGAAATGAAGACTCTGAAATTCTGGGAAGGTAAATTAAGGGGGCGAATTCTGTTGTTTCTTATGGTTTTTGACCTGAAAAATCGAATAAAACAGGTCACAGAACTGTATCTCCCATAACTTTCATGATATCCGACGTAAAACAGAAAAATCTTTGCCTAAAAACGTATTGTATTGTTTTTAACAAAAAATTCCAATTTTTCCCATTGTTCCTAAAAACACGTGTTTTTAGGTTAGAAGTACAATAACTTTGTTAAATGATTAATAAATGCATAAACGTTAAAAACAAAACTTATAAAGAATTTAATTCTGAGAAAAATTGTGTAAATAAAATCAATAAAAATCAACAAAAAATTCCAATTTTTGTTAGAAACAATACAATACGTTTTTAGGCAAAGATTTTTCTGTTTTACGTCGGATATCATGAAAGTTATGGGAGATACAGTTCTGCAACCTGTTTTATTCGATTTTTCAGGTCAAAAACCATAAGAAACAACTGAATTCGCCCCTTAATTTACCTTCCCAGAATTCCAGAAAGTCTTCATTTCCCGAAACCCGGGCAAAATCTTTCGCTAGCCGTAACTCGCTTACAAAGCGTTTCCAGACATATGTTTATATGAACTTTTTTTCTTCTTTTACACTATAGAACCATTTCTCAAATTATTTCCCTCTCCTCCCGGGACACCCTGTAGATCATGGTTCAGCCATGTACTGTAGTACAGAATTGTACGAAATTCAAATTTTGTTTTTTTTTAAAGGTTTCAGTAAATTGTTTGGCAATGTGTTTATGTATTACTCGAACCATCATATGGGTGTGAGGATAGTTGCATGCAACTAGATTAATTGGAGGGAGCTGATATGGTGTAAGGGTTTTCCTTCCTATAATGTTATAATTACCAGGCTTTAGAGAATTTGAAGTTACATATAATATCGTAGTAGTTATCTGCACCATGTTTTGGCTTTTACTTTCAATACACACATACAAATATATTTTGGTAATTACTTCACTCCCCCTCTCAAGAAAAGTATCTTTCTGACCAGAAGCAAACAGTACAATTAGGGTGTTCTTATGTATGTAAAATCTTAAAAACTAGTGAAGTATCCTAGTTTGGTATGATATACATATCAGATAATATAACCTCCTGTTAAGTTATAAAATCATATTATACTGTTAAAGTCATTTGTTACATTGTTATATTAGAAAATTTGTAACATTAGGTTTTATTTTTTGTTGATAGTATCAGGACTCTACAAGTTATAAAATTTTTGTTAAAATTATATTGTTCCATCAGCTCATATTAGCAAATCATATTGTTAGTTTATACTGTTATGTGTACCACCTATGTTTCCCAGTAGAACATTAAGAAAAAAAATAAACTTGTAGTTGCTTAAGGTTGTTTTTGATTTGCAGCTATTCTGTATTTATCTCTTTTTACACCCTTCAACTTGTATATGTTTATCTGGTTATTTTCTTCTGTCTGTCTCTGTTAATCTGTGCTTGTTTTATCCCTGTGTTTATTTTTCTTTTTTTCATGTTTATCCTGACAGCTGCCTCCAAGACGACCTGAGGTAAGTAAATCTTTTTTTTTGTGTTTCACAATTGTTTGATTGGTTTTAGTAAACAAGCATGTGACCATTTTTTATTTCACTGAAAATAAAATATAAGAGCCTGTAATAACTGTCGTTATTGCAAAGTTTATTTTTAAATAAGATTTTAATTATAAGATTATCATATTTATATAATTCAGTATGTGTGAGTGTGTGTTTATCTAAGCATGTGTTTGCTTGTGAGAGTTTTTAGTCTTCTCTTAAAGGTGATTTATAAACTGTGATTTAAAATATACTAAATGTTGATTGTATTTTATAACAGGTGTATTATGTAAGTTAGGTATTAGTAGTATAATTTTTTTGCTGTCTATTGTAATTGGATATAGAACATAAGTTTGGTAATCATAAGATGTTGAAAATTATTTTCTTTATATTGGGTAGTTGAAGTAAGTCCAATAATGGTCATGCAGGTTGGTTTTATATTGGTTTCAGAGACAGTAAGTATGAGGGCTATCCGGAAAATAACCTCAATTAAAATATAAAAAAATTATTGTATTATGTATAGGCTACATATATATTGTATTTATATTACATTCCCATATAATTACCACACACTTTCATGTACTTGTTAATATTCTGAACTAGCTTTTACAGCTCTTCTTTAAAAAAATGCTGGCGCTTTGGTATCCAGTCAAGAATTGAAGTCATTAATGAACCCCTCATTTGTTTTGAATCTTTGAGTCCAGATGTTGTTGACACGATGGTCTGGTAGTGTACCTGTCGTTATTCGGGTGCCGATTGTTCCACTAGTCTCGTTTTGAATTTCTCTTAATTACGTGCCCTCCAAGTAAACAAAACACGACATTCATGCCTATGACAGCAGTCTTCGGCAAATGGCTTGACCACTTGATAAAGCCATGTTTATGACTCAGCACTCTCTATTAACTTTGATCTGGCAGTGATTGGTCGGGACGACTGATACCCATACCGAGCCATTTGGGACACTGTTCTACAAGGCAGTGGCTGGACAGTTTTGATCCGTACCGTTTCATTCACCAGGGTGAAATAGGCAATGACAAGCACCATGTTTCATGGAACAAAAAGAAAGAAAATTTGCTACAGATCGATCTGTGTGTGACAATGTAAACGGACTCCTTGCAATTGTGCATGTGTTGTGTTTCTGTGGTAACCAGCAGTTTGTGTATATCAGCTAGTCGAATGTCAATTTTTCAGCTTTTCAGGGGGGGTTTGGACCCCTCCGACACCCCCCCCAGGTACTTCCCTGCCTAATGGCACTTGTCTTACACAATTAGAACAATATCAATATAGGTATATAGCTTGGACAAACATTGGGACCCATTCCAACATTTTTGTACTTTGCATCTTGCTGTTCTTCGTTTACACTGTTTAAGGGTACTTTTACATCAGCGTGTGAGTCTCTGCGGTTCAGCCGCGGTGGTCGGACCGCTGTAGATTCAACGCACTGTCTTATATGTCAGTATTTACATGAGAAGCGGTTGGCGGTTCAGTCGCACCTCAGCCGCAACATGTCGCAGCTCAGCCGCTTATCGGTTCTGCTGCCGCCTTGACAAAACACGTGTTGGAACCTGTGCGTTCACATCATGAGGCTGAACCGCTCGCTGGTTCTCTGTTCAGTAGGCTTTCGTAATCCTCATCGGTTTCCTTTCCGCACAATGTCACTTTCAGTCAAATTTATAAGTTCATCAGATGTTTTTATAGACATTCTGTGATAGTTAAAAAATTTCTATGGATAATTTCTCAAATTATTATACCTTATATGAAACTTGCCGATCGAAGGCCTTTTATAAAGTAACGGATGCACCCAATACCTTCGCTTCTTCCTCTTTTTTCCTAACAGCAATATAGCCGCGATAATCTCAACGTCTATAAGCATTGTACAAACTGAAGCACAACTTTTGTTGCTAGTCAATAGTTTGTTTGAGAACTGTGCAATAACAGCCGCGGTGGTTGGACTGCTGATGTAAAGTAATCACAAACCAGCGGCTAAACCGCCAGGGTTGAACCACAGCGACTCAAACACTGATGTAAAAGTACCCTAAGGATCTGGTCCTTGAGATGTCTCAACACTTCACTTCTTTATGTGATTTAGAATTCCACAGAGTTTTCTCCTCCCAAACCAAATATTCTCTGTATTGTGTTCCACATACTCTTATCATCAGGGTTTGAGAGATGTTCTTATCCTTTGTCAAGGCCACCCAGAATTGGTTGTTTTGGTAATGTTGACAGTAGACAGTTACTGGCCTGTATAATTATAAAATCTGTATGTGAGCATTTAGGAGAATAGAAGGGAAAGAAAAATTGTTCATTAACACAATGTGTCATATGCTTCATTCAGTGTCTGTTATTAGGGAATTCTGAAATAATAGGATATTTGAATTTGTACAAATTAGTTCAAGTTGAAACTGTTGGTTTTTATTGCAGCAAATAAATCTTATTACATTTATAAAAGTTTTGTTTAACTTGCCTTCGGGTTCTAGTCCAGGGTTCTACAGACGAACAAGTTGCAGAAGGATTATTTGGGTTTGATTGTGAAATAATAGTAACACAGTTTATGCTGACTAAAACAACTTATTTGGGGTTTATTTAATGAAATTAGATAGTGTTTTACAGCGATGTAATAACGTATCACCTTCTACTCTGGTCCATTATTACTACATTGATTAAAAGTTTCTGTTTTTGTTTTGTTGAACGTAAACAACATATAAAGTTATCAGTACCGGTATATCAAACAATAATGAAACAATTCTTATGATTATAATTCTTAAATGGCTATAACAATTTTCTTAATCTTAACAATGACCCAGTACTTTGTCACACTCACTCTTTCATTCCTTTTTATATTGTTATTTTCTAACCCCCGTTAATAGAGCTCTGTATCTGGAAGTATTTTGTATATTTTTAAATAGATTTGGTTGTTCTGAAGGGTACATAACCAATCCTCGGCATCCAGACAACTTCGCCACTGTCACGTGTTACTCACTGTATCACTCATCACTCCAAACTGTTATTTTGATAGGTTATAAGTTTTCCCTATAACTGTACAAACAGTATTTAATAAGTGAATACTGTGTCTGATTACCTTTTCTTGTATAACATAATGTCGGCCGACATAACTCACTCGCGAGCACTGATTATTTTTTCTGATTAGTTGACCGCGAAATGTGGTTTGTACTGATTATTAGAACCGCACGCTCCCGAACTGCCCCGCGCGGCTGTGCTGTCTTTTGGCTGGTTTAGCAAAGACTGCTTACTGTGACTCTCTGATGGAAACTGGGGTGGCAATTACTCATTGTTTCTGTACTTCACAGAGAGTGGCTTGCCAGCAGTTACGTAATCCGTCTAGCTGGGCTGTCTGGACATCAACATAAACAGTCTGCAACAACATTGTGCAGTTTTGTAAAAGCAGGAGTTCCCATTAGGTAGTATGCTGTATGAATTGACAATTTATTTTATTCAGTCTCAGATTCCCAATTCTGTACCATTACATACCCCCTCAATGAGAGGTTTTATGCCGCAGCATAAAAACTCATTGCATAAAACCTACACAAGTACTAAAAGGTAAAGTCTCTATTATTTATCATAATTCTCTCCTTATTCAAACTCTCAGCTAAACCTTTATAACCCCTAGTCAACTTAAATATCTCTATCACTCCCTCTCTCTCTCTTCATGATCACTTTCCCAGCCCAATTTCACATTCTCACTCCACACAGAGGGCAATACCACTTTATTATAACTCCATCTGGACTTACCAGATAAACCACAAAAAATCAAGGGACATTTTGGAGACCATTTGCCTCCCACAAAAACTCTCGAGGAACCTTTGTCCTCCTCCAGCATTTGTGAAGCCTTTCCTTCACATATACCATAAAAGAAATTTGCCCTCTGCCCCCCATAACTCCTTAAACTCTCTTCATACCCTCTCTCAAGCTCATTAACCCCCATTACCACCTCATCACTACTAACATCAACTCCCATTATATTCTCATTACCACTACTATTACTTACTGTATCACTTTTTGATGCCCCATTTTCAAATACCTCTTTATTTATTATTATTATTATTATTATTCAACATTATTTCACTATCATTATTACAGTATCACTGTTATTTTCACTATTACTTACCTTGTACACATTCACCTGATTATTAATCGTCATCATGTCACAATTATGATTATCATTTATTTTTTCACTTCTATTAACATCACCTACCTTGTCGTTTTTTATCTCCACTACACTGGAACTAGCATTATTGTTTGTAACAGTATCATCATTACTACCTACACTATCAGAACCACTTACCTGGTTTAGTTTGCTTTCTTTATTTTCTTTCAATTTACATCTATCTCTTTCCCACTTTTCATTTTGTTTATTCATTTCATTAACCATGTCATCTAATTTTGGGTTCTGTTCATCCAATTTTTTGTTAACATCGCCCCTTAGTTCATTAGACATTTTTCTCTGTTGCTCTAAAAGCAACTGCATCATATTCATCACATCATTATTGTCAAATTGTTTATTTTTATTAATTGAGGTTGGGGTTAAATGAATCCCAGAGTCATCTATAACAGCTGACTCGTCTAATTCTCTGTTTTGAACTACGATTGGAGTCGAATGGACCTCCAACCCGCTCATGACTGTTGATTCGGTTAATGCTTGGATTTCTGACTCATTACCGGCAGTTACATTTATTTGATTCTCTGTATTCTACATTTTTTATATTATTGTGGCTTACACATACAATTATACACACTTTGACTTCAACTTATAGTTTTACTTTACTCCTTTCTACCCCACAATACCGCCCTCACTCCCAAATAATCCTTGTCTGCAACTCAATTAGGTCTGGTTTATATAATTAATAAATTATACTCGAGTCCCTGTTCGGGCGCCATTGAAACTGTTCAATTACTTTCAATTAATAATATTGAGTCCCTGTTCAGGCGCCATTGAAACTGTTTGTTTTTATCGCAGCTAATAAATCTTATTACATTTATAAAAGTTTTGTTTATCTTATCTTTGGGTTCTAGTCCAGGGTTCTACAGACGAACAAGTTGCAGAAGGATTATTTGGGTTTGATTGCAAAATAATAGTAACACAGTTTATGCTGACTAAAACAACTTATTTGGGTTTTATTTAATGAAATTAGATAGTGTTTTACAGCGATGTAATAACATATCACCTTCTACTCTGGTCCATTACTACATTGATTAAAAGTTTGTTTTTGTTTTGTTGAACGTAAACAACACATAAAGTTATCAGTACCGGTATATCAAACAATAATGAAACAATTCTTATGATTATAATTCTTAAATGGCTATAACAATTTTCTTAATCTTAACAATGACCCAGTACTTTGTCACACTCACTCTCTCATTCCTTTTTATATTGTTATTTTCTAACCCCCGTTAATAGAGCTCTGTATCTGGAAGTATTTTGTATATTTATAAAATAGATTTGGTTGTTCTGAAGGGTACTTAACCAATCCCCGGCGTCCAGACAACTTCGCCACCGTCACGTGTTACTCACTGTATCACTCATCACTCCGAACTTGATAGGTTATAAGTTTTCCCTATAACTGTACAAACAGTATTTAATAAGTGAATACTGTGTCTGATTACCTTTTCTTGTATAACATAATGTCGGCCGACATAACTCACTCGCGAGCACTGATTATTTTTTCTGATTAGTTGACCAGTTAATTAGTTGACCGCGAAATGTGGTTTGTACTGATTATTAGAACCGTGCGCTCCCGAACTGCCCCGCGCGGCTGTGCTGTCTCTTGGCTGGTTTAGCAAAGACTGCTTACTGTGACTCTCTGATGAAAACTGGGGTGGCAATTACTCATTGTTTCTGTACTTCACAGAGAGTGGCTTGCCAGCAGTTACGTAATCCGTCTAGCCGGGCTGTCTAGACATCAACATAAACAGTCTGCAACAACATTGTGCAGTTTTGTAAAAGCAGGGGTTCCCATTAGGTAGTATGCTGTATGAATTGACAATTTATTTTATTCATTCTCAGACTCCCAATTCTGTACCGTTACAATGTGTACAATTTTATGTATTTATTTGAATGTTTTCTCCAAACGTCTAAAAATAAAATTAAACTTAAAAATTAAAAACAAATGCATTTCTACGTGCCTCGGAATATTTTCAGTATAGTACACAAATAAATAGGCTTTCTCTGAAAAGATTTTTTGAACGGAATGTGTAAGAGAGACACTAATTCCATATCATGGTGATTTGGAATAACCAGTCGCAGAGTAGAAAGTTTACTCTGAGTTGTAGAAATTTAAGATATTACAAGCTTATTTACGGTGTGCATATGTGTGTGTGTGTGTGTGTGTGTGTGTGCGTGCACGCACACAGGTTTATTTGTTATTTACTTTTACATGTTAAGTGATGTATCAGAAACTTGTAACTGTCATAACAAGTATCAAAAAAGTATTTTGTAGTGTCTTAAGGAAGTACGTAAAATGAAGCACAGATCGAAAATTGTTGTATGATAGAATTCTTCAGTAGTTGTCCATTGTTGCATTTTTATTTTAACTTCATTTGTGGAAAAATGTTTACAGGATCTGGACATGCTTGCGGCTCAGTTGAACGAATTAGGTGTACGTCCTGCTGGAGGTGGCGGAGGTGGTGGAGGAGGAGGAGGAGGTGGAGGAGGAGGAGGAGGAGGAGGGCGTCATCAGAATGGCGGAACTAAAGCTGTACCTTCGAGTACACCGGCTGCTGGTGTTATTGACTCCGATTCAGATGACTCTGAAGACGAAGACGATGACCCTGCAGTTTTAGGTGGCAATAGCAGGACTGGAAACGACGGCACTCTGCTAGCAAGCGATCCTCCTAAACCTCTGTTAGTAGTTGTGTACATTTTTCTTTTTAATAATTAGATGTATGGAGATATTTGTTGACACACATAATGTATGCTAAACTTCACAATCTGTTGTATTCACCTTGATGCAAAAAAATCATAAAGACAAAATTAGACCAATTTTGCCAGGTGTCTGCATAATTTTTGTATATAATAGCAGGAAAATCCCATTATGAGGCAGCATATGAGGGTCAATTGAAAAGTTGGTGGAGCAATATCTATAACTTAATGGTAGAACTAAAATTTTTTGTTTGTTGTAAGAGTCATATTTCATGCGAATGCCCATTAATTTCCAAATCTATCTGTCAAGTTGTTAATTGATTGTCAGCTGTTTGAAATTCGCAAGTGATGTGTTGTTGAAAAATAGACAAAATCAAACATCTTGCTGTGATTTAATTGATTGTTTAAATAGGGTCTAACACCGGTGGAACTCACAGCAAATGGTAAATGTGTTAGGAGGGGCTGCACCTTAGAAAACAATGGTTTGTAAGTAGGAACTCATGTTTCAATGTGGTTGTATGAACATTGAAGTTGATTCCCATAGTGGGCGCCCAAAAAATGCAAAAACTCCAGGCATCATTAAAAAAACTTCATATATGGTGTTGGGAGACCACAGTTGAGAGTGAATGACATTGCTGGGAATAGGCATCTCATATGAACGTGTGTATTAGATTTTAAGTCAAGAACTCGATGAAAAAATTATGAGCAGGATGGGTGTTATAGTAATTTTTGGTTGTTCACTGCAGGCATCATCTGCAATGCTCATATGGCCTCGATCGATTGAACTTGAGTGCCCATTTACAAACCATTGTTTTTGAAGGTGCAGAATCTCCTTCCTTTTTGTGTTGTGCAGCGTATAACACATTTACCATTTTGTTGTGAACTACCGTTAGTGCTAGACTTTTTTTAACAAAGACTTCATGATTTTGTCTATTTTTTGAGACATGCATGACACAACATAAATTTTGAACAGCTGGTGAACAATGAATAAATCAACAGATAGATTTGGAAATTAACAGGTGTTTACAAGAAATATGAATCATACAACACGCACAACATTTTAGTTCTACTGCTAATGCTTGCATTAGCTCTACGAACTTTTCAATGAACCGTTGTTTATGTAGTATGTATTACTATATATACCTAATTGTAAGATGACCTTTTTCATAATTTTCAATATCGAAGTATGCAGTCATCTTAGATTTGCTTAGTAGTATGACTATTCCAAGAGAACATTAGTTGATTCTCGTTTTATGGTTACATTTCTTTCCATTAAATTACTGCATTTTTGTGTTACCAAATGGACATACAGTAGAACCTTTGTTAACTGAAACAAAGGGGGGAAAGGCGATTTCGGATAATAATTAAGATGTCATTTTTTAAAGTTTGAGGTAAAATAACTGATGCAATGAACAAAATTATAACAAGATTGTAATAAAAATCAAACTATTTACATAAAATCATTTTGTAACACTAGTTTTATGATTTTTTACAAAAAATCTTGTATTTTCCTTTGCTTTTTCTTTTCACATTGCTTTCTTGTAGCAGTATCTCACCATCACTTCATTTGCAGAATGTCAGAGGGCTTTGACTCTTCAGATCGTTCAAGGAACCATAATGCTGTCTGAAAATATGAATAAAACTCCATGAGAAAAATGCGTATTTCGTATAGCGTAATTTAATGTCCTAACCCAAAATAACAACTCTTACCTCATCAGTGGTGTCATGGCTGATGCTATCTGCTATGTTATCATCTCCGTCATCCCTTTGTTGCGTGAACCATAAAAACTCAGCCTCATTTATTTTCTCGTTTTGACATGACTTCATTGTTTTCTTCTTTGGCATCTTCAAAGCATGCTCTTCAAACTTATTTTTCATCTTGACCCAATCAGAAACAGTAGAAACACCAACACCAAAATCGGCTATCAGAGTTCGCAAAATCTCAACATTTTGAATTATTTTAGTTGGCTCCAATTTTTCTTCAATTGTTATGACGACCAGTTTCTGCTTTGTTGACATGATACACAATTTATAAAACTTAGTTTATACAAGATATCACACATGCCACAACACACGATCACCAGTACATGAATGGTTACTGGGCGGACGATGTAAACTACCAAAAGTGCCAACACAACCTGACTCGATAGTTTGAGAGACACATGACCACACAATAGGCAACAAACACTCACGATCACAGTCTGGGCCCGCCCATTACCCACTCCTTTGTCTAAAAAGGGTCCACGAGGTGGTTAACCTGAAGGATGACGCTCTATGCTTACTTTATATCTCAAACTAAGGAAACCTGTTTGTTTTGAACAGAGCTATCATGACAAATCCACTTTGCAAGCAGCATTTACCTCATCAAATTTCATGTTTTATTATCTGGAAAACAAATTTTCATTGTAGAAATCGGGGTTTCTTTTTAGGTGGTCCATTTCGGTTAAATGGTATTTCGGTTAAATGGTATTTCGGTTAATGGAGGTTCTACTGCAGTGACTTTTGGTGAGCCGTATCTTTACAATAAGAGTAATATTGTTACTCCCCATGATGTTGAGATACCCTGCAATGTTAAAATGTCAGCAACCAGCTCCATTCCACTTGTTAAGGTTTGTGTGTGTTAGTGAATGTATCTTAATGTTGTAATGTTGAATTATGTGGAACAATTTTAATGGACTGTAATGTAGATGGGATGCAAATTCCAAGTTAACTCTTTGGATGCGGGTGGCTAAATCTATCTTTTCTGCTTCCTCTAGAGCAGGTAATTTTCTCTGAAATTGCATGTATTTGGTATACCGTGTATATCCTTACATGTATTAAGTTGTTTATATCTTCTTAATTGTCATTATTTTATCTTTAAAATGGTGTATGTTCCTTTTCCGTGTAAGTTTTTTGTGTTTCTGAATTGTGTTTGTTTAGTAACAGGTTTTTTTTAATAATATGAAAACAATTGGAGGCTGTGTAGTTTGCCGATGCCTACACAGTAATAAAACTCTGAGAAAAGCCCACTAAACCTGACGAAGTCAGAAGTTCGAGAAATCGAACTCAGCTCTGCCAACAAACCCTACTCTCACATCCTTGAAGACAATAGTCGTGTGGTTCCCGGTTGCATGGCGTACAGTGGGTGTACGTTATGTAGCAGATGGGAGAGGGTGAAGAGTGAGTTTCCGGCGCTCTCTAAATATCTGGAACATATTGGCTAAGGGAATAAACCCTAACAGAAAATTTTGGTCCTACAGGTTGGAGGTTGGAGCAATGTGCTTGCGACTCATTCTCCATAAAAAATCCAAGTGCAAAAAACTCTAGACAGAAGCCTCGGATTAAGGACGGATTTAATGGTGAACGACATAGGCTATGGAAAAGGACATTGAAAATGGCAACGTGGAATGTACAGGGAATTCAAACCAAATTAACGACGTAATTAAGGAAATAAAAAAAATGGACATCGACATCATCAATATAGAAAAGACCAAGTATTTATGCATGGGAGGTACTGAAGCCAACTTGCCAACTTGCAATTGGAAAATAATGAAGAAATTGAAAATTGCCAGGCGTATAAGTATTTAGGAGTACAGATAAAGCAGGATGGCAGAGATACAGATGAAATAAAGGAGAGAGTAGGCATGGGATGGAGGGCTATGAAAAGGCTAAATAGTATGTGGTGGCATGACCAGATAACTGGAGGAAGGAAAGTACAGATATATAATACTATCGTAAAAAGTATTCTGTTGTATGGTGCTGAGAGTTGGAGAATGACAGAAGCGGACAAAAGGAAAATACTAGCTGTAGAGATGGATGCACTAAGGAGATCACGCAGAGTATCCAGGCAAGAGAAAATAAGAAATGAACAGATTAGAGAAATGATATATGTGAAACATGCAGTAGTAGACAAAATAGAAAGAAGACAGTTAATTTGGTTTGGACATGTTAAACGGATGGGAGGAGAAAGGTTGTCAAAAAGGATAATGGAATGGTTACCCCCGGAGAAAAGGAAGAGGGGAAGACCCAGACGATCATGGGGAGAGAGTATCCAGAAAGCTTTAAGAGCGAGGAATCTGACAGAAGAACATTGCCAGGACAAAAAATATTGGAGAGAAAGTCTGGAAATCGGACAGCGATGACAGACGCTATAAACCGATGTTATATATATATATATATATATATATGTGAAAACAAATATTTTTCCCATTTACCTATCACCTAAAATAAAAAGGGAGTTGGTATGTAGCACGACCAAATAGACTGGAATAAAAAATTAACTAAAGGAAAAATAGTTTACTACCGATAGTTTATGTTTTTCTTGTATGTTGTACCACAACGATAATTATTTGAATATAGATAATGTGTATAAGTGTGGTTCGATTGTGTTGCTTGTAGATACGCACCGGTATCCACAATAATGTTGTATAATAAAATGTTCAAATTATAATTATTATTATCAGTCTGATTGTGACTAGTAAATTTGTGGGTATCGTTGGTTAACTCTTTTAATTTAAAAGTATTTGTCGCACTCCGCTAGTAACCTCCCCACTTACCATATGTGGATATTGTTGTTCGGTTAGATGACTGCTCAGCTGCAACATACACGCTACATATACAAGTAGATATTCTGTTTGAATATCAAACGTGACTAGCATGCACAATAATAATAATATAACAGCTAAATAAAATTCTGAGTTATCAGGAATATTTGAATTCTTCCGCCACCCTTTGGTAGAACTAGCTATGAAAAAATGAACTATTTTAAGTTTTGAAATTAAACTCTTTTTCCACTGGTAACAAAATATAGAGGTTTATTAACAGTTATGAATGCTATAAAATCTTTTAAAAATTAACAATCATTTACTAATAATTTTACTGAGAATAATTACAATGAACAAATTTGAAATGAAACTCTCCTTAGCCTCAAGGCTGGTAACCCTGTAGGTTATACAATAGTTTTTATTTTGAGAGGTTATGTCCTCTTACATAAGTTAATTACCAAGTTCGTGTGGTTCTTTTAAGTAACATGATGCCAGATACAAGATGTGGCGTTTTATAATGATATTAAATGAACAATTAATAAAAAACGAACAGACAAATATTAAAATAGAAAATTGGTACCATATAATAGATAATTATGGTATTATCGTACGCGGGAATTCGTACGCAGTATACAGTAGTTGCTTGACAATAAACAAGTGCGTTGGTTTGCACTGCTAAAATGTATTATTATATTTTCATAATTCACTGTGGGAATTATTTATTTACAAGAGAAAAAGTTATCAAAAAAAAAACTCTTGTTATAGTTTTCATCTGGTTTGGATTATATGAGAACAGACTTATGACAAAAAGGTGGCAAATTGCGGTTATGATTTTAAGGTTATCTCATAACGTGAATTGTTATTAGAGTTAATTATATTAAGCATTAATTTCTTCTTAATCTAAACATACATATATCATTTATAATATTTCTGATGCATAACTATCAGTAGCATAGAATATTCTTTCGCATAAAAATTAAAATATTTATCTTCAATAGTAAAAAATCAAAAAAACAATGTTAGTCAATTGAGTGACTATTTACTGTGCTCGTATTTTGTAATAAGTACATTAATCGTGATTCTTTTAATTATGAAAAATAATTAAAATATTTATTTATCATGTTAAAAATTGCGAAATAATTCTTTCGTCAATTCTGATAAATTTCATCAGCATTATTATACTTCGCTATTATTGATTAGCGTAGTATCTAAACAATCGGTATTTACAGAAATTTTTATTTCAGTTTTATTGTTAATTAATGAAAAATATTGTACTCCCTGGTTTATTTTTCGCACAACACTCGCAAATACGATCGATATTGTACACTGATCGTATTTAAATCTTATTCACTCCGCACTGTACACACGTTAATGCTTGTGTTGTATTTAGGTTAGGTGTATGTTGGTTGCTGATGTTTACGTGTCGCGCACAATTCAAAAATAAACTTCTTCATATATCTGGTTCGCCGAGTGACACGTCCTGTCTAGTTGATGATTGATAGATGACTGTGTCGCTCCTTCGGAACGTCTCCGGCTTGTCTGCCGATTTCCATTCATTCGATTGGCTGAAATGTTTGAACTCTCCGACCCAAAGTACCTTGGCTTATTAAAATTTTTAATTTTTTACCAATTTTGCATTTGGGTTTGAGATTAACATGACGTCAGCACTGGTGCAAAAAATAATTAAAAAGTTTAAAGTCGTAATAACTTTCTTAATATTTGTCTTATCGTTAAACGGTTAGTGTCAATAAATCGCGGACATCCTGAGCTTTAAATAAAGTCCAAACAAGATTATAATCCGTCCATTATTTAAATCACTATAACGATTTTATCGATTTTTATGGTGCATCTTATATTTAATAAGTTTATTACACCAAACTTAACTAATTACACTAAAACACTTTTGATTAAACGATCTGAGTCTATTTCTCAACTTGTTTAATACAAAATTTGGGAATAATTGTTACCCAAACAATGTCTGATCATGGCGTCTTTAGCATCCATATTCGATTATTCACAATTGTCCTTAAAACTATTTTTCCTTATCTAATAACATTGATATTGTAATCTAACAATAATATAAACGTCTATTTACATGAATTTGTACTTTAGTATATGTACAGGGCTGTGTTTCATATACTATTAGCATTGTTTCAGTACCCTCCTATCTCTTTTCTTAAAATTGTCACTTTATTTATGGTTTTTCTATATAAGGTATATTATGTTATAAATGCAACTAGTGTACAATTATAGTACCTAATTCATTTCATATATTTGTTAGCTTTTAGCTATCTGGGAACCCTTCAATTTCTAGTAATGGGTTTGTTTACATTAGGTCATGGCATGGTAGTCAGTTATTTTTTGATAGATCAATAACTAAATTGTTATTGTTATACTTGACATAGATTCTCAAAGTAGTATCAGACATTCTTCTGATCATTGATAACATTTTTATCTACTTTTAAACAAGTTTGTATGTTGCATTTTGCATAAATAACTTGCTACCTACTGTTTGTTTACATTCTGATTCCACCATCATGGTCATTTAGTTTTTATTAATTTATCTATAAAATGACTATTCTCATGGTTATGGTCTGTTCTCATAGTAGTGTTAGGTGTCCCTCTTACTACTGGTAACACTCTCATTAATCTTTGTTTAAGTTTTAATAAAGTATCTTGCTTAACTAGTTGGTTACATTGCCTCTGCTTACTTCTGGCTATGCATTCATAGTCAGCTAGTTTACAATATTTTGGTCACAAAACTATTGTCATTATGCTTATAATCTGTTCTCATAGTAGTACCAGATGTTCATCTAACTACTGGTAATACTTTCATTAATCTTGGTACATGTTTTAACACTGTATTTTGTTTAACTAATTTGGCATATTAGGTTCCATTTCTTCTAGCTTTGTGCCATCATATTTGGTCTACTTTATTTGTAGTGTATTTCAATATAATACACTGTTTACTAGGGTGTATCATTACTTATAATGAATCTTTGATTGACACAATTGTTAATGGTTATTTGGTTAAACTAACATGTATGATTTTTTGTTTCATAGGTGCCTTTCCTATGGGGTTATGTAACAATGTACAACATATTTTAATGCAGCATGTTGCTACTACTAACATGACTTCAGTATGGTATTCTATTACAATATCTTAATTGTTTTAATACACATGTTTACACTACTTCTTCTTAAACAATAATACATATATTCTTGAACTAATGATAATATCTTTCTTGTCATGGTTTGTAACTAATTTCTGTCACATTTGTTTGATATTTAACAAACTACTTTGTTTGTTATTGTTCTTTCTCTGGCCTTTCTTTGTATTGTATTCTGTTTTGCCGTGGCATTCAGTTACATTTCTTTTGAAATTTACAAAGGTTTTTATTGTCCAGTTCTATGAACAATAATATAACTGTTCTATTTTACATGGTTTGGTGGTCTTATGATTATCTATTTGGATCACAATCTTCATTAAACTAGTCACACTAACTGTCTGTGTATTTCTGACTATTTAATTCTTGATGTTTCCACTATGAAAGTAACACATTTTCTTCCACTATAAACCTTATCACTGGAATTGTTTGTGGGGTTTATTAGGTTAAAATTAGTTAACTGGTTACAGGTTTTCACACTTATATTAAGTACTCACTATAATTGTTTGTGATTTCTTAAATGTTAAATACTGTTTCTTCATAGTTGACAATCACTATTCTTTTAGTTACTAGTATTGTCTCTAGTACACTTGATGAATGATTATTCCTTGTATGGTCTATCCATTTTCTTCTCTCTTCATGTCATGTTTCCTTGTCCTTCTTCTTCCCTTCTTCTTTAGGTTTGAACGTCTTCTTCACTGTTTTCATTGTAGTAGTCGTTGTTCCATAATATTTATATTTGTCAATACATCGGTTTGTCTGCCATCATTGTGGTTGCTCTTGAGTTGTTTCTTCCTTTATTTGGCATAGTTATTTTTGTTGGTTCCCCTCACTGTTGGAATCCTATTGTCTTCTTTTACACTTTTATTATAGTCATTTTCTTCATTTGTTCCCCTCACTGTTGGGATCTATTGTAGTCATTTTGATAATTCCCCTCACTGTTGGAATCTATTGGTAGTCATTTTGTTTTACACTTTCATTATCTATTATCTTTGTTGGTTCCCCTCACTGTTGGAATCTATTGGGCCTGGTTACTAACATTTTATTTTGGCTTAGGGTAATTTTCTTTCTTCATTTCGTGTATGATGCTGCTATGTTACATTTTCTTCTTCATAGTCGGAACTTTACACTAATATATCTGTAGATACACACTTTTTGTTCACATAGTTTTATTTATCTAGAAATACTTTCATGCTTTCTCGTCACTTGACGTTATAGTTGCTTACTTTATGTAACTACCATATTTGGTAACGTTACAATATAAACCTACACAGTAAATTGATACATATAAACAGCTGAAATGTGAATGACAACCACCTGGCTAGAAAGGTTAGAAAAATGAATGAAAAAATTGAAGATCTTGATATTACCATAACAGAAAACACATAATACCCAAAGGGTACATACTATAAACTATAGAAATGTATTGTATATGAAAATACACTCTCACTACTAATTTTCACAAGTTCCCTAATACGAGGGGTATCCAAAAGTAAGTTTCCTTTATCAAGGAAAAATAAAAAAATAATTAAAAAGTGCAAAAAATATTGATTTACCTTTGTACATAAGTACTTATTTTTCTATATAATTTCCATCCCTTTCTAAGCATTTCTGGTACCTAGGTAGCAGTTTTTTATTCCAGCTTCATACCAAACTGCCGCCAAATTCTGAAACTAGTTATCCACCTCCTTTATCACTTCGTCATCATTGGTGAAACGCCGACCGCCTAGATGATATTTGAGCTCCAGAAACAGATGGAAGTCACTTGGGGCAAGGTCTGGAGAGTACGGAGGATGCTTGAAAATCTCCCATTGGGAGAAGCTCGCCTGTTGGACAAGCAGCATGTGGTCAGGCGTTGTCGTGAAAGAGCAAAACTTTACGTGACAAAAGCCGTCGCCATTTGTTCTGAATAGTGTGACAAAGTCTGGTCAGCACGTCACAGTACCGCACTGCATTTATTGTCATTCCACATGGCAAATAATCAATCAGCAATACTCCACGGCAGTCTCAAAAAACTGGCCATCACCTTTCCTGCCAGCTCAATCACTTTGGCGTTTTGGGGAGCTTTCTCTCCTTTTTTTGCCACACCATACTCTGGCGCTTACTTTCGGGAGTTGAATAGTGAATCCATGTTTCGTCACCAGTGACTATTCTTGTAAACAGGGCTTCACCCTCATCTTTAAACAACTCCAAGAAAGATTCTGCAGCTCTTGAGCGACGCTGCTGATGGGCGTCAGACGATAAGCGCGGCACCCATCTTGCATACACTTTTGAAAGTGGAAGGTCTTCAACCAATATGCTGTAAAGAGAGGATCGGCAAATTTCAGTATTTGGTAGCAGTAGAGTCATGATTTCATCGAGCATGAGCCGCTTGTCGTAGTCGATGACGTCACGCACAGCAGCAATGGCGTCGGCTTGGCTCGAAGTTGCTGGTCGGCCACTGCGCTCATCATCATGAACATTTTCTCTGCATTCAATAAACATTGTTTGGCAACGATGAACCATTTGTACCGACATGACATCTTCACCATAAACTATTAACCATAACTATTAAACCATAACTGACGATGAATTTCCACGGCCGATTCATTTTTTGCAGTCATAAAACGAATAACGTATTTCACAACTGGCGGCAAAACAAAGTGGCGTCTCCATGAATCTCGGCTCGCTACTGATGCGTGAGCAGCTCACGGCCACCAGTCCAGCTTCGAGCGCTGCCACTACACCCAAACTAAAATTCCCTGTTCATGGGAAATGCCCGAGTCGCTCATACTTGGATATAAAAATTAGGGAAACTTATTTTTTGGATACCCCTCGTATGTTCTGTACTCAGATATGCTAAACATTTTTTATACTGAACAACATACAAAATATTTTAAAACACGAGTAAATAAAACAATAAAAATCAAAATATGTGTCAAGTACATAGTCCAATAAATGTAAACAACCAACATAAACGTAAGCCACGTGTTTGTCAGTAACGCCTGCTGGGACCGTGTTGTAGATCTGCTTTAGTAAATTTTTTTATACTGCCCAGATCTCTCATCTATTTGAAGAAATGTGAACAAAACAAGTCATGAATGTTTCCATTGCATTTCACGTCAAAAATATAAGACTCCAAACATTGGAAGTGACAAGAAACTTCGTGTCGTAATATTACCAAAATACCAACAACTTTTTCATCGTAATATTATTATACCTGCATGCAAAGGATTAATACCCTTGGCAGATAACCAAGGGTAAACCATGCAGATAACTTGAGCAGTTGTCAACATATTTGTAATTGAAACTAATCACCCGTCTTCTCAGAATATTGAACAACTTGATTTCAGAGTGAAAATTATATAACAGTTTTTATCAAGACATTTTATCACTGGAATGGTTAACATGTATTATGTGAAACAATATGTTTCATTATGCGTGCTTAAAATTGTGAAACCATTTACTATTCCTGTATGTCATGTTTAACTCAGAACTGTTAACAATTTTGAGCAATTTGAAGTTTATTTCTCCAACTTTTTGTATAGTAGTACATATTAAACATTGTATTTGTCTCCAAAAGCGTTTTAAGACTATAAAACAGGTTAATTACCTTCCGTCACGCTTCTTGAAATCCGAAAACAGGATTACTCGAGTTTCGACACATTAAGTGTCATCATCAGATCATCAGTCCCGTCGGCCGCGTGTATTGTGTTTTCTTTGTTTTGTCTTGTTTTTAATATGTGTTAAATTATTTAAATATTTTTGTTATTATGTATGTGTTGTTTTTATTGTTTGACGGGATGTGCATACATCAACAAATGTATTTTTAACCCATATTCATTGAGGATCTGATGATGACACTTAATGTGTCGAAACTCGAGTAATCCTGTTTTCGGATTTCAAGAAGCGTGACGGAAGGTAATTAACCTGTTTTATAGTCGAGTAGTACATATTCTAATTTAATAGCAATTCATATTTTAATTTGTTTTATGACACGTTAATATTTTTATATAATGTCCCATATTTTTTAGAATTTTTTATATAAAATGTTATGCCATTATTATAAAATGTTAATATTTTTTTAGACAGTAGTTATTTATTCATTTCGTCACAACTATCTCATGTCTTTTGCTATTTATTCATGCAGCCCGGAATTTTCTCCTTACAGGCCTGTCGATCCAGCACAAGCATCAATACTACACGAATCAAAGGGTAAGATTAATTTTTATTTTAAAAAGTAGATTTGTAAGTGGATATTACAAATAATGTTTTAAAAATTGTACTCTTTTTTCACATTGTTGTTTTTGAAGATTTAAATTATAGATATTAACACTTTCAGACATACAGCTGTTCGTGGTAGTTGAGACCATTAGTAAGCACAGTCCATTTATTTTAAATGGGACAAAATGTGCTGCTAGCTACAGCTACACATCATTATCTTGAAGAACATCATTCGTTACATATTTCATTACGTCTTTGCTGTTATGAAATATTTGTGAAGGCATTGCCTTTTGGTAGATTTAAAAGTAACCAAGTAGTCAGTATGAGAAAATATCGGTATGGAGAACCATACATGACTTCCATATTCTAAGATTTATAATCTGAAATATGCTTGCCTGCCAAGCACGATATATTTTCTAATATATACATAATTTACATTAAAATGAAAAAATTATAATTTTATTGCCTGGCAACAAAATTATTTTATTTTCAACAATTACCATTGTTTGAAAAAGTTTAAATGAATTTTCAAGTACTTTACTCTTGTTAAAACGTAAAAGGTTGCAGGTAAACTACCCCTTCCCCTTAACCGATCTTCACCAAAATCTAATGGCCTTGAGTCCTCTACAATTCACTGACGTATGCAAAAAATTATTTGATTCTGTTTGAATTTGCGGCAGTTATCGTTTGCCATAGAAAATACACTTGATAAAAAATGTTGCAGGTAAACTACCCCTTCCCCTCAACCGATCTTCACCAAAAACAATAGGTCTTGAGTACTCTACAAATCAGGGCTGTATGCAGAAAATTATTTGATTCTGTTTGAATTTGCGGCTGTTATCGTTTGCCATAGAAAATACCCTTGTTAAAAAAACGTTGTAGGTAAACTACCCCTTTCCCTTAACCGATCTTCACCAAAAACAATAGGTCTTGAGAACTCTACAATTTAGGGCTGTATGCAAATAATCTTTTGATTCTGTGTGAATTTGCGGCTGTTATCGTTTGCCATAGGAAATACCCTTGTTAAAACATAAAACTTTACAGGTAAACTACCCCTTTCCCTTAACCGATCTTCACCAAAAACAATAGGTCTTGAGAACTCTACAATTCAGGGCTGTATGCGAAACATTATTTGATTCTGTTTGAATTTGCGCTGTTATCGTTTGCCAAAAAAAAAATTTCCCTTGATAAAAAAAAACCGTTGCAGGTAAACTACCCCTTTCCCTCAACCGATCTTCACCAAAAACAATAGGTCGTGAGTACTCTACAAATCAGGGCTGTATGCAAAAAATTATTTGATTCTGTTTGAATTTGCGGCAGTTATCGTTTGCCATAGAAAAAAAATGTACAGACACACAGACACACACACACACACACACACAGACACACACACAGACACTTTTCGGAAAACGACTTTTTTTCATGTTTTGAGTGTAGTAGAATCAGAATCTGCAATAATCTCGAACACGATTTTTTTTGCCATCACCATACTTCCATTCCTTAAGGAATATGGAAGTAAAAATAACTGTAGATTATTTACAAAAAATTTTAAATCAGCACAAAATTTTAAATTATGAGAAAAATTCATTTTATGTATAGTCTCCAGACTGCTGTTAGAATCAAATTTAAATAATTTACCTTATATTTTTATCTGCTAAGCGATCTCTGTTATTTATGTGTACTACATGTTTCGGGGATAAGTCCCCATCCTCAGGTAAGATGTTTATTCACCCTAATGCATAGGTGTCGTCGAAAATGTTAACGCACATAAGCACATCATATATAACAAGTCATGAATAAATTAATGAATGAACGGAAAACACACAAGCGCGTGATATGTGACCCAGTGCACTGGTCGGCCTCCGATCGTCAACTAGCTTTTACGCGTGTTTCACTTCCTATCTTCATTGCGGTATCATAGAGCGTGTTAGACTTAAATATCAGCTGGTCATTAAGTAATTGTTCATTATTTTATCATGAAAATGGTTATGATCAGATAATAAATATTTATTTTCATAATAGTTGAGGTAAATTTCAGCTAAAAGTCCACTGAGAGGTGAACCCATTGCTAATCCGTCCTCTTGGTTAAAAAACTTATTATCATAAGTAAAATAATTCTGTTGTAATATGATTTGTAATAGAAATAGGAGTTAATCTATTTGTATCTGGTTTAGAATGCCTGTCTTAATTAAATTGTCTTAAGAATGTGTAATGTTTCTAAAACAGGAATATTTGTATATAAATTAACTATGTCCATGGAAACCAATTTATAGCTAGGTAAAATCTCTAGTTTTAATTTTTTCTATGAACTCTAAGGTGTTTTTTACACTATGAACATTTTCAATTTTTATGCTGTTTTTTTGTAAAATATGTTGTAGTTTTTTAGCTATTTTATAAGTTGGGGTGGACGTGTAGTTAATCAAGGGACGTACGGGTAAATAGATGAACTCCTATTTCTATTACAAATCATATTACAACAGAATTATTTTACTTATGATAATAAGTTTTTTAACCAAGAGGACGGATTAGCAATGGGTTCACCTCTCAGTGGACTTTGAGCTGAAATTTACTATAACTATTATGAAAATAAATATTTATTATCTGATCATAACCATTTTCATGATAAAATAATTTCGTATACACGTTACGTGGACGACACATTCTTAGTATTTAACGGCACTCACAGACAAATAGATATGTTTTTCAAATTTATGAACGGCATTAATCACAATATTAAATTCACCATGGAAATGGAAAACAATAACTGCTTGAATTTCCTTGACATATCTGTACAAAAACGAAATACTTTTCTCACTTTCAAAATATACAGAAAACCCGCCACAACAGATTTGGTTATACATGCTAATTCAAATCATCCGTATACACAAAAAAAGGCGGCATTTAATGCACTTGCACATAGATTAGTGAATATACCTATGAACACTGAGGATTATAATGATGAAGTCAACACAATGAAACACATAGCCATAAAAAATGGTTATAAAAATGAAATGGTTGATAAAATAATGTATAAACACCTGAAAAAATTAAATAGTAAAAATGTTGCAAAAAGTAAAACTCAATATGTTTCAGCAATATACATGAATATACTCCCTAATATAATAAAAAATGAGTTAAAAAAGTTAAATATCAATGTTTCATTCAGGACCACTAATAAATTAAAAAATATACTTAAACCACGAGTTCCAACATTAACAGAAGATTGTTGTTCAGGTGTGTACAAAATTAGATATAGTGAATGTGACAGTTTCTACATCGGACAGACAGGCAGAAGATTCATCGATAGATTTAGAGAACATCTACCAAAGAAGAACCCTAACACAACCACATCAAATTACGCACTTCACCTTATAACGTCTCTCCTGTTAAGACATTATAACATAGGGAACCAGTTTAATTGTTTGCTGTTAATTAAACTAGCTGCCGTAGTTAGTAAAAATTACTTACCAACAAATTATGACAATGTATATATCAGGAATTTGTCCAAGGTTTCATAAATTTATTCACTCTCTGGATATTAGCGAAAACATCTCTTTATTATTGTATTCTAACTACGGATATAAACATAATAGCTTTAATGGTCATCTTTTGTTTTTTACTTTACTTTTAAAAGAAAATTCTTATAGATTCTGCATTAAATACTCTTTAAATTGTTACTCTTAGTATCTCAAAATCATACAGCTGTGTATTACTTTGATTACCACGGATCCGGGTTCTAACTTTGTAATATTCTAACATACTTTAACATCTTCCAAACTATTTGAAGAATAGTCTGATGTAATTTCAGATTAACTTTACCTTTAAACATTATCAGGTTATTACTATAGCATTACAGAAATTACAAACATTAATATGCTAATATTTATGTGATCTAAAAGGTCTTTACAAGAAACTTTACTGTTTTTTTTGTTGCGGTTGTTAAAAACAATGTATGCACAGAAGTTATGGTTTAGTGTCACCTGAATATAACGTGAGTCTGCGGCTGGTGGTCGAGATGATCCTCTTCAGTAGGTCTTCTTGGGTGTAGTTCGTTGTCCGTCTGGATCCTCCATTTAGTTGGTTGTTTCTGTATTGTGGTCTAGGTCATGGTGCTGGAATTCTGCTACTTGGAGTTCGTACAGTTGTTGTAGTAACTTCTCTCCTGGCGTTGATGTTCACTTTTCACATTTGATTCCTTTTTATTTTAACAGCACTGATGTTACCTTTTACATGGTAAGGAACATATCTTACCACTTACTTTTTTATATAAAGAGATGTGTCGGCTAAGTTTTTTATTTATTAAGAATATTTTCTCAACGTCTGAACTACATTACTAGTTTTTAAGTTTCGTTTACGCTACATTGGATTAATTAAATGAGAAGCACTAATTTTATATCGTTTTTTAGCGACATAAACGTAAGTTTAACTTCATGACACATTTTCGAGCTGCTTACATGTCAGAGATTCTCCGGCAACTGGCGTTAGTTTAGCGGCAGGGAGTATGGAAGCTGGCGCGGTTTATGCGCTGAGAGAAAAGTAGTTCGTTCCTTTATTATTATTAATTGTCCATTAATTAACTACAATAAATTATCCTATCTTTTCTTAGTTAGGAGTTAGTTATTTCATTTATTATTATTACGTCTTTTATTTAAATATAAGGATTATTAGTTTTCGCTTAATAACATTGTACTTTGCATGTTCGTACTAGCCTTTTTACACGTTGATACAGGTATCTAGGTACAGAGGGGGGGGTGGATTATACTCTCACTTGTTATAATAACAAAAAATTTATTTTGTGCTATTTAAATTATCTTTAAACCGTCACAACCTCATAAATAAAAACCATAATTACACCGGGTTTAAAGAAAACATGGAACCTATACACATCTGTAATAAAGGTCATCTTTTGAATGCCCTAGAAGAATTTGAAATTTACAAGGCCTCAAAAATACATAAAGAACAATTACTTAATGACCAGGTGATATTTAAGTCTAACACGCTCTATGATACCGCATTGAAGATAGGAAGTGAAACACGCGTAAAAGCTAGTTGACGATCGGAGGCCGACCAGTGCACTGGGTCACATATCACACGCTTGTGTGTTTTCCATTCATTCATTAATTTATTCATGACTTGTTATATGTGATGTGCTTATGTGCGTTAACATTTTCGACGACCCCTATGCATTAGGGTGAATAAACATTTTACCTGAGGATGGGGATTTATCCCCGAAACATGTAGTACACATAAATAACAGAGATCGCTTAGCGGGTAAAAATATAAGGTACATTATTTAAATTTGATATGAGAAAAAAGTCCAATGACTTTAAAGTATTATCATTTGATTCTATAAGAGATAGGTCTACAGTGTAAGCGAACCGATTTTAGAATTAACTTGATACTTTCTAACAATTTTTAAATCACTTTATTGGAAGATGGGTTCCTGACACAATGAACACTTTGTGTATGATATGCCAGTAACAACTCGGGACTCATATTGTTTATAACACTCATTAATTAAAATTAATATTGAAAACAGTTTTCATTTCAAGTAACTGTTAAAATATAGTAATTTATTTCAAAAGCAGCAATTCAGATAAAAATAGTTAATAATATTAGTTTTGAAAGACTAACTATACTATTATTAAAATTTGTTTGGTATTGACGTTTGTACTGAAAGGGAAACAACGTTGCCAAACTCTGACCACGTGACTTCTACAAGTTGATAAACACGAAACAATGATTCACATACAAACAACTTACAACACGTTCACGCTCAAGGTCATTTAATACGCTTTTCAAGACAAAACAGTTTACTTTTAAAACATGATATGATATCTCTTAATGTACTTTTAATTACAGTAAGGCATCCAGAGATGCTTTTGTAGTGAAGTCGCGTAGGGCGTAGCTTATATCGTAGTGAATACGATTATTTAATGTATGGTTGCAATAACATGTACGTATTATACTGTACATTACCTTAATCATAGTGCACACTAACCTGTTCACAATCCCGTAAAAAATCTTTTATTTTGTGAAATGACATGAACCGTGTTACGCAAATTCTAGTTAAGTCGAACTATGGTAATATGAGATCTTACTTAATATTTTGGTATGGATTTAATAACATAATAATTTACTCGAAAAACGTGATAAATAATTACTCTATTATTATATCATGAACTTAATAAATACAGATAATTTGGTATTAACCAAGCATAAATATTTGCGAATTCTTCATAAATGAAACTGCCTATAAATAGTGAAATATTAATTTATAATTGATAGAAATTGTAATATTGGACTAAACATTTCGTTTGTTAATTTTTGTTTAGTTAAAGATTAAATTAAATACTTTTATATTGCAATTTTATATTTAACATTATTTCTAACATTAAACAAAATAAAAACTTACGTTTATAATGGGTGAACTCCGCTTAATGTAAGTTAGAATCACTATCTTCAGATTCAACTGATTCACTGTCACTCGAACAATTCACAGAAATGATAAAATTTTCTACCTGCTGTTCCACTATACCTTCATTTTTCCAAGCGTCTTCAATAACTGACTTGGTATGTTCGACTACCTTCTTCCAGTCTTCTCCAGTAATCATTTGCATGGCTTCATTTGTTAATTTTTCTACTTCAGTCATCGTGAATTTTGTAATATTTATGGCAATGTATTTTTTAACCCTGGCCCATATTAGTTCTATGGCGTTAAAGTGACAATGATATGGAGGCAACCGGATGACTTTATGACCGTAACTTTCAGCCAACTCGTCAACAATATACACAGGAAACTTTAGTTTATCAAATAGTACAAATTCCATCAACTCAGCCTTTTTCATATCCTCTGTCAATGGAATGTTTCGACGTTTTAACCATTCAACCATCTCTTCTTTTTTTGAAGCCATTGTTGGAGCCTTGTCTTTAATCACTGAATGATATGGGGCGTTTTCCATCACGATCAGTGAATTGGGAGGAATATTCTTTAACAGGAATTCTTCAAACCATGTTTTAAATTTGTTGTGATTCATTTCTTCATGATAGTCAGAAGTCTTTTTCGATTTAAATACATAGAGGCAATTGGGAATAAACGCCTGAGAATTTCCGGCGTGGATAATTATAAGTCTTCCACCTTGTACCAATTCGCACTGGCATAGTTCCCGCCGTAGAATCATCCGACCAACACTTTTTTAAAGAATGTCCTGCGTTCACCCATGTTTCGTCAACCCAGACGACGTTATTAAAATTTTCATTTATTACACCCCTAAGAAGTCTACAGCGAGAAGCAACTACGTGTTGTTGCTCCATTAATACTTTTCTACCCGAAACGGTAGTAAATTTAAATCCCAAATTTTTAATTACGGACCGTAAAGACGAGTGGCTACAAGTGAAAAGCTCTGCATCATGAAGAGTAACGAGTAGCTTTTTTATTGTAGGATACTCTTTACGACTGTGATACTCATATACGTGGCGACGGATCCCATCTTCTCCAAAAGCATCCAGATTAGTAACACGTTTTTCTATCCGTCTTTTTTTACCTGGTGTTTCCAGTTTAGAAGGGCCAGCTTCCTTGCTTTGTTTAAACTTCTCCTTACCTATCATTACGACCGTATTTTTACTTATAGAGAGTGCAGCTGCTGTTCTATCAACAACTTGACTACCTGAAATCAGAGGCCCACCATGTTCCTTCTCTTTCTCGAAATAATCTCGTAGAGAACAAACGAATTCTCTGGACTGCCCTGTAATTGGTACTCCATGACCGGAAATACGTGTTTTTTCTTTTACCGGGTGTATTCGCGGTCGACCACGCTTTTTCCCAGTTTCCTCACTTTCAGACATACCTTCTGTTTGAAAGCAAACGCGTATAGGTTAAAGCTGTTACGTATTTTAAAGAATTCAAAATTTAAGAATGTAGATATTTATACAGATTGTTTTAAAATAAAAATCCCATGCACAAAGTTCCGTAAAATGAACAAAATAAAGTAAATTTATACTTAGGTAAACATGTTATTTAAACATGCTTATGCTTATTTAGTTAAAAATAGATTCTCACGTTTTCACTACACTTAGTTAATTAGTCAGAAATTAGTTAAGTAATTAGAAATTAGTTAGCAATAAACTTGTACCTGCAACACAACTATTTAAGTATTAAACTAACGTACACCCACGAATAATCAAACAAGTGTAACCGAGAACACAGCACTCTTAACAAACAGACTTTGTTACATAGAACCTACACTACAGTTGACTCTGTGGCGCAACATTCCACACTGGTTTTAATAACAGCACGTGTGGGATATTATTGGCAACAGTGTGCGTTGCTACGGTTACTGTTTACAGTTTTGAGTACGGCGATTGGTTGAGAGGCACGTAGCAGTCAGTTGTTTAATCAACAGTTCCATCTGTCAATACCAAACAAATTTTAATAATAGTATAACTGATAGGAGCCCAGTAAGTGTGAGCTTTCCAGTCGTCAAACCAGTCTGTTATTTATGATACATAAGTTCAGGTTTTAAAGTTAAGAAAACAAACCCTAGTGACCTCACCTAGTTGGAGAGATGGAAAAAGAATCTTGAGAAGGAAAAAACCTCTTTCAATTTTAATTAGAAAGAATGGAAGAATGACCTTTCTTTCAATGAAATTCCTTATGTGACTGCTTCAGAGATGAGATTACTCTGACATCTCAGTTCCATACTATAATTTTTAATTGCCCTTTTCACAACTCTTTTTATGTCATACATTCACTAAAAATGGACACTCCATTTTGCTGAGTTGTGATTCTGTTTCATTGTGAAGCATTACACACTGCAAGTCTTGCTTAATACATTTTTGCCCTTCCATTACCTTCACCAGGCAGTTGTGCTCTCCTCTATCTTTGTTCCAAATTCGTAACTCCAGCTTTCTGCATTCATGTGCACATGATGATCCTTTGTACAACTATAACAGCCTAACATTATTGAACTTAAACACTAAACTCTTCTACTCAAATCACTTCACTTATGAAAGGTGGATCAAATATAAGCCGTACTTTTTGATTAGCAGCTGAGGAAGTGAACAGACCACAGAGTAATCGTGAGCGGGTAATGATGGGGGATGTCTGATGTCAGCCCTTTTCTGTGCAAGTTTCATTTCTTGTCAATAGCTCAACAAGTGGTGGATGGAGTGTGTTTCGTCCATTGCACAATGTATCATCAAATTTCTTACCAAAGATAAGGTCATACCTGCCGAAATTTTGAGGAAGTCAAGCACAATTCAGGGAACAAACTATTTCAGAGACTCAGCGTTTCATTAATACAAAAAAGATTTATCCGATTGGAAATCTGTGGAAAACCAATCCCACCAACAACGGCCATAGACAAGTGCCGGTCAAGGCTGAAACACCTTTGTCAGCAGAGAAGGTGCTTGCAATAGTTTTTTGGAACACTGTGCGTGTTTTTGTTGATAGATTTTTATAATGAATGCTGCTCATAATTGTAAGCTCTGGAAATACATAAGCTACCTATCGTAACAAACAACATCAGCGATCAGTGCAAGACGTTATTCCATGACAACGCAAGACCCCATACCGCTGCATTAATGCACAATACGCTAAAAAATTCACTGCACACCCCTGGAATAGCTTCTTCACAGTCCACTCTGCTATTACCACTTGTTCAGCGACAAAGTTTGACTATGTTGTGGGGCTAGAGGAGTTCATACACACGGCTGGCTACAAACACGTCCTTTATCTTTCTGCAAGGAAGGAATAAAAAATATGCTGATTCATTAGAAAAATTGTGTTTCTAAATCAGGAGATTATGTAGGGAAAAAAATTAACTGTGTACTTTTTAACTGAGTCAGCAATATTCAAAATAAAATTTTAGTTCATATTTGATCCGCCTTCATTAGTCTGTATGCAGATGAGACATCGTGATTATGTCACAGTTTATTCAAGACCCTAGAATATTGTTAATATTTGTGTTGAATGTGTCAGATGCTATATTATTTTTTGAATTTTGTTATGAAAATCTTGCACATATGTCTACTGTAGGCTTAAGTTGAAAACAAATAATCAGATTTTTTTAACATACATACATACGCATAAGTGCATACAGCCACGATTAAACTAAAAAAATATTCAAATTTCAAATTAAAAATAAATTGGAACATTTATTATCAGTTATTCCTTGTTGTTCCTGTAATTAATTATTGATAACATCCTGTGTACGAGATTATTCTTCTCCAGAGCTTGATTATCGTCTCCTCTTTTATAAAAACTAAAAGAATTAGATATAGTGACTACTTACTTGCGTGCATGTGAACAAGTTTGAAAATGATAGTACAGTTATAATAAATGTTAAAGGTATCATAATTATTTTCACAAACGAATGTTCTTCAGTTTGACAGCTTATAGACTGAAGATTATACATCTGTCTAATTCAAGTTCCCAAATTTCATATCAGTATTGTATTGCAATTATCAGAAATTAAATTAGTCTAAGTTAAAGTGAACATTCAGCATGATATATTCAGCGTGATATTTCTCGTTTCTTTGAAGTATCCTTTTACTAACTTTTGAATTAGAATAAAACAGAAGAATTTGCATTACATATTTATAAATTGGTGCGAATGGATTATATCAAGGTTTGTCATGTCGTGACTTTAGTTTTTTTATTCACATTTAAAGATATATATCATGTGGTGATATAAGAATGTGTATGTGTGATCTGACATATATACAAATGTTATTATTTTGTTATGTTCAGGACCATCATCGAGTGGGAATGGAGGTGCTCCAAACAGACCTCTACCACCAACACCTGATGAAGAGGAAAGCGGAGATCGTACACTTGTGATGAGACGGGTAAGCATGCTTGTTAATTAGTCTCATTATGCACATTTTATTAATTAACTGTACATATACTTAAAAATCACTGAATGTCTGAGTTAATCAGTATTATTATTGCATTCATGTTTAGTATACAATAGTCAGAGAATACAACTTTAGTCTCACATTACAAATGTATATTTGTACTGGATTTACAAATGCATTAAAATTTGTTTTAAACAAACCCAGTTGTTTCAGGTTTCGTGAACATGTTGCCTATTGCATACACATATCTGTCGGGGTTTGTTAAGAAACTAAATTTGTGATTTTGAAAATTGTTTATTTCATTTTAAATATCCTCTGAATGAAGTTGAAGCAGGGAAGTGCCATCTTAGTCTTGGCTACTGAAAGTAATAACATATTTGTACTTTATGAGCCAATTTAAAAGTATTGTAGTCTGTTATATGTTCAGTAGCGATTGCTTAACTAAAAATAAGTACTTTGTGAGTTAGTAAAAATTGGATTTACCCTTAATTCTTTTTTTTCCAACTCTTAATATTTGTAAGCTTCAGTTTGTGTTTCAACAGCTACGGACAAGTTTCTGCTTAAAAATTGAACGCACTTGTTATCAATGTAAGTGCTTTATCAAAGTGCACATGGTTATGCATCCAGATTGCACATGTATGGAAATGGAAGTTACACAAGTCACTTTAAGTAGAACGATTCTTTCGAATAAGATAACAGTTTTAATGCCTTGTCTGATTCGCTTCTATCTATAGTGATAGGTTTGTATTAGGTTCAGAATTGTTGAATGAATTCAGGTAAACTAAGTCAACAGAAAATATTGCTCCCCAGGAGATAATTGTTAAACACACCAAACCTCTTGCGTGCTTCACATTTTGTAGTAGTTGTTTTCAAGTAATGTATTTCTCCAACTATAGTAGTTCAGCAAAATAGTACAAATAAATTGTATTCAAAAATAGCAGTATTTGAACATCGTCTTATTCCATGCATTATGTTATCAGCAGCTGATCTGTTGGAACTCATGACAAGCTTTACAAACTTATATTCATATAGTATTCTGAATGATATGAGAGATATGTGTGGGGAGTGAAGATTCAAAAGCCACAGTTTAGTTTTTATTTATTATTTATTTTCAAACCTTATACGCATCTACACGTGTGTGTCTATTTTTTAACACAGTCACTGCCACTCTTTAAATACTTAACAAGTTTGTGAACCAATCAGTTTTTGTTTCACAAATCATTGAAATCTGCAACTGTGGAGTAATACTATGTCCTTTCTTTCACCTTATCATTATTTTCAAACTTTTTTGTGGCTGTTGTTTCAT
The DNA here is from genome assembly GCA_034769895.1 of Magicicada septendecula. Classification (NCBI taxonomy): domain Eukaryota; kingdom Metazoa; phylum Arthropoda; class Insecta; order Hemiptera; family Cicadidae; genus Magicicada; species Magicicada septendecula. The sequence goes on along the minus strand of CM068370.1, from coordinate 460,049,204 downwards.
GAGGAAACAAGTGAAAAATCATTGAGGATGAGGTGTGGCTGTGTGCAGATGATCCAAAACATAGGTTTGTGTTGCCAACAATTTCCAGCTGATGAACGTTGCAGAGGTGACATGTGCAGTATAACGCTGAGCATTTTCATGGAACAAGAAGACTGTGCAGTCAGCCTTACTCCCCATTGAAGTTTGCGTTGAAGTGTCTTTAACATTTCACAATATGCATTAGGAATAATTGTGTCATTTGGCTTATGAAGTCGACACCTCTCTAAGAAGTATAATCATAATATTTTGGGTGAAATCAATGTTTTTTGTTTAAATTTTTTCCAGACAATGGAGTACAGAAACTCTTAACTCCTTTCAATGAATAATAAAGTGTGAGAACGTGTAAGAACCTGTCCAGTTTTCCTTGTGATCATCTGTTAATATTTTGAGCATCCAACCTACATATAGACAGATTTTTCTTCACGATTTTATGAATCATAATCACACTTCACAAATAAATTTATGCAATGCTCTTGTTGAATGTAGATCTATACAAATACCTTCTTTTGTTTTATGAAGAAAGTCATCAGAGATTCATCACACTGCCCTTTTCTTTGTTGTGAATGTTAGGCTTCACATATAGTGAGATTATTGGTCAGCGCTCTCATAAATAAAAATTACTCATACCTCTTACTATGAGGTATCAGAATAACCAACAGTAACAATCTTGTTTACCATCACTGCGAAAATACGTCACAGACTAGATATGGTGTGTCTTTATTTACATACAACCCTCATAAATAAGTGATCATCAGCTGGATTGAGCTCAACCAACCTTGAGTCAATTTGAAAGTGAATGAAGCTTCACTATGCACCCTTGACGTCTTCTTGCATAATGTTCAACTTCACAATGAGTGAACTATGATTATTTGAAGTATTAACTCTTATGTGCATGTGTGGCATTGATAATGCTCTGGTCTCTGAAAAATTGAAGAAGGAGGAAAATGCTAGTTGGTTGTTGTTTTGTTATTTGGGTAAAGCCTGGGGTGCAGCTTATGTTTTTTGGCCAGTCGGTTGGTGTCTATCATAAAATCATCAGCTGTCTCCAGGCAGATACTTTTAAAACATACAAATTACAAATAACATAAACACTAGACTATCTCCAATGTTTTACATGAACTACCAGTAACTATACATAAGTAAGCAAAACAATTTCCAGAATCCAGTTAAAAAGTAAACGAGCAGTTCATTCACATTGAAAAGATAAAAGAACTTATTCAGTGCACACACTTGAGCAATTAATTCTACATTGGTTTGTATTGATAAACTTGGGTTTCCTGAACAGCCTTTGTTTAGTTCTTTGTGTTGGAGTCAAAGTGTCTGCAACATGAACGACTGGACTGTAGCTTGGAAAACTCAAGTTTTATCAATGGAACATCTTCTGTGAAAGCCTGAAAGCTTACATTAATTTGTATTATTTGTATGTCTGATGTTTAAAAATTATTTCCATGAATTCTGCTACCAATTTCTGGTATACCAAAAACGTTACTTTTAAAATTAAATTGGTGATGGCTAATATCTATGTTTTCAAAGTAAAAAACAAATTTCCTTTCAGTGTTAACATTTAAAGATGGTATTTTGCTTTAATGTGACTTGAAATCTCATGTGCCTCTGGTGGATGGTAATGTTCAAGACAGGTTTTATTAACTGTATAGTAACAACAGTTGGGTTTTTTGGCTTTTTTAAAACAGTTCCAGGGAGGAATATAGATTATAAGTTAACTGATAATAATTGAAATAAAAACATTAAAGCATTTAAAAGATGTTTTACAGTTACTGTGTGTGTGTATGTGCTAGGGTAGACTAGAATTCTGGCCACAGCAGATGGTGTTTGCTGTTTTTTTTTGTATCAAGTGATATCTTCACTTTAATTCCTTTGCAGTGATGATCGTTATTGGTTGCAGTTTATGTCTTTGTTTTTTAATGTTTGTGTTCCTTTCACACCTGCATGTGTGAGTTGCGTCATCTGTCTACTGGTGTATACGGTTAACACATTAAATTGCCCTGCATGTTGGCTACTTTACTAAGTAAGGTGTCAGATGAGAATGGGACTTTCCTGTCACAATCTTATAAAACTTTCCATTGTTGAAGGAGAAATTGTAAGCTTTTCTTTGCAAGAGATTTTTTTTCAATGTAGACGACATCTGTTTTATATTTTGTGTAAATAAGTATTTGTTGCCAATTTAAGTCAGGATTGTAATGCCGTGTCAGATGTATGTGTAAACAGTTTATCAAAGAAATTGTGTGCGTGTGCGAAACAAATACACCTTTAGAAAATTGTATTCTGTGTACTCAGTACAAAGCATTGTTGTGAAGTGTTGTGTTTATTGTAAGTCTAAATACAGTTTTTATGAATACTTTTGAAGAGCTTAAATCCACAGCTAAGCATCCACTTTGGAAAAGCCTCATGCAGTTGTATTGTGGCTTTTGAAGTAGTGCTACATTAATTTTGTTTTTCTTAGAGGTCTCCAAGTTGTGTTTATCAGCAGCTTAGGCCCATGAAAAAATTCATTTTTTTTTATATAGGTCAGCGTTTATTTGAGAAGTATGTGTATGCGTGAAAATATTGTTTTCATTGTAGCCATTGAAGCAAATTACACTAAATTACATTAAATAGGTATGACAGAATCAGATTTCCTGTAACTTCAAGACACAACAGAATAACGTGATTTACTTTGGAACATTTGTGTGTTCTTTTTGTTGTTATTGTCATAGAACACTTGAAGATCATTAGCATAGTGTTACAATTTTCATTAACACATTATGTAATACATACATAACACGCGCATGTAACAGGCCAAACATGACACATTTCACCTCTAATGAGTTAAAATTTAATTCTTTTAGATTGTGAGTAGTTTTCATCCTTTATGTAAGTTTAAAACTTTCAATCCTGGCCATTTTAGGATAGAGATTACCTGCAGCCCATTTTTTTGTTTCCCTATTTTTCTTTTAATATGAAGATTTATCTGAAATTACATGACTTTTTAATGAAAAAATATATATCAAATTAAGGTTTTAAATCTGTACTTTTACAAAACATAAAAATAATTTTTGTTTGAGAATCAGAAAAACCTTAATATTACTGAAACATGAGGAGTTAAGTTAGAAAAATTTGTTTAAATGATCATTTTCAAAAAATAAGTTTGATATATTACTACAGTGCCAAAAATAACAAACCAACATACTAATTATGTTCATATCCATATCAAAGCGAAGTAGGCAAATATGCAATAAATAACACACCAAAAAGAGCCCTTGTAAGTTTGACATGTTGATCAGTGGGTTCAGCATAGTGAAACTAATCACAAAGCATAATTCTGACACATCAGTGCCGTGGATTTCACTGTATACGTAAAAAACGTCCATCTATACACACAAGTAGTAGTAGCCCATCAATTCTGATATAGAAGATAGCAGTGATGAACGTAGAATTTATAGGCATCAGGATTATCATCAAATTGCCATACTTTTTTAGCCATTGATTTGAAAGTGTTAAATTAACAAAAGTGTTTTATTAAAGACATAAGAGTATTTTATAATATTTTAGTTCCCAAAAGGTTTTTATCGAAAAGAACTTTTAAATTTCTGACTATTATTTTTTCATGTCAACTTTTGTACACTGAACCAATTTTTTAATACAAATTATAAAATAATGTGCAGAAAAATGTATCTTAAAATTTTGAGATCAGAGAATGACATTCTTTATATGTATTTTGTGTGCATGCGTGTGTCTAAATATTGATGTCAATAATGACATGTCATCAATAGACCTATCTTTATTTATAGTAAATAGTTGAAGATGACCATGATACATGCACAGAAATTTCAAAGTTGTAGATATACATTGTTTTGTGTAATGCAAGGAGCACATGGTATAACATTTTTTATGAACTTCAGAATTAAGAGAATCGTGCAAAGTTTTAAATTATAAATGTCTGACGACCTATAGACATGAAAGTTGGAGGTCTCTAATTTTATTTTAAATTGAACATAATTTTTATATTTTTATTACATTTCATGCATTTATGTTAATATTTGCTTTATTTGTGTGTTGTTGATGTTGTGTGCTTAGTTTGATGTTTGTAACCTAATTTTCTTTACTGTTTTGTGTACATGTTGCTTTGGCGACATTGTGTATGAATTATATAGAAACAACAACAACAGCAAGAACAGGCAAAAAGGCAGTCTGAACTTGATGAACAGTCGTTACTTAAAGACTGGGATTTTGCAAGATTCTTTCAAGGTTTCAATGAGAGGATTGATAAAATGAAAGCAGAAACAGAGGCAGCACAGAAAAAAGAAGAACCTAAAGTAAATGGGAGTGGAAAAGAGAGGGCTAACGATACGATTGGACATAAGAGGAATGGTTCTGATGTTATCAGAGTGTTTAGAAGAGAAAATTCAGACTTTTTTGTACCTTCTGTCAGACATTCGGCGGTGTTTTTAGAATCGAAAAATCTCAGACAGAATCCTTTTAATTCAAGTACAAGAAGAGGATCCGACGTTGCTGGCCTATCTGGTAGATACTCAAGTCCAAAACCAAGTGAACCAGTTTTAACTGATTTTAATCTTGGTGGTGGCGGTAACAGTAGTGGTGTCGGTAGTGGTGGTGGTGGTGGTGTTAATAATTCAGGTAGTGATTGGAAACCAGTACGGCCAAGGCGAGAACGAACTGAAGGTGATATTATACTGCAAAAATCACGGCAAGAGTTACGTGACAGTTTAGAAGCAAGAAGAATTGACGTTGAAATGAGGTTTTCAAGAGAAGCTGAGAAAATGAGAAAACGTAATTCACGTCCTGTGACTGAGGCTGATGTTGGAAATTCCACTTCAAGTTCGGATGAAAGACAGGTTAGTCGGGTAAAATCTACGTCAGGATTACATGTTTTAGTAGTATCCAACACTTTCTTTTTATTTGAATAATATGTATTAACATAGTTATGTCCAAGTGGACAGCAAAATTTTGTTAAGTTGAAATTAATTGCAAATTAAAGAAAAAAAATGGACATTTTAGCATTGTTTTTCTCAGGTATCACAAAATTATGTAAAGAATAAGTAATTAAAGAATTAATTTTATTTTTTAAAAAATAAAATAATTTATTAATAAATTTTTTATAAAAAATATTTATTAAATTAATAAAATTTAAAATTAATTAATTTAATTAGTTTATTTAATTTTAATTTATTAAATTTTTTTAATTTTAATAATTCTAGTATTTAAAGAATCTCTCTCTCTCTCTCACCCCCCCCCACACACACACACACACAATGTATGTAGAGAAAAATTGATTGTACTTTATTTTGATGTGTTTGGAATGTAGAGTAATGAGGTGATGAGATGTATTTTGTGTGGCAGTTACTGTTGCGTTTGTGTTGTAGGGTGAATTGTAAAGTGTTTTCAGTATTTTCATATTATATTAATTCAGACATTAATACTTTCCATTTTTCGTACTGTTAATCAGAGATACCCATTCCCCAAAGAGCATGGTGCATTCCCCCCCAATTTGATTTTGTGGGTAGGGGGGATCACAATACGGAGATATGGAATAACCCCCAGTAACAGTGGAGTTTGAAGGTGGATCTTTAACTAAAAATGTTTGAAAAACTAAAGCCATTTAAGCAATTATTGGAATCAAAAAACTAATGTTAGTCTTTTTATCAAATCGAAAAGGTTTTCTAGTATGCCTAATCAATATCTAAATTATGAGAAATGTAAAAGCCTGGTCAAACCTGGCCTAACATAGTTAGTAGTACATTATGTCTTATCAAGATAATCTGACTTGATATTGTAATTGCATTCTTTTTCTTCACTGATTTGTTTGATTTACGATGCTTGTAAAGGGGGTAATTGGACCCCTCGTTACGTAACTGGCTTAAATTCATGTAACTTCTGTTTCCAACAAGGGCTTATGAAAGGTAAAAGAAAAAATCCTCCCCCAAAATTACAAAAATTCTCTTGAAAAATCCCCCCCAACAAAAAAATTCCAATGGTGTGACTTGCACCGTTGCACCATGCTGTGAGCATCCCTGCTGTTAATACAGTTTACATTTTGTAGAGTTAATTCAGTATTTTGGGGGGGGAGATGCTGTCACATGGCGATGTTCTTTACTTAATCACTTATAAACTCAAGTGTCTACTTCAGGTCTTCAATCAGAAGTTAGTTTTATATACCTTCCTGAATTGTCTTCGACATCAGTTATGTAGGAGAATGAGTATGTAGAAAGAGACTACAAGAAGTGCTCACACTTGTGTTCTCTTAAGTTATTGATTTAGTGTGAATTCAGAAGATTACTATGAACAGTGTGAGAGTAATATAATATTACTCAGGAGAGTTGCTTCTTAGAGTTTTTCTTTTTTAATAATTTAATTACTATGTATTATGCTTTACTTCATTTATTCAGTTTAGTTTGTAAATTAAAAAAATTCTTGTGCCATTGCAGATTGTTTTATATTTTTGTCATGATATTTGGAATTCATTTCCATTAAGTATTGGTGGCTGATTGGTTTGCCATATGATGTTATGATTGTTTTGTAGTGGAAAACTATCTAAGCCTTTTTTTTTAGGAAACTCAAAGAAATTTGAAGATATCCAACTGTGAAGTTATAATATTATATAAATTTATACAGCATTATCAATTACAGTACAATACAACATGTGGCACTAATGATGTTCAGTTTTAAATACATAATATTCAAGTACTCTTAAAGTGGTTATGTCTGCTGTTGACAGTTGATATGTAGAAGTGATTTTTGTTTTTTTTTCCTTTACAGTTTTTTAACAAGTAACTGTTCAATTTGTTTTGTTTTATAAGCATTGTTTGGGTACGGTTATGCTAACATTGTGATTAATGCTAGTAAGAAGTAATATTACAGTATACAAAATTAGGATTAAGCAAACGAAATCAAACAATGCTAAAATTCCATTTATAAATTGTCAGTTAAATACATACTAAATTAACAGTTGGAAATATAATTAAGAAGTTAAGTGTTCTGGGGTTGACTGTATTTTTATTGTCATCTAGGAGTTAAATATTATGTATTGAAAGTGTGCAAAGTTCTTAGATGGAGTGGAGATTTTTGGTATTCTTTACAGTTCTTATTGTATTATTCAATTTAATTCAAGTTTAAATACTTCTATTGGGTTTACACGCACAAATACTAATTACAGGCCTGACACAAATCGACGGTCACAATACTCGTAGTTAATAAACATAAAGTCAGGTGACAAACTCTGTAACACGAACACGCACAAATATTAATTATACCACAGACCAATGCTACGGTACTCACAATTAGTAAATATAAATTCAAATGACAAACTTTGTAACAGCAACACGCACAAGTATTAATTATACCACAAAGTGATTCTCACGATACTCAAACACATTACACGGTACTCGTACTCATGATCAAACACGGTAGTCTAAGAACACATTCAAGTGACAAACTCTGTAACATGAACACGCACAAATATTACCCTATACTTGTAATACAAATCAATGCTCATTATATTCACAGCTGTAAAACATACATTCAAATGACAGACTTTTGAGTATGACTGTAGACTGCTCAGTGGGGTGAGATGCGCTTGCGCGTTTGTCCCTGAACTCCCTTAGTTCACTTTTTTCCGCATTCTTTGTTAATGTTGTCTAGTATTACTATTCTGTATATGGCCATTCGTTATTCACGGTTGTTTCTGCTATTATGTAAAGTATCTTTGTGTCCAATATTTCACAAGCAAAGCAAGTATTTCAGTACATTTAAAACAGAAATACAAGTCCAGATAAAAATAAGAGAAAAATTCTTTGTAATTTTTCATATGAAGTGTATACACATCATGGCCACCAAATAGGTATGTAGTATTACAATTAATGTGTAAATCATATATGAATAATTAAAAACTAAGCGCTTAGTCAGGAGACATTCCTTGTTTGTAAACATGTCACATAAATACATACATACAAATGTGTAAAAGCATTTATATTGTATGTAATACGTTACATATTGTGTGTGTGTGTGTGTGTGTGTGTGAGAGAGAGACAGAGAGAGACTGTTATTTTTAAGTACATTAAATACATTTTGATCTAAAAGAAAGTCTACATTCATCTATAATAAAAATTCTGTTCTTCTAAAACTGTTAAGTAGCACATCTTAATAGTCACACCTAATTATTTGTTAAGTGTATAATAATTTGTTAAGGTTTATAGGGTAAAGTCAACCCCAGAATACAATTTTAAGTACTGATATGCAGAAATTGATGTGTTTTGATAGTAGTAGCAGTTACGTATTAATGTACTGTATGTTTTGTGTTCTCTTTATAGTAACAATTAATTCAGTCTTCATTTCATAATCTGTAACATGTGTTTTATGTTTTGTTAGTAATCTTTTTTAAATTTTAATTGTTTTGAATACAGGTTGTTCTTTTTGTAATTAAAGAACAGCTGAAATTGGTAGTAATAACAATAGAATTGTGTATTCATACATGTTTACATGTGTGTGTTGTAGATACATTATTTGTAATTGATAAATTCAGCGAGTGCCTGAAATTGTTATCTATAATAGGTTAGACATTTAACAAAATTCAGTGTGTAGGAGTATGAAATATGAAATTGGAATTTCTATGAAGTAGGCATTTTCTCAGTAGTACAGTGATATATTTGTCGTGTGACAGAATATATTTTGTTCCTATGACCAATTTTGTTACATAAAAGCAATATTGCTCTTTAGAGGGAGGGATTCGTTAAGAATTATAATGGATCAAATTGTATGTCGACCTAAAAAGAACTATATCATAAATATAACAGCATTTTTTTAGTTCTTGAAGTGGTTATAGAGGTAGTAAAAAACGGAATTAAAATTTTTGTTGTCAAACAAATTAGGGCTGTGGAAAGTCTTCTAAAATTATTCCATACAAAACTCTATGACCGTAGAAAATTGTTACTTTCCCAAAGCATACTAGTCATCCAAAGTTCCCAGGACTTGACGCTGTAGATTGAGATTTGGATAGAACTTAACAGAAGTTTATTAGTTGTTTATTAATTCGAATTAATAAAAACAAAAATTAACTAATAACACATTGTCCAGTGTATTATTTAACATTGTGAAATTGGACAACTTAGCAGAACAGTTGTTCTTTGTAAGTCAGACAATTTTGTATGATATAAACTGTTTACTTTCTATTGTGGTTGGATAATACTATCAAGAAATAGTAATACAATCAAGCCAGTGAAAATAATATTAGACTCATTGATTTCATTATTTAACAAAGTTAACAACTGGATAGAACTGTTTTGTTTCTGCAGCAGGATATCATGTATTATTGACAACTGTTATGTTTGAAATAATTCTATACACGTATTAGCTTATGTTGAAATAATGTTGTAACAAAATTTTTTATTTGAACTGACATTGAAATTCACTCGATTAAAAAATGAAAAATCCATTAATATGTTAAATTTTAATAATTAAAAGAGGCACATCCTTATATCCTTGTCTTTAAAAACGTTACACCCATATATTATTTACAGAAAATTTTACTGCGTTTGATCCATATTGAATCCTCTAAGTGGCATATTGTAAATTTTGTGTAATGTAAGTTGTATTTAACTAATACGAAAGCAGCAAAGAAACAGTAGGCAGCATTATTATTAAAGGAATTGGCATTATTATTATTATTGAGCAAATTAAATACTCATACACCAACTCATTGTGAATATTCAATTTCACTTATTATAACCCAAAAAATTAGAATGAATTTTAAGCAGAATTTTAGGCTGTTTCCAAAATTCATCAATTTCAAATAATGTGCACAACATATGTGTGTATAATGTTGAGTGTATGTATACACAGTTTCATTTTATTTTAATTTTGTTTATAAAGGGTTCATATTAAATTATAAGCTTACCTATTGCTAGACAGATAACGCTTTCTGTAACAATATAGAATAGCGGTTTTGTTTATGCTTTATTAGTTACTGTTAGGTTAGGTTAAAAGGTGCTAGATTTTAAAAAATTAATAGTTCTATTTTTAGAAATACGCATCCGCAGAGTTATTTAAATAAACAGTTTTATTAATTATTCCTGTCACGTGTTTTGGTATGGTGGAGGCATTTGTTTGCACTGGATTTATGAAGTGTGTTCACAAGATTTTTATGAATTATTTTTCACTTTGGTATACCTATTTTATACCTTTACCTTTTAAAAATAATCGGATGTATCCCTCTATAAATATCCATCTGTTCCAACAAATCTTAACATTCAGTGTTATTTGCTTCAAATGTGTTTTAATACGATCAGAATTTTTGACCTCCAGACTTTTGAATTATCTCTTATCTGTTTGATTAATAAAAATAAAATTTTGTAAATTTGAATTTTTGTAAGCATTACATGTCTGCCAGTAATTCTCTCATAATTTTGCGATGTGATGTGCCTTGAACAATGCAAGTAATGCTTATTTAAACTTTGGTTTTGTATGACGATGTTTTATCGTTTATTTATTTATTTTTTGCTGACATTTCATATCAGTACATAGTATTTACATCAGTTCGGAACATTTAAATTCAATTAGTTCAGTTTTCAGTTTTTCATTTCAATGTGTAGTTGTATGTGAAGCCCTCACTGTTCCTGAACTTTATTTACAATTTGATTATGCTTATGTAGGTAGTGGACCATTCCTCTTAAACAATTTGAGAGCTATGTGGTAAATTGTAAGTCCATTTTAGGTATCTGTTTTTATTTCCTTTCAAGATTCACTGAAATAAGTGGATATTTAGGTTAACTATTTTTTTGGGACTGTTTTAAAGATGAATTTTTTTTAAACAATATGTTAAACTTCAGTTTACTCTTTCTTTTTTATATATTACTAGCTAACCCGGCAATGCTTCGCTATTGCTAGATTTGGGTATATATATATATATATATATATAGATTAAGTGAACACAATTTAAAGTTTGATATCAATTATTGTATTTATTTAAAATTATGTATTTACATATACATCATTATTTTTGTGTTTTCTATACATTCGTGGCCTTACATATTAAATATCTCCGTATATACTACGTTACGTGACTCGCCATCTGGGGGCAAAATAAACAAATTTTCTTTGGAAGTAACACGCAACAGGGCCACGTAGAGTTGACCATGAGAAAAACATTCTACTCTCAGGTCTAGGCCTGTAACGTTTAGAGTTTGGCCCTGTGCTTTATTAATGGTCATACTGAAACATACTTTTACTGGAAATTGGAGCCTTTTAAACTGAAATGGTAGGTCGGTGGGTATCATTGGTATTCGAGGGACCAAAACAGTTTCACCGGTTCCACACCCACTGAGGATCGTGCACTCAAGTAGAAAATTTTTTAACGATTTTATTAGCAATCTTGTGCCATTGCACAATTTTGGTGTGTTTAGGTTGCGGAGTAATATTATAGGGGAACCTACCTTTAAAATGAGTTTGTGGGGAGGAGTTCCAGGAGGAGTCAAAGAATTTAAAAAATCAGTTGGATAATGTACCGCCTCTTCTCTGTCCATGACAGTATCAACTGAATGGTACATTTTAGACGGCGCATCAAACCCAGACATTATCAAGTCATTTACTTTATTGACTTGTTCGTTAGTTGGACACAGTATAGCTCTCTCCTTAAACCAACTCTGCGTCTTAATAGAAATATTTGAAAGGTCCGGGTAAACCTTTTCTATCAAGTCCTGCAGATTTGAGGACAAAACACATAGGTCACTCAAATCAATTTTTCCATTTCTGGTTGGTAATTCACCATTACCTATTTGAAGTAAAACATCAGCAAAGGCCCTACCATTTTGTCCAGATGAGGAAACCCTCATATTGGCTTTTAGTTCCAGTTTGGTTACATCTGGCCAAAGGTAAGACCTCTTTAGTGATGCGTTGACTTCATCAGCTCTCGTCCCTCTTGCTACAACTGGTAGTATTTGGCAAAAATCTCCAGAAAATAAGACAGTGCAACTACCCATTAATGTGTTGTTATTTCGTAAGTCTCGCAGTGTTCTATCCAACGCCTCAACAAAGCTTTTATGTGACATGGAAGCTTCATCCCAAACAATCAACTTGCAATCCCTTATTAATTTAGCTGTGTCGCTTTGTTTTGGTATGTTACAAACGTTGGATGCGTCGTCAGGGCAAATCTTAAGTGGGATCTTGACCAGTAGCGTGTGCAGTGCGACCGCCTTCCAAGAGCGTAGCTGCAATGCCGGACGAAGCCACAGCGAGAGCGATTTTTTTCTCTGACCTTATTTTGGTGAGCAATAAATTAATTAAAAATGTTTTGCCTGTACCTTCAGGGGCATCAAGGAAGAAAAGTTTCCCTTTGTTATTGTTAATTGAGTTCATTACTGCATCATAAACCGTTTTCTGGTCCAAGTTTGAACGAATCTCATTTTGAACAGTTTGTAACAGACGGAAGTTATCGTAGGACGTCTCTCGTAAATAGTCTCTGTTGGCAATCAGGCTTGTGTTGTTTGACAGAGGTAATCCAAAGTCTTTGACGGGTTTTCCACAAATAGATTCTACCACTTTGTTTAACTCCAGCAAAGCTTCGTTGAAAATATTGGCATCGTAATTTATCTCATCTGAAGAACATTCCTGTCTTCTGCGGTACAATATGTCTTCAGCCATACTTTCACGATGATTTTGCCAAAGACTAAGGGGGTCCGTAACTTGGCAAAATGTTATCAAAATGGCAAATAAATGTCTGAGTGATTGGGGTGTATTAGAAACACCAGCTTCAGATAACGTTTTCCCATTGGGAATCATCTTCTAACAGACCCATTGATATGCACGCTCCTTGAAAGGTATCGTGAGTTACTCCTTCGACAGTTCTTAGGCTTGCAAAAGACGTCGGACCTTTGACTATGTGGAGCAACATCCGTAGGTAAAAGCATTCGCTATTATTCGGGTGAACTGCGTATACCCTCCCAAGAGCGTCTGTTTGTTTTACTCTTGGATGGCCTTCGACTGTAGTTCCTTGTTTTCTCCGTGGGAATGTTTTAGTAGACTGATTCCATGTATAAAACCCAGGGACCTTGTCGTATGTCAGAGTTTTTGAAAATTCATCATCGGCACATAATTTGAAAAAGGCAGTCAATATGGTGTCACGTGGATTGTTCACAATGTCGTTGACGTTATTTTCTGTGAAGAAAACTCTCTGTCCATTTTCTAAATGAATTGCCAAGTGAGTAATAGTAGGTGCCCATTCATGTATGTCAAAAGAAAAAATATGCCAAACTGCTTCTGAACTGCAAATGTAACGACCTGACTGAACTTGCTCCACTTCATTTCCAGATTGTAGGCTAAATGTAGCTTGATCACTGCCTATGTTGATATATTTTGTGACATATTTGATCGACTTTACAGAGCTACATATTTCCACATTGATATGGGCGTCAACTATTTTGAGTAACAGCGGATTGTGAGGCACAACCCATCTGTTATCAATGTCATAATGTTGGATGGTAGCGGATTGTCCGCCGTCCTCAGGTGATAACCTCCGATATTTTGGATAACCATCATCACCTGTCGATGTGTTACTCTGAAATGATTTGGGAAACTGTTTTGAGCACCTTCCCTCAGTCATACATGGAGAATTTGAGTTTAAAGCCCCACATGGTCCATGAATCATGTGTCTTAATACTGTGTCGAACAATACTGGATCGTCTTCTCTTCTTGGTATCTGTGCTGAAATCACGCTGTCGATTTGGTCTGGTCTGATTTTAGTTTTAAGCCATAGTAGCAAATGAATGTGTGGTAACCCACGCTTCTGCCATTCGACCGTGTACATAAAGGCTCGTGGTTCACCAAATATGTGAGCTTTATTAATGAGAGCTAATAATTTATGTATATTTAAGTGGAATACCCTATTCACTATGTCATACCTCTCTTGGGGTGTTCCGTTTGGATGGAGGTTAGTTTTAATTTCTTCCCAGTTTTGATTGCACGTGAACGTAATAAAAAGATCCGGTTTTCCATAATTTTTAACATAGGTCATTGCATCCTGCGTCTTCTCATGAAGATATCGCGGTCCACCAGTTAATAAAAAGGCTATCGATACAACTTAAGAATTGTTGTAACATATTCTGACTTGTTATCATATGTACAAATCGGTGTCATGAACACCCAATAAATGAGGTATTTATTTAATGAATACCTTCGATAAACATCTGGATCCAAAACTTGCAGTTCTGAAGCATATGTCCTATTTACGAATCGTAATTGAATTGTTGTAAAGTGATATAAAATCAAATGAATAAGAGTGAATAAATGTGTTTCATTATTCAAAACTTCCGGGCTTTAGGGCATTGTCAGTTATTAAAATTTATGTTTCTGTTATGCACTGACGTTTCAGCTACTCATGCGGCAGTCACCTTCAGATGAAAAGTATTGTCTCAAGATGTAACAAAAAACCAGCCTGATTGATTACCACTGTAATGGTTTAAACACAAGAAAGACACAAACCTACTACTTACCCCAACTCTGACGCATTTACTGTGACTTACCAAACAGATGACTCCAAATTATTCAAGGTCGCCACGATGTCTTAAGGTGAAACATCGAAACCACAATACTCTTTCCCTTAAGTAATTTAGATAATTTAAATTCCCTTAATTCAACAACTTACCCAGGTTCGTTTTAGGCGAGCTTCTCCGCACGAATCAGGTTATGGTAAGTAGGCGTGATAATTAAGCTAACACATGGTTATGCTATTATTAAAACAATCGTAATTAAACTGTTATTTAATTGTCACTGTGGTTTTGCTTCATTATTTAAAACTGTTGGAACATTTTGTACTCTTTGGTAGGCCTTTTATTACATTTTCGGCCTACCAAACAAAAGACTCCCGAGGCCACGCTTCACTTATGTCTGCTCGGTCTGATGAGTTGTACTGAACTGGGCGAGTTTGGCTCGCATGGTGACGCTATTCGTTCTTTGTGTATATTGCCACATGGTCCCAAACGGATGTAACATTTCACCCCCCCATCTTAACTTATCGAAAGTTCCAGATCTCTCGAGAAGCCGGAAAGTAGTCTTACATTGCAAACACGTGGTGAATTTATTACACAGCACGGCCACGTGCTTTTACTGCGACATGTCTCCTTTGTTCTAACTCCCAATACGTCTCCAACAGTATAATTCATAATAACAGAATTAGTCGTTGATAATTATTAACAATTATTATACAAAAAGTGATTCTACCCTTTTTGTCCCATTACACCACTCTTGGGACAATTCCCTCCACATGTCCCCGTTCTGAAAACAGCCGTCACATAAGCGGCTGGAACAGAGACAACAATTTTATTACTGATCCTAGCTAAGAAGCCAAAAGCTTTAAATAACGACATTGAAGGGGTGGACCATGAAAGCATATGCAAGTTCAAGAATAAGAAATAATACAGAGGATACTAAACAGGAACAGTTAGTGTGGGCATAATTATTTTGGAAATGTCTTTTTTTCTTGAAAGAAGTAAAGAGAATCTCACTTCTAAGATTTCTAAGTTTTCATTTTTACACACAACTGTGTTCTAATGTAATACAATTTTATTTTGTAACATCAGATATTTCTCCAATTCTCGGATGAGGCATCCTCAGTGCGTTGACTGGGATGGATACTATTCCAAAAGATCAGTATCTTCTTTGTTCATGTTTTTTGAAGCATAGCCTCTCTACTGTACTTTGTGTGCTAGCTCCTCTACCAGAGAATCATTCTGAACCTAACAGAACTACCTTTTAGCAAAACCCAGTAAATGACAGGAAAATGAAAGAATTACACATTCATATTCTTATCTGGTAGTAAGCCTGATAATATTTAATCAAATATCTGCGACCAGACATTGTTATCATAGAGCTGAAAATTATTTAAATCAAAGAGCAGAATAATAAAACTGTTGTAATTTCATCAAGAAAAATTTTATTTATTTAAGAAATACATGTATTCTTTAAAACCCCTAAGCGATGGGTCATTTCCTCATCAGGTAAATCCTTGCATCTACTTGGACTGCTTGCATTGTAATAAATTTTTGCGTTATGTTGTGATCTTTAGAATCTGGGATTGTCATCAGAAGCTGAGAGCAGCGCTTGAAAGAGCTAACAAGTTGTTACCTGAAATATATGTTACATTTATTGTTAACAATATGTTATTATGTTAATGTATGTTAATATTAGTGTTACGTATTAACATATATGTAACATATTAATGCTATATGTAATATTGAAAGCTAAAAGCATCAAAATGTGTGAGGCACTTATTTATACACAGAGGGGTATGTTGATGTGCAAGAGTAGCTGTGAGATATGAGTACCTCCCTCCCTCCCTCCTATCGAGGGAAATAATTGTTATAAATGTTACATGGAAGGAAATAATTGTTTGAAATCAGTGGTTCATATTAATTCGTTACAAAATTAAATAGCAATCAAAATCAACCACTCTAAAATTATTAGATAACTGATAATAAACAGATATAATGTTTGCAAAACCAAGGGGGGGAATAACAATAACACTTTAAAATAATAACGGAACTAAAGTGCGAGACATATGTTGGCAACGCCTTCTCTGTTGCAGAGATTTGAAAACAGCCGATTCTTCATTTCCCTCTTGTCTATGCATAAACTGGTTTCTGAGCATATGTCTTTACCTTTCAATACTGCTATATAACAGAAAATCTTGGTTAGAAGAAAAAAGCAGTAAAATTTATATTTTAATGTAATAAAGGATTGATAATTAAAAAATAAAATGTCCTTACATAGCATTATCTTTAAACCTGTAATGTTGTCTCTTTAATATTCAGTTATTATATTAAATGAAAAGAGAATTAAATAAGAGTTATTTCAGAAATGATAACAGAATAAACATACCAATGGAACAGTTATCTATAATTAATATAACATTTCCAAGTAAAAATTAAACTGCAGCCAGTGAAAAAAAATGTACAATTTATTACCTCGGATACCACTATCCAAACCCTATCTCTTTTTTTTTTGAAGCGTTATAAGTTTCTGTTATTATGCTGTTAAAGTTTAGAAGTTTTGTTTCTGATGTCTTAGTCCACAAATTATGATAGTGTATTGTAATACTTGACAAAAGCAAAGGCACTGTCAGTTTGACTTTTATGTTAATTCTTATGGTTAAAGTTGAAGTTTTGAACTTTGTGTCCCCCTTTTAGTCTGTTTATTTAAAGTTCCCAGCAGACAAAGATTTCTGCCTACTCGAATGCAAATATGTACACTAAGTCACAAAATACATGAAGTTCCCATTCCAGTTTAAAGCATCGTATTGAAAAATTGAGAGATGGCATAACCAACGTAATGAAAACTGTATTAATAATTTGCAAAATTGTAGGGTAGTAAAGATGAGTATCGTCCAGGCTGTAGACTTATAAATAGGTGAAAAACATTTTTTTAAGACTTTTAATAGAATTTGAAACAGCGTTAATTGTCTAGCATTAGGTAAGTTATTGTTTCCACACAGTTTGGTCAAGTTCTTTTATGTGTAATAACTTCAAAATTATATTGCTTTATTGCTTTTTGTTAAATAACTTTTGTGTGTTGTTTTATCATAAAATTCTTTATTAACAAATTTTCCTGTTTTTTATGTGTTTTTGTGTTGTGTTCTTTTATTTTTTTAACACTAACTGCAAGTTTTAGTGGCTTCCTTCGCCTTCTTCGGATAATCCAAACAAACAAAAAATTATAGTACAGGAAATTTTTGGCACAAAAAAATTTTTGTACTTTCTGCAACAAGGATTTACGTGTAAGTCATTACAAAAAGACATTCAGAAATCGGCATAAGGATGAACTCTTATAGATGAATTACAATAAAGAATTGAAACCCTCTTTTCCACATCCCATATGTCACGAAAAGGGGAAAAATCTGCATGAAATAGAATCACACCGACACTACTGTCGCGCTTCTTGTAATGAGTGTGTTACAACGCATGCCAAATAATAAACGAAGTGGAATATGCTAGTTTTGTTTTGCATGTAAAGTGTTTTGTGTCCTTTGTTTTTTAAATAATAAACTGTTTTTGTGTGTTTAATTATACAACTTACAACTCTTGAGTTTGTGCTTTGAATGTTTGCATTTGTCTTGTGTTGTAATAAGTTAGTAATCATTTATTTTTTTTATTTAAGCATAGTTTAACATCTTTGTGCTTGTGCTTGTATTCTGTAGAGAGATTTCCTGTTTCATGTAGAAGTTATTTTTAAATAAGTAGTAAACGTTTGAAACATGTCTGTAGCTTTCAACTCATATGTAAATCATGAAAGTGCTAATTGTATTTGTGATCCCTTTTATAATAAGAAAGGACTGTGGACACTGTGGAAATTAAAGCTTATGTTTAATGTTAGCTTTGGAATTTACTGTGTAATGTATCTGGTTATTTTGTAAAATAGGAGGTATTCAAAACTTTGAACAGAAAAATTGATTAGGTTGATTAGGTTGTCTACCAGTGTTTCATAACAAGGCCACTTGTCTGCTAGATACTAACATGTTGTTACGGGGGTAGTACAGTATAGTACAGACTTATTTTCACCGATTCTCTGCTTCCATATAATCTGTCCATGTATTTAAACGGAGGTTATGTAAATGGGAAAATCTTGTAGTTATTCAGCGAGTGTTGAGGATTCCATCCATTCTATCGACTCTTTTTACCAGTGAGAATTGTATCTGGAAACAAGATCTAGAAAAGTGTCGTAGCGATGATTGAAGGTGCTGCTGTCTGGTGTAGGTGCTGCTTGGTTCACACATTGAACTTACCAGGACCAACTCAACCAGCACCTACAGCTGGTACAGCCCCGCTCCCTGACGAGTCGTTAGATCTTTGTTTTTCAGGTGCAGTAATCAGTTGAGAGGACATATATATCAGCCATTTTTAGCCTTGTTATTATTGTTAAAGTAATTTTTACGGAAGCTGATGTTTGCTAATGACCGTTTTTATCCCTTCTGTCATTAAGGAGATATGTTAGGAGGCTTTGAATATGACCAGTAGAAATTACTTTATGACTGTTCAGTTGGTTTTTGAAACTCCGCTTCACTCAGCATATCGTATAATAGGTACACAGTGTGACAGAACAGCAGCGGCAGACATTGTTCTTCTTCTTCTTCTGATAGTTCCTATCCGTTTCGGATGTTGGATATCATACAGGCTGTTTTAACTTTCTGCACTGCTGTACAGAATAAGTCAGTTGTATTCATGCCAACTCATTAAATTTCTCAGCCATGATATTCTCTGTCGTCCAACTCCTCTCTTTCCAAGTAATTTTCCCTGTAGTATGGACTGCAACAAGTAAAATCTCTGTTCATTTCTCATGAGATGTTCCAGTTACTGAAGCTTTCTTACCTTCACTGTGTTAATAATTTCCCTATCTTTCTTCATCTTTCTAAGAACTTCAACATTAGTTATATGTGCTGACCATGAAATGCTCAGTATTCTAACGGTAGAGCCACATTTTGAAAGATTCCAATTTCTTAGTTGTGGCTTCAGTCAAAGTCCAAGATTCTACACCGTAGAAGAGGACTGAGAATATGTAGCAGCATAGAAGTCTCATCTTTGTGTTTATTGTTAAATCGTGACTTGAATAAACTGCTCATTCTAGTGTACTTATAATAACATACAATAATTAACATATAACATATTATATATGTTAACATAGGGATTGTTAACATATAATAATTATTTATTTTTTCTTCAAACGTCCGTCTGGCTAGTGCATATTATGGTTCATGAATGGTTGTGTGTTTGACAAAGTAGGACATCAGAAGACAGGAGGCCATGGATTTTGTATCACTCTCGACAAATTTTCTAATCTTTATTTCTTAAAGAACAGTCCATGAAGTTTATAGAAAATTGTCACTCAGTTTATTTGGTGTGAGTGTCTTACTTTATAAACTTTTAGAGTGACGTGTTTTACAAATTTGTCAGTGACAGTTGATGAGGCCACTCTGTTCTCCACCATTGAGTATTTGTGTGGCTCTCATGCTACTCTAAACATGAGTTCTGTTTGTTGGTATCACTTGTCACGTTTTTGCCAATGAATCCCCATTCCTCGTTATCTTAGTTCCTTAGTACCGTACTAAGGCCACACTAGGCACTAGTGCCTTAGTTCTATCAAACCGCACTTACTTTTTGAATAGAAAAATTGTATCAGAGAGTTTAGTGGCATACACAAAAATGTATGACTTAACATTTGGTGGAATTTTCTATGAAAACACTGGTTTTTATAAGCATACCATCACTACACATAGAACAACAATCACATACTCCTGCTTAATAGATTCTGATAAACTGAAGTAAAATACTGTATAGCCTATATATGCAAACTCAATCTAATCACCTACACAATTGGACCTTACTTTCCCAGTGACCCTGGAACGTCAAATTGTATGCAAATTGTGTGTGTGTGCACATGCACACATGTGTGAACACGAGAGAGAAATGTGTATGCCCGCTTGCTTGAACGCTGATTTGAGAATTGTTGTGGAACACTTACAATCCAGTTAATACGGAACGCTTATTGTCCAGTTAAGTTGATAATTAACTGGTTAATTGTCTCAAGTTAATCGTTATGGAATCACAGATTCCGTATTTGTACGGGGGATAACCTTTTGTGTAGTCTATCTGGTTTAAACGTCAGCAATGCCCGGACACATTTTGTGCAATGCTTTATGTCATAGTATTTGTCTAAGCAATTTTCAGGTTTGTTAATCACTATAAGCAACAGACTATCTTCGTGTATCTGTTTCAGTGTGTTAATATTTAGGTCACTGTGGTTGTGTTGTGTTTTGAATTGTGTGTTGTAGTGTGCACAACTTCCTTATGCTTTGTGTTTGTGTTTGTTGCATGCAATGCATCGTACTATACAGATTTTTTTGTAATTATATAGAAGTTACTTCGTATTTTTATAGTACTTGTAAATACTAAAGTTGTTAAAAATTGTATCATTAATTATTTATGTCATCACATCTTCCACACAATTTCCAAACCTGTGTGTTTTTGCTTTAATCAGGTACTTTTTGATCCTGATTACACATATAGCAACAGAAGTTATGTTTGAGCAGTTGACCTGTTTAATAAAACCTTAAAAGTTCTCTTCTGTATCTCATGTACGTTTTTTATTTTAATAAACAGGTATTATATTCTAGTTTTACTACATTTGGAGGGAGTTTCAAATTTTATATGTGAACTGGATGTTATGATAAATGAAAAAAATTCTGTAATTAGGAAAGAAAATAAGTTATTTATTTTGTATACAAATTGTTTTGTTGGTATGGTAACATGTTGGATATATTTTATACATATCAGAAGTAAATGAGTGAAGAGAACTTCTTCGGTATTTTTGTTAGCAAAGTATGCTATTTATACTTATACTATTATATAGTATATTATATTTATAATATTATAGTATAATATTATATTTATATTTATACTATTTATTTATATTTTCACTAGATTGTGATGCCCAAAGAAGGAATCAGAGTAAATCATTTCGGTTTTCAGTTATAATTTTTAACAACTTCCTGCATTATTTAATTTGTCATTACAAAGCGAATTTTCAACAACAGTACAGTGTTTTGTTATGATATTCTAGAACCGTGATGATCGCAGAGGTGATTTCCATAGGATGGACTCGTCACCAGGACAGTTGGGCACTCCTGGCTCAAGAACAAGTTCAGTTTTACCAGATCTCTTAACACAGGTCTGTAAAACTACTTTATGCAACAGTTCTTTAAGATCCACATAGACCTGTAAATATAAATGTCACTCAGTCAAGTGAATAGTCTGTCACAGAATTAAAACATTTAATTGATTAGTAGGTGGACATGTAGCTCACCAGGTGTCTTGTCAGGTTGTTTTCTTAGTTTTTGTGTTAAGTCCTTTTTAATTTATGTATTTTTTGTTAATTCATTTGTAAATGGAAACAATACAGTAATATAATATATAATTATTGTGTAATGTATTATAATTTGAAACCATTTATTGTTTTAATAATTTAATTATAATTAGTGCTGTTGCATACTCTTTGCACTAATGGATTAATAGTATTATTTTGTCTCTAATCAGTAAGTCTGAATAATGTGCTTTCTATATTTACTTAGTACTTTATAAAATGTGTATTAATCATTTTAAAATGTGGGAACGTATTTGTTTTCCACCAAATTGTTTTTGTAAATTTAATGTTCGTAATGCTATTCATAAATTTTTATTTATCATAATGCAGCTCATAAAGTTGTAGAAATATTGTTTGCGGCTCGAGTATATTTAGAAGTATAGAAAGTTTGCATTACTTTCTTCCATACTTATCAACATATCTTTTCCAGTGACTCTTTGTCAGTGTTAATGATGGGTTGTTGTTGTTGTTGTTGTTGTAGACTCGTATATTACAATATCTTCCTATTTCTGTACTATTTTATTCTATCTTCCAGTTTATGAATATAAACTATAAAGACAATATACTGTTATTATAAATATCTGTATGGAGAACCATACATGACTTTTATATTCTAAGATTTAAATTTAAAATCATTTTCGAAATGAAATATTACCATAGAAACTACTTCTTCCTACTTACTGCTTCAGCCTTAACCACAGTACTGTGGTCACTAACATATACCACCTCACGTTATCGCACTCGATTTTCACTGATGATGGAAGTCGATAGCATTGCCGAAACGTCTGGTTTTGTAGAAAACATTGGACTACGGCCAAACATCCCGGGAAGGAATTTTAACAAAAACTACTTCTTTGTTGCCGATAACGTTGTACACATATATATAAAAAATATGCATAAAATTAATGGCTTGTATAAGTTAATGATTGATCTCCATTAAGTAGTGCTCAAGTTTCCAAAGTTTTAATATTATGATGTCCGTAATTAAAACATCAGAGCAGGTTTAGTGTGAATGAGGGTACACTGTGGACTAAAATTTTCAACATTTCCTATTGAGTGTTGCTTAGAGTAAAGCTGCGAATCTACAGTGTATGTTTCACAGAACAAACACGCGAAAAAGAAGGAGCGCTCCGAAGTCACTCATGGACCCTCAGCATCTTGCAGAGGGTTCATTCCCTAAAGACGAAAAGTCTATCTATGAATCGTTCCTCTGTAAACACGTGCAATTACACTGCCCAGCGATCCACAGGAAGCAAATTGATGTCCATTTTTTCGGCTAACACGCGTTATGTTGGTGTGGGTTTCGGCACTTTCCATTTAAAAAGTGTGCAAATGTAAGAAAATAAACATGAGTGAGGCCAGAAATAACGCGGAGGAGTTCAGTGACATACACACGTACAGAAGAATTATATATATAAAGATATTAACTCATACATAATTTACATTAAAATGAAAAAATTATAATTTTATTGCCTGGCAACAAAATTATTTTATCTTTAACAATTACCATTGTTTCAAAAAGTTTAAATGAATTTTCAAGTACTTTACTGTTGTTAAAACGTAAAAGGTTGCAGGTAAACTACCCCTTCCCCTTAACCGATCTTCACCAAAATCGAAAGTCCTCGAGACCTCTACAATTCAGGGACGTATGCAAAAAATTGTTTGATTCTGTTTGAATTTGCGGCTGTTATCGTTTGCCATAGAAAATACCCTTGTTAAAAAAACGTTTCAGGTAAACTACCCCTTTCCCTTAACCGATCTTCACCAAAAATAATAGGTCTTGCATACTCTACAAATGAGGGCTGTATGCAAAACATTATTTGATTCTGTTTGAATTTGCGGCTGTTATCATTTGCCATAGAAAATACCCTTGTTAAAAAAACGTTTCAGGTAAACTACCCCTTTCCCTTAACCGATCTTCACCAAAAACAATAGGTCTTGAGAACTCTACAATTTAGGGCTGTATGCAAATAATCTTTTGATTCTGTTTGAATTTGCGGCTGTTATCGTTTGCCAAAAAAAAAAAAAATTTCCCTTGATAAAAAAAAACCGTTGCAGGTAAACTACCCCTTTCCCTCAACCGATCTTCACCAAAAACAATAGGTTGTGAGTACTCTACAAATCAGGGCTGTATGCAAAAAATTATTTGATTCTGTTTGAATTTGCGGCTGTTATCGTTTGCCATAGAAAAAAAATCTACACACAGACACACACTCAGACACTTTTCGAAAACGACTTTTTTTCATGTTTTGAGTGTAGTACAATCAGAATCTGCAATAATCTCGAACACGATTTTTTTTGCCATCACCATACTTCCATTTCCTTAAGGAATATGGAAGTAAAAACATTGCTAATAAACGAAAAATTATTGTTATGATAGATTGCCAGGTAATGGCAGATACATAATAAATCCCACTGTTGTAAAATCTAACTGTGGTATTTTTTTTTCAGGCTTCTTCCTCACCAGGTACTCCTAATCAGAGGCAAGACAAGTCGACAAGCGAGGAGGTGAGTGTGATTTTCAATCTGTTTGAAATAATATGGATTATTTTGAATTATTAAAACTTGTAAATAAAAAATAACTTGAACAAATAACTTGAACTCATATAACAGTTTAACAGTCTGTCCTCTGTACTGTTCAGTAAACACATAATTATAACTCATCAGCATACTGCTGCATATATATATATATATATATATATATATATTTGAAATAAAAATGACTGCATTAAATAAAATAATAAGAAAGTTCTAAAGAAATTCTAACTTAGTACAGATAAGACTTGTAAATAGTCAGTGCAGTTTGTATATAGCTTTTGTGTGTTTGGGTTGGTAGCTTGTTATTTGTGTTTTTACTTTTCATATATTTCAATATAAGAAAAATTACTGCATTGTTCATATGTAACAGAATTTTACCAAATTCAGGAGAAAATAGTGATAAAAGTTCAGTTTACGTTGAGAACCAATGTACATCTCTGTTTGTTTTGGGGTAAGCCAGTTTTGTGCTTCTGTGAGGTGATGGTATCATTGGTATCAGATTGTCTTGTTTTAATATGGAACTTGTTCTTTCTGGGTCAGTTTCTTTCCATTAATGTAATTAAAATGATCAAAAAGCTGTATTTTGTATGTATAAAGTTTGGAAATAATTAATTGTCAAGAACTTGCATAAATAGGAGAGTAATTGAAATAAAAACTACTGTGGATGTTGTTGAAATAAAAACAAGTTGCATAAATTTAGGCTTTCAGAATTGGGGCCACATTGTGTAAAATTAAATTATGTGAGGTGTGTAGGGCTGTAGTAACAATAATGTCCACTTTTTTGTTTTATCGAAGTTGTTCAAAAGTTAGGGAGGGTAGGCTGTTTTGTGTAAGCCATTTAAAAGTAGTGTGGCCAGACTGTTTCAGATGCCCTTTATTACCCTAGGATGTTATCGAAGGTATACCTACTCATTTCCACAGGTTGAAACCTTGAGACCTTGATTTCTGTAGGTTGAGTAGATCTTGAGACTGAAAAGTGCACCTTGATTTTGTGTTGAAAGTTTGGAATTCAACCCAGGACTTTTAGCCAGACACCATACTCACTGGTCTGCAAAGCCGCAGGTCCGATTCTGTATTTTGCCCAGACATTTCGAATGAACACTTACATGTATTTTTACAAAGCACTTTAAGGGTGAGGAAGTCCCAAATGAATGATAACAAACCAACATAACATTGGTACATAAAAGAGTCGATTGGAAAAATACAAGAATTATTATGGGCTTATTGTGATGAGTTCTATTGCTCAATTATACTAATTAATTCTAAATAATTGAATAGAAGCTGTGACATAGGAACAATGTGGTTTCCGTGCAGGATGTTTTTGTTTTGATCATGTTTTTGCTTGAAATAGTTTCATGAGAAAGCTGTCATCTGTGAAATGGTTTTGTATCCAACATTTACTAAATTGCATAAAGTATATTGTAGTGTTGAATTATTCAAAGTTACGGCTAGTTGCATACCAAGCTGGTGTTACTGCTGCTTGTATAACAGTAATAAACACATTTTGTGAGGGGCGTGTCAGTGCTTTTACGTTGGAATAAGGTGTCCCAATAGTTTGTAATAACGAAAGGTTTAAGGGAAGGGCATTCCATAGCATCTACTTTATTTTGAATTAAAAGTGTATATTATTAAAAATGTATATAAATGCAGTCTTAAGTAGGTGGAAAAGACACTGGCCTGAAGTGGGGATTTTAATAAATGCCAACTATCTCTATACACATGTGTTTATGGATGATTAAGTTATGGTAGCATTGGACAAATGGGACTCCAGTTAAAAGATCCAAAAGCTCCATGAAGAATACAGATCTTGGAGTCTGAACATAAATTTTGAAAAAACCAAAGAGCTGGTTATTGGAGATGAAGGAGCAAGTATGATCGGAGATTAGCATACTATACAAAAATAGTGCTTTTTTTAGGTATCTTGGGGTGACATTACCAGAAGATGGCAGAAGTGATGAAGATTTCAGCAACAAAAGAAAGTGGTTATCGGGCAGCTGAATCCTGTTCTTTTAAAATAACCCTCAAAACCAAAACAGATGATTTACTCTGTCATCTTGGAAAGTAGTCGTGTATGGGTCTGAAACTTAGAGATAAATCAAAGAAACTCTTTAAAGCTCCAAGCAGTGGGAATGGGCTTCTAAAGGTCTTGTAGGTTGTCCAGGCTCTATTGCATTAGACATGAAATCAAATTTATGTAGACAACAACAATATGAAGCAACTTGTATAGCCATTAGGAATGGAGGTACAAAAGTTATTAAACTGAGTTCCAATTATATGACAGAGGCGAATTAGACCCAGCAGATCATGAAAGGAGGAAGTAAACAGTAAACTCTCGATTTAACGGACTAATTGGGGCTGAGGGGTGTCCATTAAATCGAAAGTCTGTTAAATCGCAAATTTTGTTTTTTGAGGATATATTTAAATCAAATAGCCTATAACACTTGAAATTTTAATACTATTAATATCATGCAAATACTGTATTGTTCCGAATACAAGCCGCACTTTTTCTCCTAAAAACATGGTCGCTAATTTGGCCTGCGGCTTGCATTCGCGCACTAACGAAATTCGAAGTTATACCTGACTTCTGGCTGGACGAACGCTTTTGGTATCTATGAGTTGTTTACTGCGTAAGCAACAGCAGTTTGCCTGGCTGTTGTTAACTCTTGCATTATGATTTATGACTGCAACCGTACGTTTTAACAGCAAACTGAACAATGAATAGGAAGAAAAGTGTACGTACCTGCGCATGCGTGCGTGCTCTGACCCTTCCGTAGGCGGCAAGACAAAGGATGAGTAGAGGGGGTATGAGTAACATGTTTCTAAATAACGGGTAAACTGCCAGTGTGGTTTTCTATTGTAACAGCGACAACATCGCTTATCTGTATTTTAATACGTACCATTAATATCATGCAAATACAATGTTATGTACACACCTTTATTTATTCTGGATAATAGCATCAAGAGTCAGTTGTTTTCCACTAGAATGTTGCTTCTTTATTATTAAAGATCTAAAATGTCTAAAATGCTCATAATAAGCACACACTTCCGGATCTGAAGACTCCCCAATGTACGCAATAATTTCGTCCATGCTGTTTCTTATCGCTGATAATTTAGGGCCTCCTGTAACAGATGTTTCTTCATCGTCATCATCTCCATCTTCTTGGTCGTCGTGTAGAACAGATTCCGCGATCTCTTCCTGACTCAGGATTTGGTAGCCTGGATCACCCTCATCCAAGTTTAGCCACTGTTCTATGTCATTCTTGTTTACGTCTTCACCAGCCTTCTTTACAGTTTCACAGAAATCGGATGTTTCAAATCCTCTGAAATCGTACTCCGGTTCAGTCCCATTCAGTAACTGTGTCCACCCATTAGCCAATGTTGTTTCCTTCATCTCCTTCCATGCGGCAGCAAAATTAAAGATGGTGGACTTGATGTTGTATGCATGCAGATTTTGCAGCGTTCTAGCTCCTCTCGTGTCGTTTTCATGGTCTTTTTCATCCTCCAAGACAACCATCACCTCTTCAAGAAACTTCTTCTTGTACAGCCTTTTGCAGGCAACAATGACTCCTTGGTCCATTGGCTGTAAAATTGAAGTGGTGTTCGGAGGGAGGAAGACTCATTTTATTTTTCCGTCATTGCTAACTAACTTCTCGGAGTTGCGATGGGCCGGTGCATTGTCCACCGGCATGGGCTTTCACTGCATGCGATGGAATTTTCATAGTCTCTTCTTGAAAACGTCGCACTTCTGGCACAAAATGATTAAAAAACCAGTCTGAAAAAATACTGAAGGTAAACCAAGCATTTTTTGAACTTTCATAAATGACTGGCAACTGGTTCATTATGTTCTTTATCGCACGAGGTTTCTTTGCGTTTCCGACTATGACTGGAGTAAGTTGATGCAAACCATCAGCATTCGCACACAGTAGGGCAGAAAGCCGCTCCTTGTTGAGTTTACGGCCTGGTGTGCTAGTTTCATGTTTGTGTGCCAGAGTATTTTCAGGCACAGCACGAAAGTAGAGACAAGTCTCATCAGCATTGTAGACCTGAGACAAAATGATACCCTCAGATTCGATCGTTTCCTTTATATGTTGACGAAAAGCCTCAACTTGTTCAGTGTCTGCACTCAGCGCTTCACCACATGTTGATCTATTTGTGATGCCATGCCATTTACGAAAACGCCAAAGCCACCCATCACTTGCCTGAAATTGGATACCAATATGTTTCGCCAGTTTATCAGCAGCAGCCCGCAACTCCACACTACGAACAACGACGCCACTAGAACGTTGTTGAATAAACCACTTGTACACAGCATCCTCTAATTTAATGTGTTTTCTTTCTCCCTCATTCTTCAAACTATCAACACTGTACTTTAGCGAAAACTGAATAAGTTTATCTTTATTCTTTCGAATGTCTGAAACAGTTTGTTTCTTTACACCGTACACTTCACAAACATGTGCAACAGACGCGCCACCTTCAGGTTTACTTATTAGTTCAAGCTTTTGCTTTATACTCAAGTTCACACGTTTTTTCGTAACGCCAGACATACTTATGCTGTAATTCACTAATAAAGTAATGGACCTTGCTATAACAACGCAAGTATAAACTCGTTAAGACTCTCTATTTAACACGTGCAAGGTTCGTACTATAGAAACACATGTAGTGTACACGCTGTGTTCTCTGAATAAACTGATGCGACGCTGTACGAATGTGAACTGCACGTGCATACGAATTATCACGAAGATAGCCGAATATTCAAGAATGAAAATGCGTTGCTATGGTTATGAACTACCACCAAATTTAAATCACAACCATGGACTTCAAAAACTTAATCGTGATTTTTTCGTCTCAAAATTTTTTTTAACATGATAATGTTTTTAGGCTGGGGGTCATTCCACAAAATGCGTGATGCAAAATGTGTAATGTCATTGAAAAATGTAACGCTCCAGGTGATGTTAGTAATAAATAAATTTGGTCACAGTGAAATAAGATGCATATCAGTGTATATTGTTCAGTGTTAGTCGTCGTGATGTCTTCCACTGAACGTGTGCGACGCCTGCGTCAACGACAACGCAAAGACGGGGATCGTGAAGAATTAAATGAATTCTTATCTCCGTTCTCATCAAATACAATTGGAGATGAGAAAATTTGCGTGTTTCAAAACAAGAAACGAAAGAATGCTGCGATAGCCAAGCAATATCGCCAGAACAGGAGAGTCTGCAGTTTATGCACATTATACGTTTCAAAAGCCTAAAAACATTATCATGCGCTTTTTTTTTTATTCTATCCGTTAAATCCGAAGTCCGTTAAATCTAGGTCCGTTAAATTGAGGGTTTACTGGTGTTTGCAGTGTGGAGATTGGAACAGTAGAAACATCTGGTGTGCAGTATGTGAGAGAGCAGTAGCTGTACAAGCACCCACACATGGATGGATGTACATTTCGACTGTGGCTGTGACAGTCATTCTCAGTATTTGTGCCAGCAAGTTCTTTGTGTACATACCCAGACTCATTATGTTATTGGATATTGGACTGGGTACAAGCATAGAGACATGCATTCAAAACCTCCGGAGCAAGAAGAAGAATTGGACCATGATGCTACAAGTGCAAGTACTTGAAATTTTAATTAAAAAACTACATCAGTTTGGGAGTAATGAAAGAACGATATTGGACGTTGATAATTATTTTTATTGTGTTAAATGTATTAGTGTTATCAGAAACACAAGGCCCTTTACATTTCGGTATTTTGTGTGTGTAGTTAATTTAATATTTGAAGTGGTACTAGCTTTAAAATAAGTTTATTATTGTGTAAACATTGATTATTTTAAACTTTTCGTGAACCAGGGTTTCGTCAGGTGTACTTATTAGCAGAGAGAAACGGGCGAACGCAAATAAACAACACACATTGATGGTTAACGAACACTTTTCATTTTATTTGACTAATTCCCATCTCCCATTACTTTTATACTATAATTTGAACAAAATGAATTTAATTATTATAGAAACAACAAACCAAATGAATTTAACCATTCTATAAAAAATTACGCAAACAACACACAGTTTGCTTTACATCGAACTTTCTTCAAATAACATAATTAGAAGTTCAATTACCCTTGTTACACATTGAAACCAATACAGAAAATTACTACTTTAAAATTACTATTTTATCTTAATGTAAACCAGCGCTTTTGCTTATACTAAGATAGGTACCCACACACACACACACACTCACGCAAACACATACCCATACTATGTCATACATTTTATTTATTTAGTTCAATTTTGAAAAATGAATTTAGTATTGTTGAAAGATTTAAAATAAAATGTCTACTTTCCTGCTATTGCGGCGAATTTTAAGACTTAGGCATCACCTCGTGGCTTACGGCATGTTGGTCCAAACACTTCACATTTTTATAGCCGAACTGTTACTTAATTTCCACTTTCGCTCACTGCCTCTATTATTTGGTTATAAAAGATTGTTAGTTTATAAAAGGTTATAACTACATTTTAGTGTAGTTATGCGGTATTTACTTTTTAGATTGCGGACCCGCGATTTATGTGTACCACTCGCGAGTGGTGATTGAGTTAGACTGTCTAAATTCTGAACTGTACACAAATTCACATTTTGGTTTTTCTGCGGGCCAAAACGGTACGCAGTTGGCGGCGATCGGAACTGCCCACGTCCGTCTGGTGTTGAAGTTAATTTCCGACTGGGGCTTTGTTCACTGTGTGCCACAACGCAGTTGGCGTCGACACACCTACATTCTTGTTATGTAAAAGCTCTGACGTAACGGTCGCCTGTTGTTAGTTATATAACTTGTTGCTGTTTTTGTACGTGTCATTTGTTGACCTTGGTACAGTTTGTCGGTCGTTGAAATTGTCTTTCTAAATATTACTGTATAATCGTCACGTATGCCGTCAATAGCAGTGCTGCCATGGTCAATTCCGTTGCTAATAATAAATATACCTCTGTTTTATAAATTTTGTCCCTATTGTTGAAAAAATGTTATTGTTTTATTTTATAAAAGAAATACAAATTGCGCTATTACACCAGGTAGGCCAAAATGCCATGTTACAATACCCCCCTCAATGAGATATTTTATGCCGAAGCATAAAAAACCTCATTGACACATTCATACTTGCCAAAGGGATCAGCTAGGATATGTCGCCACAATCCCCCTGACGGTTTACCAAAAATATAATCAACTCACCCTTGGTCCGGTGACTGTGACTGCATCTGAATGACAATACTGGACTTCTCTCTCGAGATCCCAACACCATAGAGTCAGACAGATACTCAACGCCCCTGCTCTGACGCGCTGGCCAGCTCAGGTCCGCCGCCACAGCATCACCACACTCTGAAACAATAAATCAAATATTCAATATTGGCCTTATACAACACCATATCCCCAACTGATCTGTTTCCCCCTAGCGGTGCTGGTTTGCGCTAAGAAGCACTGGTTCTGTTTTTTACCTATTTCTAACATAAATCAGAATACTTAAGAACAACATGGTACCCTATGATAAATTTCATAATCTTATTCTATCTACTTTCTCTTGTTAACTTTAACCCAAAATTCAAAATCATTGCCCTGATTCCCATCAGAATTTAAATAAACATTCCAATTATCATATTACATTTATCTCATCCCCGATTTAAAATGCATTTAAAATAAATTCATAAAATTCTCTTACACTAACAAACACAATATAACATAAGAAAACATAGTACATTAATAATTCACACTGTTACTATCATCTTAAAATAAACAATTTGTATTTAAAATGTTACATACTTTACATCATTAAATTTGCATATAAAATCATAAAATTATCCTTTAAACTCACCTTACTTTTATTAATTCGTTCCTTTTTTTTTTTTTTTACTATCTAAAATTTATTTCATCTTTAGTAAAAATTTTTAAACACAAAAAACTTACTATTATATTTTTTATAATCCTTATTCCTAACATACTACATACAATCAACACAATAAGACATAATAAACACAATATATGGAATATCTCGTGCGTCTATTTTTTCAAATTTTAATAAAAGTATTTAATAGCGAGTCATCATTACTAAAATGCAACAAAAAATATTTTTTAAATTCGTTACCCCCTATTGGTAACCTCCCTGCCACACACACTATGACCCCCCCTGGACTGTGGCGTCCAGTTGCGTCCACAAGGACTGAAGTTTTGGAGGAATGTGACATCTCCGTGTCCTTGCTTCTGCTTTACATTTGAACAGTTGAATATCGACATATTCTTGTTTATAATTATGCACCCTTAAACGGTTCTACCACCTGTCTTTGCTACCCCTACGCGGGCAGAGTGGCAGCCGCTGTTCCATAATTTGGTGATTCCCCTTAATTTCACCCCCCATTAATTTCAAAGTACACCTTTACAACGATAACAGCTATGGCCAGTTATGGTCAGCGCGTAATCGTAATGTGCCCCAACCATAGCTGTTAAAGCTAAACCAATTCCACGGTCAAGGTTCGGTGAGGCCGTGACCGCCCGAAAAGTTGGGGAATCACAAGTATAATATGTTTTTTAAAATTAAAATTAATAATTTATATTACATGACATTTCTAGTCTTGGTGGTACTAATACATTTCTTTCTTAACTCTCTCTACCTTGATGTTCATTTACATAAAATACATAATGTGTGTATAAATAATAAGAATAGTTTATAATAATAGAATATAAAAATGTCTGTTTATGTATGAAAATTTTAATATTTATAAATACATCCATCATCACTCAGCTAGATAATACTTTTTTAATTGGGTCACATTATAAGTTCCTTTTATTTCTCGAGTTTGCAAATCTACTAAAACATAAGCATTCTCCATTTTCACTTGGCTAACCTCATATGGACCGTCATACAATAGGAAGAATTTCTTAATTTCAAAATTATTATTATTAACAGTTATTTTTAACCTTTGTTATTCCACAAACTAAACTATTTAAGATTTATTTAGTCATAAATTGTTTTTCAATTGAAATTTCCTAATATAATTTATATATCTCACAAAAATTCATTCATACAACATTAAATCACAATATTTAACCATCTCAAATTATTCACTTCAATTGATTATTAAACACAACATATTTCAATTATTATCAAAATCTACAAAGCATCAATTATCGTCTTCATAATTATTTATGTAAACTGCGAAATATTAATAATATATCTACACAAATGAATTCACAAATTATTTACAAATCATTCGTCAAGAACTGTGCAATTGTTTCACACTTCATATGTGCAAATCTGCAAGGTCATTACCATAATTTACAATATTTACCAATGTTTATACACTGATATTTTAGTTCAACCTCCATCGTTATATATATATCTAATGTATTTGTAACATGCATCATTGTTATACACACTCAATTTATTATTACTATCATTATAGTAATCATCCATTACCTTTATTCCATTCATTATGTCATTATAATTGATAGGGTTATTCCCTATTAATATTTCATACAACTTGTCAACATAAGTTATTATTGTCCAGTCTCCATCGGTAAATACATTCATGATCGGGTTAATTACTTTTGTCAAAACATTATATTCATTATTCTTCAAGCATACTTTTAAACTTTCTCTCCATGCGTCATACTTTCGATTCACATTATATAATTCTGTTACTTGATTAACATACCATTTTCCACTTATATCTCTCTCACCACAATACCAAATCATACTTTCAACACCATTATTACAGACAGAGGGTACAACATTATACAACATCAACACGGGATTCCTTCCCTTCTTAAACAACACTTGTGAACACCTTGGTTCAGAAAAATTAATAGGAAAATTTACCCTCCGCCCCACATACTCTATTCTCTCTTTCCACTTTCTCTCTAACTCATAATAATTTCTCTTTAACTTGTATAATTCTATTTCTCTATCTGCATACAACTCCCTGTATAACTCTCTCTCACTCACATTAGTTAACATCTGATTAATGGATACATTTAAGTCTTTTCTGACTTTAATTATTTCACGCTCATGTTCTGCTTGTTTATTCTTTAAGCTAGTTACATTAATTTTAATTGCATCAACTTGTTCACAATTACTTCTGAATTCATCATTTATATTTTCTTGTATTTGACTTTGCTCACACTCATTAATTAAACATTGAACATTACAGTCCATTTTGTCATTTGGCTTTTTAATTTTATCATTACATTTACTTGTCAATGTGTCAAATTTTTGATTTGTCTCTAACATTTTTTCTTTTTGTTTTTTGTTAATTATTTTTCTATCGTTTCTAATTTCGTCTTGTACATTATTTATAACACTAGTCAGTTCATCTCTCATTCCAATAATAGTCTCATTCATACTTTCCAAACGGCTATGCATATATTTTTCACTCGCTCTCAATTCACTCCTCACATTTATAAACTCGTTATTTAAATCAGTTAGTTTAACATTTATAGAATTTATTTCTGATTTAATCTCAGCTTTCAAATTATTACTTTCTGATTTGATCTCAGTTTTTATTCCTGACATTTCATTTTTCACTCCTGACATCATCAATGCTAATTGGTTAAATATATTTACCCCCTCGTCTCTACTACTCCCCGCTACTACAGTTTCGTCTACATTTGTTTCAACACTTTCACCAACAAAATCATTGGTTGTTATTATATGATCTTGCGTGACATTTAAAATTGATTCTTCTACGCTACCTCTACCTAAATCTGCGTTCATATTTCCCTCTGCCATTTTTTCGACCTGTTTGTAAAATTGTTAACTCAATTTTTCAAAGTCCATGTTAACGGGCGCCATTGAAGTGGTACTAGCTTTAAAATAAGTTTATTATTGTGTAAACATTGATTATTTTAAACTTTTCGTGAACCAGGGTTTCGTCAGGTGTACTTATTAGCAGAGAGAAACGGGCGAACGCAAATAAACAACACACATTGATGGTTAACGAACACTTTTCATTTTATTTGACTAATTCCCATCTCCCATTACTTTTATACTATAATTTGAACAAAATGAATTTAATTATTATAGAAACAACAAACCAAATGAATTTAACCATTCTATAAAAAATTACGCAAACAACACATAGTTTGCTTTACATCGAACTTTCTTCAAATAACATAATTAGAAGTCCAATTACCCTTGTTACACATTGAAACCAATACAGAAAATTACTACTTTAAAATTACTATTTTATCTTAATGTAAACCAGCGCTTTTGCTTATACTAAGATAGGTACCCACACACACACACACTCACGCAAACACATACCCATACTATGTCATACATTTTATTTATTTAGTTCAATTTTGAAAAATGAATTTAGTATTGTTGAAAGATTTAAAATAAAATGTCTACTTTCCTGCTATTGCGGCGAATTTTAAGACTTAGGCATCACCTCGTGGCTTACGGCATGTTGGTCCAAACACTTCACATTTTTATAGCCGAACTGTTACTTAATTTCCACTTTCGCTCACTGCCTCTATTATTTGGTTATAAAAGATTGTTAGTTTATAAAAGGTTATAACTACATTTTAGTGTAGTTATGCGGTATTTACTTTTTAGATTGCGGGCCCGCGATTTATGTGTACCACTCGCGAGTGGTGATTGAGTTAGACTGTCTAAATTCTGAACTGTACACAAATTCACATTTTGGTTTTTCTGCGGGCCAAAACGGTACGCAGTCGGCGGCGATCGGAACTGCCCACGTCCGTCTGGTGTTGAAGTTAATTTCCGACTGGGGCTTTGTTCACTGTGTGCCACAACGCAGTTGGCGTCGACACACCTACATTCTTGTTATGTAAAAGCTCTGACGTAACGGTCGCCTGTTGTTAGTTATATAACTTGTTGCTGTTTTTGTACGTGTCATTTGTTGACCTTGGTACAGTTTGTCGGTCGTTGAAATTGTCTTTCTAAATATTACTGTATAATCGTCACGTATGCCGTCAATAGCAGTGCTGCCACGGTCAATTCCGTTGCTAATAATAAATATACCTCTGTTTTATAAATTTTGTCCCTATTGTTGAAAAAATGTTATTGTTTTATTTTATAAAAGAAATACAAATTGCGCTATTACACCAGGTAGGCCAAAATGCCATGTTACATATTATAATATATATCTTTTGATCTTATGATTTATGATCACCTGCCATTTTAATTTTGAATTGCGGATCTGTCGTCTCTTGATTCCGTGGTTTAGACGTCACAGCCTGTACAATCAGAACAACTTCATTTGGGCCTACAGAGTTAAAACTTGTGCAGTTTGTCTGTGGAGAATCAGAGAGGGGATGTGCTGTACTCTCATAAGGACTTCTAATGTTGTGCATTTTCGAAGATGTGATGCCTGTCATATAATGTCTTTTTATTCTTACCAATAGAATTAGCGATATATTTTACTGCCCAAACTGCCCACCAAATTGTTGAAAACTAAAATTAATTCAACAGTAGCAATTGTGGCACATGTTTTTTCAGACTCTAAAAACATGAAAATCACATGTGAAGTATCAAGACAGTAGAACTGAAAATGGTTTAAAATAGAACTGAAAGAGTTTCTTCTTGACGACATAATTTTTAGTGACGTAAGTGCTATAATTTTCGTATAGTAATGCCAAGTCTACCAAACATTTTTTGGCCTTCTTTACTGTATGTAGAATTGATCAAATATTAAGAGTAATACGTACAATGGTGATAATTTAGAGTTGTATCACGTATAAAAAATACATTTGTTGTATAGTATAGATAAATGCAGTGTATTGTCTGTCAAGTTGAATACCCCTCTCTTGATTTTTCTGAAGGAATTTCACAAATACTGTCAGAAGGAATGGGTGATAAAGTGGAAATTCATAAAAAATGCTTTTAATGTTGAAAGAAATATAGCTTTTTGTAAAAAAAATGGGTGTGGATGTTTATTATAATTTGATAATTTTTGTAAAGTAATTCCACTGCCTTTAAGCAGAAAATGGTCTACTTAAAACAGAACCAGATTGTACAGTCAGCAAATTTAGATTTTACTGTTAAGTTAGAATTATAGTATAGAGTTGTGATATGGAATTGATGAAATAGAAGGTAATACGTTTTTCTGTATCTTTTCTTCTTAAACCGTGTTTTTAATTAATATTTTCCAACTATTGTATAACAATGACAATGTTACTAATGTGTATGTGATGTGCTTGGCTGCCGTGGTGGGGAGCATCACAGCGCAGTAACGCTTAGCTGTTCTCTCGCTTGAATATACTAATTACATGTAAGTATACTTATGACTTATGTTATATTGTTAACTATTAGTTAATATTTAAATTTGATTCTTTCATTAAATGGTATAGAATATGTCCTTTATGTACAAGGTGTGTTACAAAAGTAAGTGTTCCATTAAAGAAAAGAAAGTAAGACAAAAATTATGGCTTGTTTAATATTTGTGTACGTGTGTTTTATTTTTCACATTGTCATCATTGTTTCATCAACACTTTTGGCATATGGGAACAAGCCTT
The DNA here is from genome assembly GCA_034769895.1 of Magicicada septendecula. Lineage (NCBI taxonomy): Eukaryota > Metazoa > Arthropoda > Insecta > Hemiptera > Cicadidae > Magicicada > Magicicada septendecula. The sequence continues at coordinate 460,011,215 of CM068370.1, read as the reverse complement.
TTTAATAAATTGCAAAATTTTTAGTTAATTTTTTATATTTTGCTTACCGATTACTTAGTTTTTACAGACACTTGACCTTCCCACTAGCTTCTCCACCCCCTCCATTGTACACACCCCACACATGTCCAAATACACACTGTAAACGCATGTTCACCACTCTTACATTCTTTGTTTAGTTTAGTTGTTGACTGATCTCTTTGACAATAGCTTAATAAGCTGAAACAGCTGTCAGAGTTAAATAAAAACTGTGAAATGTACCAGGTGTTTATATATTAAAAAAACCTTTGTTTTTAATAAATCCTTGTTTAAAAAAAAGGTCATGTGTGATTTCAACCCAGTTCAGCTCCTCACTGTCCTCAAACCATTGAGATGCATGCCACTTCTTGAGGTGAAAGAAGATATGGAATCACTAGGTGTGTGGTCTGGGACATAATGTGGGTGATCGAAAAGTTCCCATTTTAATTGATGAATCTTCTCAACAGCGTGAGTAGCAATGTGTGGACGTGCGTTGTCGTGATTGAGGACAATTCCTGATGACAGCATCCCATCTTGCCAGTTCTGAATTTTATTGTGTGCCTCAACTCAACTTTGCACATGAAGCGTTTCACAGAAAAACATATTCTTTGAGTATTGTTTGCAGCTCTGTAAAATCCACCAACAGGACACCTTTTTTTTTTTGTACCAGAAAACAGTGGTCGTGATCTTCTACCAAGCAGAGTAGGTTTGTTTGAATTTTTTTTCGCTTTGACAAACTTGATGCCACAGCATGGATTGTTGTAACTCAATGTTGGTGTACAAAATCCATGTTTTGTCATCAGTTATGATTAGGAAAACAATTTCTCTCCCCCTCCCCCTCCCTTATAGCCGAATGGATAATGAACAATTATGTGGCGTATTGTGTACAGTTATATTCCTAATATGGTTACATTAGGTTAATTTAATTTAGAACTAATTTAATTTACTAATTCATGTGACCGACCAGTTGGAATAAGATTTGGTATTGGCATGGACACAAAAAGTCATATTTAATTCCCAAAAATGTAAAATGTTCTTTGTAACTAAAAATAGTATCAAATACAGAAAACAGTTCGTATGTCAGTTTACCAGTTTTGTGTGAACTGTATAATACTGTCTAATATGTTGTCCCTATGGCAGATAGCAGAAAATTTATCACTGTTGTGGTATCAAAATAGAGGTTTATAGTGTTTTTCAGCTTTTGTAGGTTTACATCAAGCTTAGGGAGAAGAAAAGGTGTTCTTTGTTAATGGTGGTTTATGACACCATACATTCTTCCTGGATTTGTTTTTGTAATCTGACCAGTTTTTTTGTGTATGTCTCTTCATTTCTTGGTAGTGCCCAGTTCATCAGATTCAGTGGCCTGTACTTTCATCATTCTTTTTTCTGGTTACGCTTGAAGAATTTTCTTAGTGAATCAACTTTTAATAATTTATCTTTGGTGTGTGTTGTAGTGCCTTTTTTTGCTAGTTTGTCTGTCATCTGGTCTGTCCTGAATGAGAACCCACTGAAACACAACAGTTTTATTGAAGTGTTAGGACATTCCCTCCAGTATGTTAGGTAGAGAACATTGAAGTGCTTGTAAATAAAGTACATTGCTTGGAAGTGCACTGCCAATAAAGCACTGTTTGTAAGTTGTCAGTCAGTTCAGTCCCATCTTAGATTCTGAGTAATATGGCCTTTGTTTTTAATCTGTTATTAAAGTAATGAATTTTTGCAAACACTCACTACCAACAATGAAATGTTGGATAAAAATGTTTATCCATTATCTGATCACATTGGTGATTGGTGAAACTATATCCAACATTAAGTGGACTGCCAAGAAAGAAGTCATGAGCCACCGATCTCTTATAACAGTGATATCCAACTTGCTGCCTGTGGCCTTATCGTGGAAAGTTTGATGATTATTTTATTTACTTTAATAAATAAATGAATACTGAATTATTATTTTAACTGAGAATGGTCTTGCAGAAGAAATCTATGGAGAAATGTTTCACTGATTCACTAATAAGCGTACAGTAGAATTTTCTTTTTTTTGTGTGTAATTACATGTGTATTTCCTGTGTTCCTCTTTTATTTTCGTCATATTACATGACCCAATCTATTTTTGGCTGTAAACAGTACATAATAAAGTTTATACTATTAAAGATACTTGGTAACACATGTTGAATGTGTAAATTACATCTTTTTACTTATTTACAATGAAATATTGCCTTTTTTATTTTTTCCATTATTGAATTGATCGCTTACAATACTTGCAATAAATTAATCACTAATGTTACGGCCCGCCAGTAAATTCCTGAATTTAACTGTGACCCTCAGGTGCTTAAAGTTGGAAATCACTGTCTTTGAATATGTTCGTCTTTTTACTCTTCTTCTTCTTCATATGGTCCAACAGTCCTTTATAGAATTCCAGTCTTCTGCAATGTCTGTCTCCAAAAATCTGTATTATGTAATACTACAAACCAGTGTCTGTGTTATGTGAACCTAAATCAGCCCTTTAGCTTTGCACAAATTAAATATTCTCTGTTCGTTTCATCTAGTTCATTTATTACCTTCAATTACAGTAATAATTTCTGATGAACTGAAACTTGTAAATAGAGATTTCTCTGAATATATTGATTCATTTGACACCATGGTCAGTAGATTTTGATCTTGCCATAGAGACTGACATTATCTGTAGACTTTCATTTACTTTGGTGGAGATCTCAACATTTATACTAGATGAGTCGTTTAGTTTCAAAACCAGATACACCCAAAAAATGAAAATTTTCAGGAGAGCTAATAAAACTTTATTACAGGAAAGCTGGTTTTGCAACTAATGAGCAATGTCAACTCCAATTTTAATAAGGATGTATTTTTAGAAACTTGTGAAGTACAAAGGAACATGTAGAAGGTAATAAAGTATAGGAAAATACAAAAAAAAATATTATAATATTTATGACTAAATTTACCTCAAGATATACTTTTTTCCTTTAGGAACATGTTTCGGGAGATCTTGTTCTCCCATCTTCAGCCTTCGCCATCTTGTTTCTGGTGAAGTATTTGTGTGTTGGCTTCTGGATGTTATTGAGGTAGTTTGTTGTTGTTGGTCTTTGGTTCTTTAAAGTTGCATTATTGTGTGTGGTTGTGGTATCTGTTTTTGTATTTTGTGTATTTTCGATGTTGAGTGCTTTGAATATTGTGTCATGTTTTGTATTGATTTGTATTTGTTCTTATTAGCAGAAAGTGATTGAAAAAAAAATATATATCTATATAACGGATCTTTACAGCTGTCACCATTTCTCCGTCCCCAACTTCCATTGTAACCTATCGTAGCACGTAAGTTCTTCTAAATTTATCACAACCATTGCTTCCGCTATGTCATCTTGCCAACTCCTCCGTGGACGTCCTCTTTTCCTCCTCACCGGTGGTATCCATTCCAGTATTTTGCGGGGCCATCTGTCATCTTCCATTCTCTTCACGTGCCCAAACCAAGTCAATTGTCTTCTTTATATTTCATCTATTATTTTCCTGTCAATATTCATCCCGGCTCCAATAGTCTCATTTCTAACCCTGTCTAATTTTGATCTTATACAACAACTCCTGAAGAAGCCCATTTCCACTGCCATCAATTTTTTCTTATTTATGTTTGAAACGTTCCAAACCTCTGCTCTATAAAGGATTACACTTTGCACCATGCTATTATATATATGGTTTGTATTTCTTGTTATACTTCTTTCCCATAGAAGAGAATTCACCGTTCTTGTAACGTTCGCCCCTTGTTAACACGTTCTTGAATTTCATCTTTGTTGCTTCCCTGTTTGTTGAAAATAACGCCCAAGTATTTACTTTTTTCAACACCTCTTATCCTGTCCACATCCAATTTTAAGTCCTTAACTTCTCCGTTGCCCACTATCAGGTACTCACATTTTGCCATGTTCATCGTCAAACCAGCTGCGGCATATTCGTCATCCTACGCTACCACAATCTGGTCATCGGAAAAATATAGAGTGAACAGATTGTCATCTCCTACTCTCAGCCCCATGTTTTTACACTTCTTTGTCCATCTTACTAGAGATCTGTAATACAAAAAAATGTCAATGTTAAAAAAGTGGGTGTATCTGGTTTTGAAACTAGACGACTCCGACAAAAATTTTAATTTTTCATAGATACACACATACTTGCAGTGAAAGGAAAATTTTGCTCTACTTTCTGTTTGCATTTTCAAGGTAATATGACTGAATTTTTATCTTAACAGGGGCATGATTTTCTGACATCATTAAACAATAAATAATAATAAAATAATAGAGATAAAATAATAACATCAATAATAAACTAATAATAACAATGGAGATAAAATAATAGCCATGCAACTGTTTTGTTGTGAATGTTGTAATTAATGGGTGATGTGATGAAAGAAAAAATGCAGATGTACCAAATAATCTATAGTTTGTATTGAGAAATTCAATTTACAATATGAATTTAATAAACAAACATTTGGTAAGTTCTACAGATGATTTTATTTTCCTGACAATTGTTCCACCAGTTACGGCAGCTTCAGAGTTGAAATCCAGCCTCTGAAGCTGTAGTAACTGGTGAAACAATTGTCAGGAAAATAAAATCGTCTGTAGAACTTACCAAGTGTTTGGTTATTAAATTCAAATATTAGTAAAATGTTCTGCCAAGTGCCGAGTAACCATTTGATCAGTGTGTTTACAATTTGTACGTCACTTCAAGTCTTCTTCTTTAAACTACAATTTAAGCAGAGATCATTAAAAGTTGTGACAATTTTGTTTTGGTTTGATTAAGATCTTTTGATTTGTGTTGAGTACGTTGTTCATCAGGGTTTTTACATTATTTACAGAATAAATTGTGTAACGGGGCAAAATTTGGGTGACAAATTTTATAGACAAAGTTTTACGGGACATATAATATTATGTAACGAGTTGTATTTTTAGCTGGTGAAGTCATGATTAGTCACCAGTTAGGCATTTGTTTACGACGAAATGGTTTGATGTCTGGGTGCAGCCAGCCAAGTGGTGTCATGCTGGACAACGGAAAAATAAGTGACCACAATGGGACGGGTGGAGAAAACCGACGAAAACTGGTTTCAAAGGCGTAGTTGAACGGAATTGTGGCGTAGGAACGCCAGTGAAGTATCGCAGTCTCCAACCAACAGCCGAACGGTACGGTCGTATTGCAATAGTGTAGATAGGCTTACATATTACAGTCGAGGTAGGCCTACCGAAAATGGTGTTTAAAAAATGTGATGGAGCAGTAAAAAACATCTAGATTAATAAACCAGCAAAATGTGATTAAGATACAAATGTTTTGAACGTTCATTTTGGTGTTTTCTCGGAAAAGTGTCTCGCAACAAATGGTGTAATCAACAGGAGACCCGTCTACATAAGCCAGATAAGTTCAAAATTGACTTTCCAAAATTGAAACCACGTTAAATCTGAACCCATCTAAAGTTACAGAAAAAACAAAATTACAACCAAAAGAGATCTCGGTGGAGGGAGAGGGAGAGAGAGAGAGAGAGAGAGGGGGGGGGAGGAGGAGGAGGACAAAAAGGGGGATAAAGTACTGATTTACGTATTTCATAATATTTGCTAGTATTGGGTAATAAATAGTTTTATACAAGGTTGCAATGAAACCAATACATTTTTTATTTTTATTAAAATAAAATAAGATTTTGTCATAATAATGTGTTAGTTTAATACACTAATGTGTTAGTGTTAGTTTATTACGGCACTCTATCCGTAACATATTCTCTGTGTCAATAAGTTCGCCTAGACGGCCCTGGAGTTTTTTTCTATGAGGGAGTTTTTGTTTAATTGTTTATCAAAATTGTTTTATTGGGAGGTGTAAAATGGTTTCCACATTTCCTCCAATAAATGTGGTGGCGACTCGAGACTGTTGGGATCTTCTGAATATTAAGGGGTAAGTACCAATAAAGTAATGCTAGGGTAAATCGTTTCATCTTCTTTTTATCCGTATATTTTTTTGTACAGTTACAAGTGGCGACCCTGCCAGGATACTTGTTAAATTTATTTAATATTTATTAAGTTAGGGCTTCTTAGACGCAGAGAGAGGTTAGGGTAGACGGTGAAAAGGTTTTGGAATTATGTGGTTATGTTTCGTATATTTGTGGTTATGTTTCATAGTGTAACACACTTGTGAGACTATTATTTGTTTGTTTTGGTATATTGGTAACGATTTTATATATTAAGTGTATAAATTTAATGTATATAATTATGTTCATTGCGTTGACTTGAAGGGTTATTGTCTAATTTGTATTAGGAGGGTTGTAGTTGTTTTTGTGTTAAGGGTATTATAAAAATTTTGTAGACATGGCTGATGTACTGGAAACCAAAGTAGGTACATCAAATGATGAGGTGATAAATTTCCTGAAACTGATAATAGAACAACAAAGGGTATTATTTGATGAAACGAAAGAACTACAAAAGGTATTATTTAATGAAATGAAAGAGCATTGTGATGACATTATTAATGATATTAAAAAAACGGACTGAGAAGTGGAAAAGTAATGCAGGTAAATTTACGAGTACAAAGACGACCAGGTTATGATCACTAAGGTAGGTAATGTTAGTATAAGTGATAACTATAATAATGATATGACGAATAATAATGGTGACATAATTAAAAACGTAGTATTAGAGAGTAAAATATTGAATAATGGTAGTGATGAAGTTTTAGTGGGAGTAGAAGTTGGTGGTGAGGTAATAGTTGATGAGATTGAGAGAGAGTGTGAAGTGAGGTTAGGCAAGCATGAGAGGCAAAGGGGAAAATTTCCCTGTTTTAAGTGGAGTAAGGACTCCACATGTGGTTTTTGAGGACAAAGGTTCCTCCAGAGGTTATGTGGGAGACATAGTGTCTCCAAGTGGTCCCCTAATTTTTTGTGGTATACCTGGTAGAGCCAGGAGTTGTTTTAGTGATTTTGTGGTGCCCTTTGCAAGGAGTGAGGTAGTTCAGGGGGGTTGTGATAGGTATTATGTTGAGAGGTGGAGAAAGAGAGAGGTAGAGATTTTTAATGTTAATAGAGGTTATGAAATGTTAGTGCAGATTTTACACATTGAGAGTTGAGAAAATTGTTGACTTACGTTATAATGAGACTGGGGTAACTGGTGCAGCAGCAGATGATGATGATGATGATATTATGACTTACCTGGTTGTGACAAATAATCCCAAGGGCGACTTGACTGTACATGATGTTGACAAGGTATATGATATAATATTTTGGAATAATCTTGCTTTTGGTTAGTATAATATTGTGGATAATGATACAAATTTAAATGATTTTGGTGGTACAAGAGGTACGTTTAGATTAGACAATACTGAAATGTGCAAGTACAGTATTAGGTTGATCTATGTTAAATGTATGTTGATGATGGACATTTGATTATTTGGTTAATGGTTTTGGTACTTGGCTTGCTAGTATAATGATTTTGGGGAACAATGATATTTTATGTAGTATTATATTGTATATAAATTTGTATTGGGGTTAAATGTATTAGGTATTAGGTTATGTTATTGTTATTGTAGGGTGTCTGAGGATACATTGTGTTGTGTGTGTATATTGCATTTTGGTAGTAATGTTTATAATTTTGACTGAATAATAATTGACATTACAAAATTTTTATTATGCAATTAAATTGATTTGGAATGGTTTAAAATGTGAATTTTGTTAAAAATAAATTTAAAACAAATTTTGATTTGAACTTTATAATAAATTATAAATGGTCAAAATTTGATAATTGAAATGTGAAATGTGAAATTCAAATTTTAAATGATTATTTTAATATGATGTATTTTGTGAGTAGATATAAAACATATGTAATATGGTTTGTAATGGGGTCTTGAAATATTGTATTGAGGGGGTAGCTACAACTCTAGCTACGTATAAAATGTTTGTACTGGTAATAACAATATTGTTTGTTATAATTTGATGTGAGTAAAGTTAATTACAACTATTGGTTATGTTGTAAAATTGTAACAATGAAATTTCAAAAAACAATGCAGCAAATCTGAACCTTTGAGAAGTTATAAAATATTATGACAGATTATGTTAATGAATTGTGGACAATTGATTGCACCTGTTAAGGTGACAATAAGCACAAAGTGTAATCTTTAGAAAGTTGAGACATTGAATTTGAGTATTTTTTATTTTTTTGATATGATTTACAATTGTATTTTGATATATGATTATATACTTATGTACATTGAGATGTTACTTGGGTTAAATAATGTGTGTTATTTTAGCATAAGGGTATCTTTTTAATTGTAATATGTTATTTGAGTGTTAAGATGCTAAAGATACCACCAATCAGTACTTTGGTTAATACAAATCGGTACTTCTAGGAGGAACCTAAATCAGTACAAGGATATGGATTAGTGAAAGGCCATTTGTTAATGTTTTTGCTTTGTTGTTGCAGAATCTGTGTGGAACTGTGGAGGCGAACCTGTGCTGGCCAGCGCGTCAGGGCAGGGTCGCCAAGTGCCTGTCTGGCTTTATGGTGTTGGGATCCTAATGAAAGAAGTCCAGTAAAGTCATGCAGGTGCGGCCACAGCCACTGGATTAGGGGGGTAAGTACCCAACTTTTAATCAGGAAGTAAGGGGGGTCGTGGCACCATATCCTCGCTGGTCCTCCTAGGTTTAGGCAATGAGAGTTTTTATGTTTAATGATATAACCTCTCATTGTGGGGGGGGGGTCTTGTAACGGGGCAAAATTTGGGTGAAAAATTTTATAGACAAAGTTTTATGGGACATATATTATGTAACGAGTTGGATTTTTTAGCTGGTGAAGTCATGATTAGTCACCAGTTAGGCATTTGTTTACAACGAAATGGTTCGATGTCTGGGTGCAGCCAGCCAAATGGTATCATGCTGGACAACGGAAAAATAAGTGACCACAATGGGACGGGTGGAGAAAACCGACGAAAACTGGTTTCAAAGGCGTAGTTGAACAGAATTGTGGCGTAGGAACACCAGCGAAGTGCCACAGTCTCCAACCAACAGCCGAACCGTATGGTCGTATTGCAATAGTATAGGTAGGCCTACGTATTACAGTCGAGGTAGGCCTACCGAAAATTGTGTTTAAAAAATGTGATGGAGCAGTAAAAACGTCTAAATTAATAAACCAGCAAAATGTGATTAAGATACAAAAGTTTTGAACGTTCATTTTGGTGTTTTCTCGGAAATGTGTCTCGCAACAAATAATGTAATCAACAGGAGACTCGTATAATACATTTTAGGTTAGTTGTCTCCAAGTCGCTTATATTAATATAATGAGTTTCCAATGTCGTAAAAGTGCACTTTTACCGTAATGATTTTAGTGTTTTTAATTTTTTAACGATCTCCTATGAGTGATTAAGATTTCTGAAGATGGCAATTCGTTGCCGAAACGCGTCAAAATAAGACGAGAAAAACGAAGTCGCACAACGGATTTATGGTAAATATCTATTATATTAAGGAGACTCGTCTACATAAGCCAGATAAGTTCAAAATTGACTTTCCAAAATTGAAACCACATTAAATCTGAACCTATTTAAAGTTACAGAAAAAACAAAATTAGAACCAAATGAGATCTCAGTAGAGAGAGAGAGAGAGAGAGAGAGAGAGAGGGAGAGGGAGAGGGAGAGGGAGAGGGAGAGAGAGAGAGAGAGAGAGAGAGAGAGAGAGAGAGAGAGAGAGAGAGGGGGGGGGATAAAGTACTGATTTACGTATTTCATAATATTTGATAGTATTAGGTAGTAAATAGTTTTATACAAGGTTGCAATGAAACCAATACATTTTTTATTTTTATTAAAATAAAATAAGATTTTGTCATAATAATGTGTTAGTTTAATTATTACGCCACTCTATCCATAACCTATTCTCTGCGTCAGTAAGTTCGCCTAGATGGCCCTGGAGTTTTTTCTGTGAGGGAGTTTTTGTTTAATTGTTTATCAAAATTGTTTCATTGAGAGGTGTAAAATGGTTTCCACATTTCCTCCAAAAAATGTGGTGGCGACTCGGGACTGTTGGGATCTTCTGAATATTAAGGGGTAAGTACCAATAAAGTAATAATAGGGTAAATCGTTTCATCTTCTTCTTATCTTTATATTTTTTCATACAGTTACAATTGTTAAAAATGAATGTTCCAAATTGTTGTTGATTTTATCAAGCATTGCATTCATCCTATGTTTTTGCATGTGGTCAAAGTGCAGACGCTATTAGGCACAAATGTTCACTGTAAATGATATTTTAATTCACATTGTGTTTAATTTTAATGATAAGAGTAATTTGAAACACCATCATCTGTTGTTAATGATCGTTATAAGCTTTATACATTTATATAGTTACAAGTTCTTAATTGTAGAATAGATGCAGCTGTGTGTTTATAGTTGTTTAGAATGGGTGTTTTGTGTTCCTTTACAGTGTGTTTTGCTATTGTAAAAAATATCGTGGGAGTTAAGGTTTTTTAGCATATGTCGTCTGATAACAAACTTTAAATTTTAGAATCAAATCTGTAAAAAATGCTTGTCAGTTTTTTTAAACTTTTGTGTTATTTATGAGGGTTAATCAAAATGTTTGTGGTGCTTTTTGAAAAATTATGTCTTTATGTATTTTCATATTATTTCCTTCATAGTAATTTCCATTTCCACTGGGTATAACACATCTGTGCCAACATTTTTCCTGTCTTCAAAACATTTCTGAAACGTATTGTTGGTGTAGCTTTCAGCTCCTCAGTGCTTTGTACTTTTGTGCCTTAAACAGCCATGAAGCATTGTTCTTTCTTGTTTGTTTGTTAAGGTTTTTTAATTATTGGGGAGAGAGAAAGGTTGCTTGGGAACATATCTGCGAATACAGATGTTTGGAGTGTTACAGTGTTTTTTGCATAAAATTCTTGTAGATGCATTGATGTGTGTGTTTTTGCATTGGTGGTGCAGTTTCTTTATTATCCTTCCATAAATCTATTTTCTATGATTGGCTTCATGCAGGTGGCATAAAATGCCTGAATTCTCTTTAAAGACCATAGCACCTAGTGATCAGAAACATGAAAGTCAGTAGTACAATCTTCTTGCTAATATCACGACTTCCAACTGATTCATGACTGCTTTTAGCTTTTTGTCCATTTATAAGCTCCCCTTTCTTACATACTAGACTTTGGAAAGCTGTTTGCACCTCCACCACATTAAAGCAGCTTATCTCCTTTTGCATAAAATGCAAGTTCTTCAATCTTAAAATCTCAGTTAGTTAGAATGTCAGTGGAAAACACAAGTTATTCAGTCAGTTAGCTGTCAAGTTTATACTGTGTACCTAAGGTGGCTACAGATTTAATCATTTTTGACAAATATACCTTCTGTTAGTGGAGATGACTTTTTTTTTTAGAGCAGAAAATTCATACATTGTATGAACGTTTTGATAAAACCCCATATGTGTAAACAATTACAAAGTATTGGTTGAATATTAATCAGTACTTACAAAGTACTTCTAGTATTACTTACTGAATATATTTTTACAAAGTCTAAATATGTTTTTATTATACACAATATTGAGTGTTTCTTGATAAAAAATTTGTAACGTGTGTATTGAATTTGATCTTGAGACAAACAATTTTGGATGTTACAGTATCGCCAAGCTGTTAGTAAAGTAGGTTATGGTCTTCAACAGAAACAGCGTTCGTTTCTCACGTTCGGCTTTGGTGCTGGCGGTTCGAGACGTGAAAGCCATGTCAACGTTAACGTTACTCCTACGTCACACGATCTGGCTTCAGACACACCAGAAATTAGAAAATACAAGAAGAGATTTAATTCCGAAATATTGTGTGCTGCATTGTGGGGTAAGTTTTTCTAATTCCTTGTAGAAGGTTATAACTTGATAAATCTGAAAGTGTCTGTAGCAGATTGCAAATAATAATGTATATAATATTTCTTCCATCGTGTGACGAGCGCAACACGAAGTCACACGACTGAAGAAATATGGTAAATATTATATATATATATATATAAAAAATATATATATATAAAGGTAAATTCATTATAAAAATTAAATATAATATATATACATATATATATATATATATATATATATATTACATTTAATATTTATACATAAATTTATCTCAAGATGTTATTTTTCTATTTGGAACATGTTTCGGGTACTATCTTGTTCCCATCCTCAGCCTTCCGGTTTTCAACTCAATTTTGCACTCAACATTGAAAATACACAAAAAACTAACACATACACCACAATCACACACAATAAAACCAACTTGAAATACCAGAAGCCAACAGGAAGCCACAATTATCAACCAACAACACATATGTACTTCACCCGACAAAAAAAAAACCCGGAAGGCTGAGGATGGGAACAAGATAGTACCCGAAACATGTTCCAAATAGAAAAATAACATCTTGAGGTAAATTTATGTATAAATATTAAATGTATTATATACATCAAGAAACGGACTGTAGCAGAAAGTGATTGAAATATATATATATCAAGAAACGGACTGTAGCAGAAAGTGATTGAAATATATATATAAACGGACTGTTTCTTGATGTATATAATACATTTAATATTTATACATAAATTTACCTCAAGATGTTATTTTTCTATTTGGAACATGTTTCGGGTACTATCTTGTTCCCATCCTCAGCCTTCCGTTTTTTTTTTGTCTGGTGAAGTACATATGTGTTGTTGGTTGATAATTGTGGCTTCCTGTTGGCTTCTGGTATTTCAAGTTGGTTTTATTGTGTGTGATTGTGGTGTATGTGTTAGTTTTTTGTGTATTTTCAACTCAATTTTGCACTCAACATTGAAAATACACAAAAAACTAACACATACACCATAATCAATCACACACAATAAAACCAACTTGAAATACCAGAAGCCAACAGGAAGCCACAATTATCAACCAACAACACATATGTACTTCACCCGACAAAAAAAAACCCGGAAGGCTGAGGATGGGAACAAGATAGTACCCGAAACATGTTCCAAATAGAAAAATAACATCTTGAGATAAATTTATGTATAAATATTAAATGTAATATATATATATATGTGTATATATATTATATTTAATTTTTATAATATATATATATATATATCAAGAAACGGACTGTAGCAAAAAGTGTTTGAATTTAATAATACCATACAAGGTAAATAAGACTACAGCAAAAAAGTAAAGTAAACAAAACAAAAGTGAGGTTATTAAACAAATCGTGACAATAGTGTTGAAGGCTGAGGATGGGTACACAATGGTACCCGAAACATGTACCTAATAAGGTGTGATATTTCGTTTTATTGATATTAATAACTAAATATAATGTGATTTCGAATTTGTCAAAATTGTACTATCTACTTTGTCGGGCGCCATCTTGCCAACTGCAAGAAAATAATTTACCAAGGTTCGTATCAGCGAACTAGGAGATCAGAATGGTTTATTTGTAATGATTAATTTAATTCACATTGGCAATGAACAAAAGGTTTATTTACTCTAAAATGCACACAACAAAAAAATAAAACTTCTTTTACTACACTTACATACTATTGCCAACTTAACTATGAACTCATGAAATAAATGCCATTAAAATTAATTTCCGTACATCCTTTTTTTTTTTATTATTGATTTGGTCTTATTTATTAATTATATTTCTTTGATTATGTTTCCCCCATAATTACATTTAATAATTATATACCTACACAAACCAGCACTTCGTTTAATTTCTATATTCACTCTCTCTCTCTCTCTCTCTCTCTCTCTCTCTCTCTCTCTCTCTCTCTCTCTCTCTCTCTCTCTCTCTCTCTCTCTCTCTCTCTCTACATTTCTATTCCCCTTCCATTTTTTAATTGATTTTAATTAATTTTAATTTTAATTAATTTAAGTTTATTTTGTAGGCTGCCAGTTCTTTGTTAACCATTCTCAAAATTTGCTTTTTTTTAAAAGGTTTTAGATTTAACCAATGTTGGTTACTTATCTGCCAAAGATCTTGATGAGTCCGTCTCTAACACGTATTTCATACCGATTCCGCACATTTTCTTATTTATTCATTCTCCGGAACTATAACTCTATAAAACTGTTTGTTTTTTTGTTGAAAGTTCACATTTTGAAACCAATTGTTGTATACGGGCGCATCGGCGAACACAATAACTTCGCCCGAAAACCGGCGAGAGCCGGGCAGACGCACAGTGGTTAGCGTCTGTATAACTCAGATGTTGTTTTTCGACTGTTTGTTCTGTTGTGTCCCAATGTTGCTGGCGTGACACACCCAGGATAGGCTCTGACGAACCGATGACACACAGTTGTTATATAATTTGCTGACGCAACACATCGCCTGACACGATTATGTCATTTGTTGTTACATAACGTGTTTACGTTTTTCGGGTTCGTCATTGTCCTTGAACTGATTCTGGTACATTTGCAGTTGTTATTAAACTGTTTACACAATTATTAAACAATTCTCACAGTCAATGCTGCCACGTTGCGATCGCTTCCACATAACAAATTTACCTCTCGGTCATAACATTTTTCTATCACTCAACAAGTTATTTATTATTTATAAAAAAAAAATACAAATTCTGTTATTACCCCAGGTATGCCCAAAAATGCCCCGCTACAATACCCCCTCAATGAGATATTTTATGCCGAAGCATAAAAAATCTCATTGACACATTCATACTTGCTAGAGGGATCAGCCAGGATATGTCGCCACAACCCCCTGTATGGTTTACACAAAAGAATAATCAACTCACCCTTGGTCCGGTGACTGTGACCGCATCTGCATGACAATACTGGACTTCTCTCTCGAGATCCCAACACCGTAGAGTCAGACAGATACTCCACGCCCCTGCTCTGACGCGCAGGCCAGCTCAGGTCCGCCGCCACAGCACCACCAAACACTGAAACAACAAATCAAAATATTAAATAGTGGCCTTATACAACACCATATCCCCAACTGATCTGTTTCCCCCTAGCGGTGCTGGTTTGCGCTAAGAAGCACTGGTTTTGTTTTTCATTTATCGCTAACATGTATATATCATAACATATTTACCAACAATATATATATACCCCTCTTAAAATTCCATCTACTTACCCTTATCAACTTTACCCCAAAATTCAAAATCATTGCCCTGATTCCCATCAGAATTTAAGCAAACAGACGACTGACTTATTAACATTTCCCATTACCATATTACATTTCTCTCATCCCCAATTTAAAAATGCATTTAAAATAGTTAACTTCATAAAATTCTCTTAAACTAACAAACACAATATAACATAAGAAAATATAATACACTTCTAATTCACATTAAAATAAACAATTGGTATTTAAAATGTTACACACATTAAGTTGGCATATAAAATCAGAAAATTACTTTTAAACTTGATTTATTCTTATTAATTCGTTTCTCAAAATTACAAAACTTTTTTTTTTTTTTTTTTTTTTTTTTTTTTCAATCTTCGTTTTACCCATCATTTTCATTTATAATTTTCTTTCATTAATCTGGGTGATTCTACATTACTCATTATAATTCACTTTATCAACTTGGCATTTACTCATAATCTTACCCCTTTTATTACTCTAACGTTCCCTTACAAAATCTCTAACTAGTATGACACCCCTCTATCAAAATTTTACTAACCCTTCTCTACCTCTAACTACTTACTACTTTAACTCCAATCGCCACCTTCTACTCTTATATAAAAAAAAATACTCTCTAACCCTTTGTACATAGGATACGTGTTTCCTTCCCAAAACTCATTCCCTTATGTTGGTCCCTGGACTCCCCCTAGGTAACCCTTTCCGGCGCCAATCGGTCCCTATCCCGTCCCAACCCTGGTTGCGGACTCCCACATTACACTACCACTACTACAAAATTGCCATCCCCAAAAAATCTCACTCTCATAACTTCACTACAACTACAACAAATTAACATCAACAAAATAAACAATATATCGCTCAAAACTCTACATAAAATCTCCATAACTACTGTGTCTCCACTTATACTTCTCAAAATTCTATAACATATACTAACTCAAAACAACATTGCATTATTTTCATCTCTCATTCTCTTTAACTTTTACTTCGATTTGAACAGATCTATATGTCCCACAAACTTCAACTTGAATTGACTCAAACATTTTATTCAACTAATTACTATCACCCATTTCTATCTTTTACAACCCATTGAAAATTTTACCTATCACAACTATTTTTCATTTTATTTTTAAATCTATAAACACATTGAAAACATATTATTATATTTTTATAATACTTATTCCTAACATACTAATGCAATCAACACAATAAGACATAATAACACAATATAAGAAGTATTTAGTGCATCTATTTTTTAAATTCAAACAAAATTATTGAGTAGCAAATCATCATTATTAATTAAAATATATCAAATTTTTAATACGTTATCCCCTTGGATAACCTCCCAGCTACACACACTTGTACAATACATTACATAACATAATACACAAATATACATTGAACAAACAATTCTCTTTTAACTAATTTATATAAAATTTATAAACATTATTATTTAAAATTTTTCATTAACTGTTTTTATTTATCATCATTATGAATTTATCCTGTGTTGCAATCAGATTTTCAAAATTGCTTAAAATTTATTATTAACATATATTTTTAACCATTAAGTTATTCCACAAAATAGACCATTTAACATTTATTTACTTATTCATGATTATTAAATTAAAATCTCACCAAACAATTTAATTACCTTGTAAAATTCAAACACATAACATTCAATCACAATATCTAAACATCTCAACTTATTTACTTCAATTTATTATTAAAATAACATATTTCAATTATTATCAACATTCTACAAATCATTAACTATTGTCTTCATAATTATTTTGTTATTTAATTACAGTGCTAAAATATTAATAATATTATTATTATTAATACAACATTTTCTAAAACATATACACATTACTTTTCTAACATTTCACAATACACACAAATGAATTCAATATTATTTACAAAATATGCGTCAAAACTGTTCAAGTGTATCTCACTTCAGATGTCCAAATCAGCAAGGTCATTACCAAAAATTTACAATATCTAACAAGGTCTATACACTGATATTCTAGTTCAGCCACCATCGTCATATATATATCTAGTGTATTTGTAACATTCATCATTTTTATCAACACACAAATTATGATAATCATTACTATCATAATAATCTATCAACTCTATTTCATCCATTGTACCATTATAAATCTTGTTACCATAAGTTAGGATTGTCCCGTCTATATCAGTGTTATTTGTTAATGTCCGGTAAATCGTTTTCTCATTCCTGTATTCCTCAACTACTACGTCAGGTAAGTCATTATAGTCAGGTAAGATATTATCAAAATTATTCTCTATCTCTCCTTCAACAGATAAGTATTTCACATGATTCATCGTCACCCCTTCTAGTAATTTTCTCAATTCATCATACTTTCTTTCTAACTTATATATTTCTATTTCATTCTCAACATATAACTCTCTTTCTTCATAGCACCACATCACACTCTCACAATTATTACGGACAGAGGGTACAACATTATACAACATTACTTCATTTAACAATAAGGGTCTCTTGCCCTGAAAAAACAACATTAAATCATCATCATCATTATAAACAATAAGGGGAAAATTTGCCCTCTGTCCCCATTTAATTACTACATTATTCTTCCACTCTCTTTCTATTTCATAAACACTCATTAACATTTCATTATCGCATTCTAAAACTTCATCAGTACTCTCTATATTTACTCCATTATTTTTTAACATCATATTTTCACTTATATTGTCATAATTATCATTCCTACTTACCTCAGAATTGTAATTAATACCATTATCATCACTAGTCAACACTATTTCTCCCACTATTTGATCACTGTTAGCTATTAACTCATTATTCGAATTGTCACTCACCTGGTTACTTATTTCTTCACTATTATCAAAGACACCACTTACCTGTGTTAACTCAACTTCTGTATTCTTTTTTACCTGATATCTATCCCTTCTCCACTCCTCGTTTTGTTTTTTCAATTTATTATTGAATTCCTTGACATCACTAATCATGTCATCTAACATTGCGTTTTGTTGATCCAAACGTTCCTTGCACATCATAAATATCATATTCATCATATGCGTCTTATAATCAGATTCACTCATCTCATTGCTTACCTCATTATCTGCCACCTGATCAACTTTAATTTTGTTAAATTGATTTGTTTCTCCACCACCTTCTGCTCCCATTATATTATCATCCTTAACATTAGGCCTATTTACTGCCTTATTTACTACTACTATCGCTTCAACGATCTTACCTCTATTACTTGTCACCTCACTATCAATATCATCACTGTGCTTCTTAATTTCCGCGAATATTCCCTCTTCCATTTCTTCCATTCGTGTTAAACTATCGTCTAACCTCCCCCATTCCTCGTCTGTCATTTCACCTACAACCCCTCTAAATTCGCTTTCCCACTCCTTCCATACGAAGCCACTATCATTTTCTTGTATCTTAGCCATATTAAAAAATTTTATTATAATACCCTTTATATAATATAATTCATCTCATACACACTAATTACCCTCACAATACTCATAAACACATAAACAAATAATGCACTACATACATAACCCTATCAAAACATAACCCCATACTTGCGTCTGTTTTGCGTACGAAAAAATTATTTTATTCTACCTCAACAACCATTCTGTTCTCCCCGTAGGCCGTATTTTATATAAATTTATTGATATAAAATTGTCCCTGTTCCAGAAGCCAAATGTGATATTTCGTTTTATTGATATTAATAACTAAATATAATGTGATTTCGAATTTGTCAAAATTGTACTATCTACTTTGTCGGGCGCCATCTTGCCAACTGCAAGAAAATAATTTACCAAGGTTCGTATCAGCGAACTAGGAGATCAGAATGGTTTATTTGTAATGATTAATTTAATTCACATTGGCAATGAACAAAAGGTTTATTTACTCTAAAATGCACACAACAAAAAAATAAAACTTCTTTTACTACACTTACATACTATTGCCAACTTAACTATGAACTCATGAAATAAATGCCATTAAAATTGATTTCCGTACATCCTTTTTTTTTTATTATTGATTTGGTCTTATTTATTAATTATATTTCTTTGATTATGTTTCCCCCATAATTACATTTAATAATTATATACCTACACAAACCAGCACTTCGTTTAATTTCTATATTCACTCTCTCTCTCTCTCTCTCTCTCTCTCTCTCTCTCTCTCTCTACATTTCTATTCCCCTTCCATTTTTTAATTGATTTTAATTAATTTTAATTTTAATTAATTTAAGTTTATTTTGTAGGCTGCCAGTTCTTTGTTAACCATTCTCAAAATTTGCTTTTTTTTAAAAGGTTTTAGATTTAACCAATGTTGGTTACTTATCTGCCAAAGATCTTGATGAGTCCGTCTCTAACACGTATTTCATACCGATTCCGCACATTTTCTTATTTATTCATTCTCCGGAACTATAACTCTATAAAACTGTTTGTTTTTTTGTTGAAAGTTCACATTTTGAAACCAATTGTTGTATACGGGCGCATCGGCGAACACAATAACTTCGCCCGAAAACCGGCGAGAGCCGGGCAGACGCACAGTGGTTAGCGTCTGTATAACTCAGATGTTGTTTTTCGACTGTTTGTTCTGTTGTGTCCCAATGTTGCTGGCGTGACACACCCAGGATAGGCTCTGACGAACCGATGACACACAGTTGTTATATAATTTGCTGACGCAACACATCGCCTGACACGATTATGTCATTTGTTGTTACATAACGTGTTTACGTTTTTCGGGTTCGTCATTGTCCTTGAACTGATTCTGGTACATTTGCAGTTGTTATTAAACTGTTTACACAATTATTAAACAATTCTCACAGTCAATGCTGCCACGTTGCGATCGCTTCCACATAACAAATTTACCTCTCGGTCATAACATTTTTCTATCACTCAACAAGTTATTTATTATTTATAAAAAAAAAATACAAATTCTGTTATTACCCCAGGTATGCCCAAAAATGCCCCGCTACAAAGGAAAAAAATATCTTGAGGTAAATTAATTATAAAAATTAAATATATTATACAGGGTGGGCCAAAAGTCACTAACCATTGTGAGTTACTGAGTTAGCCATTGTAAACATTAAGATAAATTTGGTTGTGATCTTCCCATCGATTTTAAATTACGCGCCTTTGGCTATCAGACACAAACCAAAGGCGTGTAATTTAAAATCGATGGGAAGATCACAACCAAAGTTATCTTAATGTTTACAATGGGTAACTCAGTAACTCACAATGGGTAGTGACTTTTGACCCACCCTGTATATATGTTGTCAATAAGTGACTTGGATACCTATTCAAACATGTTTTTGAAAATAATAATGTTTGTACTCACATAGTAAATTATTTCAGCTGGTATAACTACATTTTACCAGAACATTTATTTAATTTTTGATTGTATTTTTGTTGTAACCCATGGATGTTTTAAATCCCAAACCCCTCCTCGCTGCACTACTGCATTGAACAGGTACATAGATAACATGAATTCAGGAAGACATAGTAATTGAAATTAGAATTATTCAAGTCCTTTAACTAATTTTGATTAATTTGTTTAAAATTCTTCAGAAGCACTTCTTTTACACAAGATACAGTTCTTTTTATTAAAAGAAAAAAAGTGCTTAATCTTGTGGTGACCAGACGTCTTATATATCAGGTGTCATGTTTTTGCCACAGTGGATATATCAGATGTCATAGTTGCCACAGTGGCAAATATATCAGATTTTATTTAAAATTGCTGCTATTATTACAGGAATCATTTCTGATGTGTGTGAATACACCATACTTAACATCGGTAGTTTACAATCCAACCACCACAAAGGCATTACTATTGGCAAGTGATGATGATATCCTAGCAGTATTTATATAACGTCATTTTCAAATCATGTTCATGTTTGCAAAGTTAATGTTTTAGTAAAATTTTTGTTTTTAGTTGTATACAGATTTTTTATTAACAAACATATTGTTACACTTATTTAGTTGTACTTCTGCAAATGTTTTACTAAAAAAGAATGAAGTGATTGCAAATTTTACTTTATGTACATTTAAAAATTGGGCAAACTTCGAAGTTGCATGATTTACTCTTTGTTTTCGAGACTTTTAACACATGTTTCATTGTTATTTCATTTTTCATATAAAAATAACCCAATCCATAGTATTGATTTATTTTTAAAAGAAAATATTATTTTGATATTAGTCTGGTTATACTAACGTGTACATATATCAGATGACTTAAGAAATAGGTTATATGGGTGAGGGTGTGAAATAAATGCAGTTATTGTCTTCTTTACTTTATTTTGCTCATATATTTAGTACAGTATGTCAATATATTACCTATTGTATTTTGGAGAGCCACAGGTTTTTTGCAGTTTTATGAAATACGTTAAATACAATTTTCCCCCCAAACACTGGATTATCAGTTAAATAATGTATTAAAATTTTTATTAAAAAACTAACATATATAGCAATATAGCATCTTTTGTGCAACCAACTTATGAGTTAACAAAGAAAAGAAAACACTATTAACATATATATGATATATATGTACAGTATATATCGTATGTACAAGAAGATAAGGAAAATTTACAGAAAGTGCAAAAATGGCAAAACCGCCTGGGACTTTTCACATGTCCTAGGTTAAAACTACTTTTGTGGTTTATTCATTCTCCTTTCTGATTAGATATATTTTCTGATTCGATGTTACAATTTAACAAGAAATGTCTTAGTTTTGCTCATGTTATAACATTTAAAGTGGTCGTTAATGTCTTGTCATGTTGATGTGTTTGAGTCTGTTCACTGAATAATTTCTTCAACTGGTAAATCAAAATTGAATATGTTTACCATTTTCACTGAAGTAGGCCTACTGTTTTTTTTTCTTTTTAGGTGTGAATCTCTTAATTGGCACAGAAACTGGCCTTATGTTATTGGACAGGAGTGGTCAGGGAAAAGTATATCAACTGATCTCACGTAGAAGGTTCCAGCAAATGGAGGTTCTGGAAGGTCAAAACATTCTTGTTACTGTCTCCGGTAAGAAGAACAGAGTACGAGTGTATTACTTGTCATGGCTGAAATCAAAAATTCTGCGTACTGATGGAGTCAGTGATGTATGTATACACATTTAGTCTGAATTTTTTAATATTATTACATGCATTTTGATAAGATTTCTGTGGGTCTTGCCCCCCCCCCCCCCCCGTAGAGATAGCTGTATGTAACTGCTTTGGAAAATCAGGTAACTGTGTAACTTACAATGTTCATCTTCCATCAGTCTTCTTATGAGTGTTTGCCAGGTTAGCCTCCCCTTTTTTTCTGTTTCTGGGCAGTTGCCCAGTTTTTCAGCATCCTAGTAATGGAGCAAGTTATTCCCATGAATCTCCATACCCCCTTATTATGCACACGATTCCTCAATCAGAAGACAAATGCCAGTTATATTTATTTTCTACAATGACAACAATTATAGCATCAAATGTTTTCATTGACTTTACATAGTGGCGCTACAATTGAGATAGATACAGTAAACCCTCGATTTAACAGACTAATTGGGGCTGAGGGGTGTCCGTAAAATCGAAAGTCCGTTAAATCGCAAATTTTGTTTTTTGAGGATATATTTAAATCGAATAGGCCTATAACACTTGAAATTTTAATATTATTAATATCATGCAAATACCGTATTGTTCCGAATAGGCCTACAAGCCACACTTTTTCTCCTAAAAACATGGTCGCTAATTTGGCATGCGGCTTGCATTCGCATGCTAACGAAATTCGAAGTTATACCTGACTTCTGGCGGGACGAACGCTTTTGGTATCTATGAGTTGTTTACTGTCTAAGCAACAGCAGTTTTCCTGGCTGTAGTTAACTCTGGCGTTATGATTTATGACTACAACCGAATGTTTTAACAGCAAACTGAAGAAAGAATAGGAAGATAAAGTGTAAGTGCGTTCGCACACGCGCGTGTTTGCACCCTTCTGTAGGCAGCAAGACAAAGGATGAGTAGAGGGGTGTGAGTAACATGTTTCTAAATAACGGGTAAACTACCAGTGTGGTTTTCTATTGTAACAACGACAACATCGCTTATCTGTACTTTGTTTTTATTCGGCGTTTTTGTAGTGCGTTTGCAGTATGAGTGATATTGTGGAGACTAATGGCACGCAGTCAGATCAAATTAAACGTAACCCGTACGATGCGAATTATAAATTAATTGTGATAGAAAATGTAGAAAAAACATACGGAACATAAAAAACATAAGGAAATTCGATATTGATGAATCCTGTATTCGACGATGGAGAAAACAGAAGGAACGACTTTTAAATGCAAATACTGCGCAACGAGCATTCGCGGGACCTCAAGTTGGGCGTTTTGTAGCAGTAGAGTCCAGCGTCTGTGAATACATACGGCTTTTATGAAGGCAAGGACTCCCTGTCACTAGACATGTTTTAAAATTAAAAGCTTTAGAAATCGCAGAAGAATTAAAAGTTTCCGGTTTCAAAGCCAGCTTCTTCAGGTGTAAAAGACGAATGATGCGGTGAAATGGATTTGCACTTAAATGACGTACATCACTCGCGCTAAAACTAGCGAGTGACTACGAAGAAAAACTCCCCAGCGGTTTGTCATTCATTTACGCAAGAAGCATAATTATTCACTTGAACACATGGGAAATGCCGATGAAACGCCCGTATTTTTTATTTTTTATTTACGTATATTTACTGTGGACCAAAACAGAACCAAATCTGTAACAGTAAAGATTACAGGAAATGAAAAGTTACGTGGCACTGTAATGCTTGCTGTATTAGCTGATGGACGAATATTTCACAGTGAAATAAGATGCATATCAGTGTATATTGTTCAGTGTTAGTCGTCGTGATGTCTTCCACTGAACGTGTGCGATGCCTGCGTCAACGACAACGCAAAGACAGGGATCGTGAAGAATTAAATGAATTCTTGATGAATACTCCGTTCTCATCAAATACAATTGAAGATGAGAAAATGTGCGTGTTTCAAAACAAGAAGAAAAGAAATGAAATAATGCTCCGATAGCCAAGCAATATCGCCAGAACAGGAGAGGGTTTATGCACATTATACGTTTCAAAAGCCTAAAAACATTATCATGTTTTTTTTTTGGTCCGTTAAATCCGAAGTCCGTTAAACCGAGGTCCGTTAAATCGAGGGTTTACTGTACGAGGGCTATTCAGAAAGTAACCTCCATTGCCGTGTACCGAAAAAGTAATGGGGGAAGTGGCGTTATTCCTGTGCCGACTTGTATAGTGGCTCAGTACGCATCCAGCTGTATAATGGGGAGCTCACACTGTCATTCTTTCACTCGTTATAGCCTTTCAAAATGAGTTCTACAATAGAAAAACCCACCAAATGCAAAGTGTGTGTTGTGATAAGATTTCTGATGGCAGAAAACCTTTCAGCGGCAAACATTCATCGTGCACTGTGTACTGTATACGGTCAAAATGTTATGAGTGAAGGTGTTGTGCGTCAATGGGTTCGTTTGTTTAAAAGTAGAAGAACAAACATTCATGATGAGGAAAGGAGTGGCAGGCCATCCGTATTCAATGATGAATTCATTCCAGAAAATTGAAGAAAGAGTCGGTGAAAACCGACGGTTTACAATATCTGAACTTTGTGAACAATTCTTGCAAATTTCTCGTGAGGTACGAGGTAGTCACAGAAAAGTTAGCCTACCAGAAGTTCTGTGCTTGGCGGGTATGGAAAGTGCTTTCAGAGAACCACAAAACACAACAAATGTGCTCTGCCTTAGACTTTCTTCCATGTTACATTGCGGAAAGAGAAAGAGAATTTTCACCTGTTTATGAACATGAAAATGTGGCTTGGGTCCCAGCGCTTTGATAATGATGAAAAACTTCACGATGCAGTGACAGGCTGGCTGCAATCCTTGGCGGCAGAATTTTATGAAGAGAGGATTTCCAAACTGGTCAAACGCTATGATAAATGCTTACATTTAAATGGTGATTTTTTAAAAAATAGTATAAAGCTGTAGTTTTAAGATGTATATAATAAAAATTATGTATCTATGTCCGTGTTTTATTTATAGTCAAACGGAGGTTACTTTCCGAATAGCCCTTGTATTCTCCGTGTTTGCCATCTTCAGTTGTGAATATAATAATAATGCCATAAGTAAACAAATATTTAATTCACCGGTGTGAATAGTCTTGGGTTGAACCAGAATTAAAGTTACAAGTGTTGCGTTGGCCACCAGTGGTAAGATGCATTTACCGATAATTTGTCATTGGTATTTGTCATTGGATTCTTTATCATTGGTATGATTCTTTATGACATTTTATTGGCTAAAATGAAGTATTAAAGCGTATGTTAATGTTAACATTTACAGTCACATCCAGTTTTTTGTACATTGCTATAATACTGTTCCTACGCAGTATTTAAAAAAAGTTAAACTAAAACTTCAGTTTGCAATGGAAACATTTTGTCCATAATGAAAATAGATGGTACTAATGAAAATGTTTTGTGCTTGAAATGAAGTTTTTGTTACCCTAGAAGCGGCAACTATAATTTCTGTAGCAGCAAGAGACTATTATGCATGCTTGAAGTAAAAAAGTTTAAATTTCTTATTTATAGTTGGAAATGCCACAGTATATATCAAGTTAAAGATATAAAATCAGGAGAGCACATTAAAGGTGTAACGGTACATATCATTGCCAAATTACCAACCGTCATAAGCAACAGTAATAATACATAGAAGGCCATCAGAACAACTAAACTTGAGTTTAAAGGCGGAAGAAAACTAAATAATAAACTAAAAGAGAGGAAGAAAGAGATCAGCATTCAGAAATAATTAACTGCGAAAGAAATGAAGACAACTGACTAGAGACAAGACCAATGTTGACCCAATATACCCAATAGATCGGACAGAGAGAGAATAACTGGAACATACACCAAAGGAACATAAATTGAAGGAGATTAATGAATTAAGTTAAAATAGGGAAGGATTGAATTAACTCAACCAGGAGGACTAATAGATAAAGAAAAGAAAATAACAAATAAAGAAAATAGAGGATAATACTCATGATTGAGAAAAAGGAATCAGCTTAAAACAAAAATACAAACCCTATTAAATGACTTAACAATGACATCAAACCATTAACAGCCTATTATAAGTGACTCGACTGTGACAATAAACTGAGCCTCTGAAGAAGCCTTTTAAAGGAGAAAACCGGTTAAGGCTGTAAGGTAAAACTTTTTGCTTTTACTTATAAAAAACCTAGTGTTCCAATTCGTTAAAGTAATAGTGATATTTAGTGTGACAATAACTCTAATGTAAAATAAAAATATAATGACCAGGAGAGTGAAATTAAAACTTTGTACTAATATTATTTAATAAGATATAAAAGATAACAACAACATTGTATCTTATCTCCTATGTATGTAGATGATATAGAAACAGAGATATCACAAAAAACTGATAATCTCCAAGATTATAGTAAAAATAATATAAAAGAAGCTGGAAAATAAATGCCAGACCATAAAGAATAATTAATAATATTAATACATTTAAATAATTGTGAAAAAGTATAGAAACAAGCCACAAAATGGAACTCATTGTTGGAAGCCAGTACAGGACACACATAACCTAGTAACTAGCATTTTTCATGTTTGATGACAAGAATTGATAACAAAAATGTTATCAATCCATATTATGTTATATTGTATATATCAGGGTGACCGAGCTTCGCTCGTTTTTCACACTTCTGATGATGATACCCAATTATTGGTATCGAAAAGTACTTAAATAATAAAAAACATTTAATCTTTGTAATTGTAATTATTAAAATATATATATTATATTATATATATTATACAAAGAAAACGTGAGTTACATTTTATTAAAAAACATTTTATTTATAAATATACAGATTTTAAAAAACAATATTTATTAATTATTTATTTATTTATTTTTATTAATTATTTATTTTTTGATATTTATTTTCATATATAAACATATCGATACTACGCCGTTTGTGTTTATCGACGGTTTCTGTTATTGGAATCACAATTATTTAATACTTCTTTCCATACAACGATTCTTGTATGGCGAGGATTTTCTGGTGGTAAAAGAACTTTTAAGCCACTTCGCCTTTTGACTCTGGAAAATGCTACATACAACATGCCGTGCATAAACACAGGAATTGATAAGTGAATTCCCACCACTTCAAATGTTTGACCTTGAGCCTTGTGAATAGTAATAGCAAAAGCTGCTCTGACGGGAAATTGATGCCTTTGCATAGTGCACCCAAGCTGACTTTTGTTGGAATCTATTGTAATCCTTGGAATATGAACTTCTCGGCCTGAATATTCACCCGTGATAATCTTGGCTTTAATAATGTTATTACATAATTCAGTTACGACCAATCTCGTTCCATTGCACAGCCCTTCAGAGACGTCCCAAGTTTCGTAAAAGCATTATTATTGTATTTTTTTTAAGCTTTAATTCGTGTGGTGGTAAGTCAGCCATCTCAACAGAATTTAGAAATTCAGAAGTGAATTGAAGAGCTCCTTCTGGTTGATCTTTAACAGAATCGTAGCTTTTATATACTTTATAATATTCTCCAGGAAGCTTTTTAATAATTTCGTCGTTAATTTTATTTACGTCTTTATTCAAAGGCGCTAATATAGCTCTGTCTTTCATATCTTCGTATCTGTTGTTTGCCAAACACTCACCAAATACTTCATCAATAAGATTCCTGTTAGACAGAATATCCTCTGGTAGTTCAACCTCGTCCATAGTATTTACTGGTAACTCTCCATTGCCAGTTTTTAATAAATATTCAGCAAAATCTCTTTGTTCAGGATCAACACGCATATTTTCTGTTAATGAAAAAAAATGAAAATGGTGCCAAAGATTACTTTTCTTAATGGAAAGGTCCACTAATTCATTTCGGTTAGCACGTGGTTGAACGGGCAAACATTGCCGAAAATCTCCTCCGAGTACCATGATCTTGCCACCAAAGGTCAAATTAGGGTTGCCAATAGAGCGTAGTAGCTGGTCCGTGTTGTTTAATCCATACTTAGGTAGCATAGGGGCTTCATCCATTAGGAAAACGTTGATTCTGGCAAGTTCTTTGGCTTTAGCAGACCCTGGCTTGATATTTGATTTTGACTCGGGAGTTAATGGAACCTGCAATGTAATGCAAGTATAAAATATTATTATTTTGCTACAAAATACAAAGAAAATTAAAATAAATCTGAATTCCAAACGTTTTATGAGAAGTTCGTCCGTTTGGAAGAAGAATCGAAGCTATTCCTGTAAACGCCATATATTTGACATTGCAGTTTCGCCCAGAAATAATATAATACAGTGTTTTGTATACAAAAGTTTTGCCCATCCCACCAGGTCCATCGATGAAATAACATCTTTGTGCAGACTGCTCATTGTTACATGAATTTAGAATTTTATTGACAATTTCTAACTGTCTACCTTTAAGAAGTTGAAACATCTGTTGTCTAAGGGCAGCATTTTCATCAGTGTTTAATATCTCTTGGTTTTGTTCATTTTCATAATCTTCAATGTCATCCATATTGTATCGTTGAACCCAAAAGCGAAAGTTCCTGCCTTCTGTTGCTTCAGTGTTAAGTTTATAGGCAATAATTCTGTAAGCTCGTTTTATTGCTTCAGCAATAGAACTACCATTTCGCCTTGCATCCCGTATAAAATCTTCAGCTAAATTTTCCTTGAATGTATCCCATAAAGCTTTGGGATTTTCCGGAGATCCAAAAATAAGAATCTGTATAAAAAGTGTTCTCATGGCCCTAGGCATTTTGGATATAGTAGATTCTTGTAGACCTTCAATCCACTGTTTATCGTCATAAGCAAGTCCTTGAGCAAGGCAAGCTTGCTTATAAGTTGCATGCCTAACACCATTTACCATTAATAGATTATCAAAGCTCGCATCATCTTTGACGTGATACAATAGCAAGCGTAGGTGGTAAAGTTCTGGTTGTGAAATAAAATTGACATTGTGTATCCTACCAATAACACGAATGCTTCTAATTCTAGGCACCCACTCGCCCTAGGCACCCACTCGCTTGTCCTTCCAAGCCATCTAAAATATTCGGGCATCTGCCAGTAGTAGTGGTATATAATTTCTTCTTGAGTTCCTTGTTGCTGTTGCCTGAGAGCTCGATTGTGGCGAAAATATGCTTCTAAAGTTGACCCTTTCTGCCCAATATCAGCTAGATCTTCTTGAGATTGGTCAATATTTAAATTTCGAAATTTACCAGGAAGATGAATGTCCAAACGCTGAACAGTGACTTTTTTTCTGAATTTCGTTACCAAATAGACGCCAGCATGCTTCAGGTGGAGTAATGCAACGTCGTTGAATGTAGGCATCTGCTTCATTGTAATTGAGTCTTCTTTGATGTTCGACAACCTTAATAAATGAGCAGTCATGTCCTTTATAGATTTAACTGCGCGGATACTTCCTACATATTCTACGTTGATATGACAATTAAACCTTTTGAGAAGATATGGATTATATGTAGCTACATGGCGGTTATCTCTTGTTATCCGACGACCTTGAGCATCCTTGCATTAAATGGCATGTTCTTGAGAAAAATGTGGATTGCGTGGATCTAATTTCGGATCATAACGATGACGATAATTAGGCTTCTCATCATCAGCCAAGGATGTTACTTCCAGATGTGGTTTTGGAAAGCCAAATCGACATTTCATACGTCCATTCTTGTTGACCATACAGAGTGCGCGAGGATTCAGATCTCCACACGAATTATGCATCATTCACTTTATTACCAATTCCCACAGCTCCACTATCACTATCAGGAATATCAGCTGAAATTAGATCGAGTTTTTCAGTATTATGAATTTTATCACCAGAAGACATGATCAGCAAGAGATGGATATGAGGCAGCCCACGTTTTTGGAATTCTATAGTATAAACGTAGGCAGAAACGTTTCCAAAAATTTGTTTTTTATCCAAGTCGTCAATCAATTCATCAAATTTGAGCTTCGCGATTCTAGCCATCAGGTCAGGTCGGTCTTGGGCTAGTTGTTGCAAAGTTGATCCATCCTCAAACGTTATACGAGCTGCTTCTTTCATTTCTGGCCACTCATGATTGCAAGTCATCGTGATAAAGAAATCTGGTGATCCAAGACGACGGACCAAGGCCATGGCATCTTCAAAGTGTTCAGTGTAATATCTTGTAGATCCAGGGAATGAAGAAGGCAGGACAACCTTTTCACCAACAACAGCATTTATTTTCTCAGCCAGTTCATTCAAAAATTTTATGACTCCACTGTAGTTATTAGCAAGAAGTTTTTTCTGATTTGCTTTGATCCATTGGATACGGTCATGTTCCACCCTGATAAAAGTATCAACCAGATACTGTTGGAAAAGCCGGCCTCCAAAGGCATTGAACTTCAAAAGGCGGAGATCGGGAATGCTTGAATTCATTTCAGAAGAAAACTGTTTGGTGAGTTGAGGTCTAAATGCTACTCGGTATTGAGCGAGTTCAAGTCTAGTCAAATGTTGATGACTGGCATACGGACTTCTTAAAGGTAGATTTATAGAGAACCCTTTGGGTAAAATAATGGATATGTAAATGGCTCAACACGATTGTCAATATTTTTCATGGTTACCACAGATTTTCCTCTCTGATGAATCACTAACTCATTATCCGGAAAGCTTTGGTCGGCGTTCAGCGTAACAACGGGACATACTTCATTCTGAAAGGGGATGTTAAATCTTCTGTGGTCAACGACATCAGGTACAGCAAAAAGAAGCTTAATGTAAGGTGGCTCATTTCCTTCTGCAGCAGCGCGTCCATTAGCCTCTTCCTCTACTTCTCGCATCATCATAAATCCACGTATGAAAGGATTTTGAGATCTTACAATATGTTCCAACAAACTAATCAGACCTTCGCTGATGCCATGGTTGATAGGATTGTTTATGCGTTCACTAACAGCATCGTCGTTATCCAAGAAGTATATTTGTCCATATTGAGGTCTTTCAAATTCACCGTCAGGATTTTGAGTGGGATGAGCTGCCACATTAAGTTTATGATAAACTTGACCGCTGGCAATATAGCTATATACACCTCGGTTGTTAATTGTTTGGTCGTCATCTATGGTGAAGGAAGCCATTGCGAAACATGCGTTCAAATTTCGAATCCGTTTATGAAATTCACCAGAAAATGGATGATGTCGAAGGAACAGTCGCACCAGCTCATTTGGAAATTCTGGATGTGGTACATCAATCCTACCATGCAAGCAACAGCACCCAAAGGAGTCTCTTTGAATTCGATTCGTTATTTGTTCTTCAGCGAAATGTAATGCTCCACAGTGAATGCAAGCAACATTAAAAGGTTGTAAACTGTAATAAGAAGTATCCGCATTCGTGGCTGCTTTGTAGGTACTTAGCCCGTTTAGTCGAAGAGCTTGTTGATGTCTAGAATTTCTACGGCGTTCTTCTTCCAATCATTGCTGCCGGCGATCATCAGTTTCATTTGCTCGTCTTTGAGCTGCTAGTTCGCGCATGTCTTGGAGCCGCTGAGTTCTTTGTTGTTCTGGTTCTCCTGCTTGTCTTTGAAGTGCACGTTCGCGCATCTGATCTAAGCGTCGTTGATGATCCTCAGCAGGTTCAACATTCATTTTCTTCTTTTAAGATCGTTAGTCTCCTGAGATTGAGAATCGATGAGATCATTAATGATCCCAACTAATCTATTGATACATGTCGTCTTTGCTGTCCGGTCCGGTCTTACAGAAGTGGGAAAATTTTCTTCGTTCGAAGGTCCAAAGTTCCTTGAGGTACCAGGAACAGGGTTATCAGCCAAACTGGTCACATGTTCCATTTGCTCCTGATGTTCATCTTCTGGCTGTTCCTGTGGTTGCTGGTTAAAGTTAAAAGTTCGTTTTTTGGAGGACGTCCCTTGTAGGCATCTCAGACAGTCACAAAGAAGCAAAAGCAACGGTATATGAAAATAAAAATAAAAAAATAAATAATTAATAAAAATAAATAAATAATTAATAATAAATAATGTTTTTTTTTAAATCTGTATATTTATAAATAAATGTAAAAATCGAGCAAAGCTCGGTCACCCTGATATTTAACACTTACCTCAGAGAATGCAAAAAACACAACAGCGTATAGAGAACACTTAATAGTTTAGATTATGTATATACCTCAGAGAATGCAAAAAACACAACAGCGTATAGAGAACACTTAATAGTTTAGATTATGTATATCAGATAGATTGTACAAAAATCGTTGCGCAGAAACCCACAATTGTATGTCTCAACTCTTAGTTTGTTTATTTACAGTCATAGCAACATCTGTTTATATTATTTATAAACATCGATACTGCGCCGTTTAGGCCGCAGGTTAAAGACCTATAAAAACCCTACGGTATCGTTAGAGCCGTTTCCGAGACAAAAAGGACATACATAGATTAGATTGTATGTCTCAACTCTTAGTTTGTTTATTTACATTCATAACAACAGCTATTTATATTTATTTATAAACATCGATACTGGGATTGTATGTCTCAACTCTTAGTTTGTTTATTTACATTCATTGCAACAGCTATTTTATATTATTTATAAACATCGATAAGATCTATTCTTTATGAACAGAATTAAAATTAATGTTTTAATTACAAATAAAAAATATTTTTTAAAAATATTGTTGCTGGGTGACAGAGTTATAACAATAGCAATTGTTGTATGAATATTTAAACCTACATGAATTAAAGTGTATACTTAAAAGACCCTACGGTTTAGGCCTTAGGCGATTTTTGCGGAAAATGAGACGTAGCCCAATCGATTTTTAGTGCCCAAATACCCTTAAGTACCAAATTTCGAGAAAATCGTTGGAGCCGTTTCCGAGAAAAAAAAAGGACATACATACATACAAAGATACATACAAATATTTTTTTTAAATATTTGTTGCTGGGTGACAGAGTTATAACAATAGCAATTGTTGTGTGAATATTTAAACCTACATGAATTAAAATGTATACTTAAAAGACCCTACGGTTTAGGCCTTAGGCGATTTTTGCGGAAAATGAGACCTAGCCCAATCGATTTTTAGTACCCAAATACCCTTAAGTACCAAATTTCGGGAAAATCGTTAGAGCCGTTTCCGAGAAAAAAAGGACATACATACATACAAAGATTGCTCGCTTAATAGTATAAGGTTAAACTAGATGTTATAAGGATCCTACCAGTACCAAGACTAGTTTACCAAGGAAGGATTTATATTGTGATTGGTGTAAATCAACAAACCGAAATGGACAGAATAGGATTTACCCAATAAACAATCTAAAAAACCTTTTAAGAATATCAATATAAAAGAAAGAGGTTGATATAACCAGAATCAATAATATATAATACCACTAGTAGAATATAAACCAATAATTAATAAAATAAAATTGAGTCTTAATAATGAAAATTAAAGGGACTTGTAATTGAGCACTAGATGCAAGAACTAGTGATAAATTAATAGCAAGTGAGGATATACTGGTACAGCCCGAAACATTGTCAAACTTTGTAGTTATTGTAGTGACCAATTATGTAAGAAGCAATGACTTAAAAAACAATTATGTAATTTCTAATTAAAGTAATACATGTAACACACTAGAGTACAAAACTAGGAGTGATTATAAGGACTAAAACTGAACAAAAGAATAATGTAATAACTAAAACTGAGGTGATCAGAAGTTGTAATGATCGTTTCAGAGTAATTGTGTCATAATAGAAATGGTTAAGAAACCACTATTAAAAGACAATAAGTAAAACTAATTGATAGCATCATATGCCAATATGCCTAGCCAAATTATTGCAGTGTTATCGGTTAATTAATTATTTAATTGTCCCCGTTCGGGCGCCAACTGCAGTGTTATCGGTTAATTAATTATTAAATTGTTCCTGTTCGGGCGCCAACTGCAGTGTTATCGGTTAATTAATTATTAAATTGTCCCTGTTCAGGCGAAACAATTGGCAAATACAAATAACAGTGCACAAATCAAGTAAAATATAACATTATTTATTTTCCTTTGGGAACATAAAAAAGATCGTGAACACACTTATTCCGCCTTAAGGCTAAAACGTTACGAGTTAAATTTAAATTATTAATATTGAATTTTGTCCCTTTTTAGGGCATCAATTAAAGCAATACAGATTAATGACATAATAAATATTGTATTTTATGGTAACCTACCTTTCGTAAAACTTCCAGGGTCTCGTCTGGTGTATTCATTAGCAGAGAGAAATAGGTAAACGCAATAACCAATACATCTTGATATGTGAAATTAACCCTGTTTTATTATATCTACTTCAACATCTAAATAGTATCAAACAATTTATTTTACGTTACATGGCCAGAAATTTGAAATTTAATAGGTAATCCCCATTGTATATGTTTAATTTTACTCACATTGTACAGGGACTCAAATTTGTTAAAATGCTTAACGCTAAATCTTATACCCTAACCATGTAAATGAATTAATTAGGCTGCCCAGCCTGCTCATGCACACAAACATTCTTAAAAAATTTTGTTTTCTTCAAAAAAATAGAGCTCTATATTCTAATATTGACATCATAGATTTTGTGATACAGTTACGTGTTGAAGAGTCGTCATTATCGGCCACGTGTTGCTCCCTGCATTTTTCACTACTTTATGTCCGGAAACTCTCACTGCTTTACTTTTTAAAAGATTTCAATTAAGTTCCGTGTTCTATTAATCACAGTTTTTTACTGGTTAAATTTTGTTAAATGCACATTTATAAGCAAAATAATTTTCTTGACACGCGTGTACACACTAGAACCGGCCATCTCGCAGGTTTGCTGAACGACAAAGACGCTTTTCCTAAAGCGTTGGTCCTTACCACTTCCGTCCGCCCGATTGCTGATTGGTTAATTTCACTCACGTGACCAGTGGATTATGCACGTGGTGGTTACTTCTGGCAATGATTTTGGGTTTGAGATTATAGACATCAGCACACAAGCGCGCACTCCCATCCGCATTCCAACGGTGTTATCGTTTGTACCAAGCACGGACTGGTACGGGATTGTATACAGGGTGTCCAAACAACTATTAGTGGTCTCGTTGGCCGTAAAGAGTGTCCAAACATATCAGTCTCAATATTGTTATTAAACGAAATAAAAAATACATCCCTCAAAATTGCCCCATTACAAGGCGTAAAACTGATTATCAACAAACTACGACATCAAAGTACTACTACGTATATCAAAATTACGCAACTCAACACTTCTTGTTAGGCCTATAATAATTTTTCATTCACACAAACATACACATTTACTTATTTTTTGATTTTGTTGAACTCAACTGTATAATTTATGAAAAAGCCAGTATTTAAATTATTTTTGAAATGTCTACTTCCCTGTTGATGCGTAGAAATTCGACACCTGTGGCGTCAACTCGTGGCTTGCACTGTTTGCTGTTTTATAGTTCTCACTTTCACATTTTATGGCCGAACTGTCAATTTACTGCAATTAGTCACTATTATGGATGAATATTTAGCCAAGAACTGTTTGTATTTTGAAATATACTGTATATAAATTCACATTTTCTGTTGTATGCGGGCGCCCGCGATTGCTGCTGCAGACAGCAAAAGATGAAAGTCGACGCGTTCAGTGTTACAAATTTTCCATTTGGGGCGTCTCAAACTGCTTCACCCCGCTCCCCACTATCCGTCTCGTCTTCAGCCTTGAAGAGTTTCGTTGAGTTGAGTTTCACCTTTTTAACTTCGTCACGAAATGTTTTTCGTCAACAAAATACGTGATGTGTTGGTCACTGGCTATAAATAGATTTTCGTTATAATCTCATAACCAAATATGGCCATGGAAATTATTTACTGGCTTCGCCTCCCCTCAAAGGGGCCTCATCTTTGCATGTTATAGAATTTATGAAATTACACAATAATATTTAGGTAAATTTAGACCCATTACATTATTTGTAAAGTTAATCTATATCTATAAAAATGAATGTTAGTTTCTTTCTTTGTCCCGTATGCGTTCCTATACCATTCATCCGATTGCGATGAAACTTCGGTGAGTTGTTGTGGGCACGCCCGCGAAGGTTTATGAATTTTTTTCGATGGGGTCCTTTGGGGGGTTCTTGGGGTCTTCCACATCTCCTCCTAAACCACTGGACCGATTTCAACCAAACTTGGCACAAATATTTTACGCAACGGGAGAACCAACATAGGATAGGTGTTTTTTTCGACGGGGTCCATTGGGGGGTCCTTTGGGGTCTTCCACATCTCCTCCTAAACCACTGGACCGATTTCAACCAAACTTGGCACAAAATATTTTACGCAAAGGGAGAACCAACATAGGATAGGTGTTTTTTCGATGGGGTTCTTTTGGGGGTTCTTTGGGGTCTTCCACATCTCCTCCTAAACCACTGGACCGATTTCAACCAAACTTGGCACAAATATTTTATGCAACGGGAGAACCAACATAGGACAGGTGTTTTTTTTCGATACGATCCTCTGGGGGGTCCTTTGGAGTCTTAAAAAACTAACTTATTAGATCTGGTTACTATGGCAACCCAATGGAATAGATTCTGTTCTAAATATATTATCGCATTAAATTGAAGACCACGCGAACGAAGTCTTTATATATTATATATATACAAACACTTTCTTTCTTTGAGTGGCATTGCAACGCATGCCGGGTACTCGCTAGTTAGAAATAAGTACTTTCTTATGTCATGAGTAATATTGTAATAGTGATAAGACGTTGTAGACAACGATTATGAGTAATGAGGTTGCAGTAAAAGTAAGGAATAATAATGGAAAAGTGTAATTAAAATATAGTAAGTAATATTGAATTAGGCCTAAACAGCCAAAGACAACTTTTATCAAAATACAACCTTATAAATGATTGTAAAGAGTTCATACTCGACTATTAGCGAGGAATACTCAATGTTTATTGAAATTTAATAGTCAGAGATTCATCACATCCTTGGATACACAAGGTTAATAGATATTACAATATGATTAATAGAGCATACAAATACATAAATAACGAAGAGAAATTACATCAGGAACTGAACATCATAAAAGAAATAGCAATAGAAAATGGATATGACAGCAAATTTATAAACAAATTAAATAAAAAATATAAGGAAAAAACAATATAAATAATAGAACAAAATTAGACAGGATAAATGCATGCAAAAAAGAAGAACATGTAACATACCTAACTTACAAATACACATATCAAGATCTACAATACATTATAAAGAATACAAAATTGGATAAACATAAATATAAATATGCATACAAACCAAATAAAAGTATATATAATATAATAATGAATAGAAAAGACTGTGATATATACAAATTAAGTAGAATATACAGAATAAAATGTAATAACTGTGACTACATATACATCGGAAGAACACATAGAAATTTCGAACAGAGATTTATGGAACATTTCAGAGCTTTTAATAATAAAAAAATGGGAATCTCCAACATAGCAGATCACCTTATTAGTATGAATCATAGTATAACAAATATAACCAACAATATGGAAATAATGGAAATAAACAATAATAAATATGATATTATACAGTTAGAAAAATTATATATATACCTTCATAAAAAATATGACAAATTGATGAATCAACAGACAATATTTGAAAATGATCAATTGTTTCAATACATATCTGGCTTGGTTTCACCCAATAATGATGGCAGTGGAAAGTTCAAAATGAAGTACAGTGAGAGGTAGTAGACACAGTTAACAGCCATTATACATTTACAGAATAACATCATAACAGGAACATTACAGTATACGAACTGAGGATGAAAGTTTAATATTTCGAAAAGGCCTTATTCGTTGATTTGAAAATGGAATTTTACTGATTTTGGTGGTGTGTATATAATAAAATTCAAGAAGTGTGACGAAAGCTAATGATAAATTTAGTAATTGCCCACAGACATGATAAACTTTAATTATCAGAGATAATAAAATAAAATAATTTATAATGAACTTTAAGAAAGAGTTAAACAGTAGTGCATTAATCAATTTGTTCCTAATTAAAAGAATATAATAGTAAGCCGAATATGCTTACCAGAGTTATTTGTTTACCTAATCCAATTCATCCAATATGAAGAATAAGAGAATCTTCTATGAACACTGAAGAGTTTTATAACTTTATTAAACTGATAATTTTAATTGTTGTTGAAAAAATATTATTAATTTTAAGGTTCACTGACTACAGGTCAGTACGCCAAATTAACCTCCAATGTTGACACAAGGTGTCTGAATTTTATGTTATTAGTTAAGATGTATTTATTGATGTAATCACTCTCCTACTACTCGATGTTTATAGTAGTATAAAGATTCAGTTTTGTTTTTTTGTACCTTGCAGTCTAAAAAGACCTACACTTTAGATAAACTTTTAACCAAAAAATAACGTTTTATGTTGTGAATACAAAGAGTCAGAATAACCAACCCTGAGTTAAAAGATTTTCATAAAGCCAATTATTATTGTAAAAAATGGACAAAAGTGTCAACTTTAATTATTCTTTAAAGTAAATTCATGAGCATTATCAATCAATAAACAACTTTTTACCCAATAAAAGGAGTTAAAAAATTTTTTCAGTAGACTAGACAATTACAGGTTAGGTGGACAGCTCGCAACAGTTGGTACTATTGGTAGCGGCAATTGAGATAGTTTAAATTATTTAAAATTTAAATTACCATCTCAACTCTGCCTAATTAACAGGATTTCACTCCAAGTAAATACACCACTAGTAAATTAAATATACCGTCAGTGAGAAGTCAACTTTCAATTCGTCTCATCAACTGAAGAACGTCGAATTACCAAAAAAGCTACGAATCAAACCAAATTAAACCATTCAAGATAAATAAAACAAATAATAAATTAATTAACAAAATAAAAGGCTATAACTTCGGACAGTTACATAATGACGCAACCAACGTGTGGCTTATAACCAATCGAAACCACCAGAAGAATAAGATTAGTTACAAAGGCCATAATAAATATACATGTAGTGGATGTTACGAATATTATTATAATAATATTATTATAATTGACACACATTAGAAACAAATTACGTCACCAATGTTTTTCGTTATATAAAATATGTTTCAGAATATATTCTATTACAACAAAACAAAAAGCTGCAAAAGTTTTGAAATTTACAGCAATTTGCTTGTA
Source organism: Magicicada septendecula (assembly GCA_034769895.1). NCBI lineage: Eukaryota > Metazoa > Arthropoda > Insecta > Hemiptera > Cicadidae > Magicicada > Magicicada septendecula. Next base: position 459,971,870 of record CM068370.1, on the reverse strand, counting down.
GCTTAGTTTGCATTTAATTTTTTTTTTTTTTTTTATTCATGTTTAATATTGGTAACCAAATCACTTGTACGAATTAATAAAGAAACATTGACAACATCAAATCAAATTACGCCCGACACCTGACTTCACACAATCATAATTACACAGATTTTAGTTCCAATTTAATACCGTTACATGTGTGTAAGAAGGGCCGTTTCATGAATGCCTTGGAGTAATTTGAAATTTACAGTGCATATGCAAACCCAATGAGTCGCGATATCGTGTTAAATGACCATCTGAACTTTGTATCCAACCGATTGTACGATACTGCCTTGAGTCTGCTTGCTGGGGCTGCGATTAGGTAGCAACCGCTCAGTGGCAGAATGAACTTGAACGGGTGCGCACCCAAATCCGCGTACGGTTCATATGCAAATCTTGACGTTTTAACTTTTTAACGATCTCGCAAGAGTGACAGTTTTAACCTTTTAATATCTGATGATGGAGCATACGCTCCGAAACGCGTCATAGACGAAGCTTAAGAAATCACACGGCGGATAATTAAGGTAATTAATTTATTAATTTAATTTTTTTACAGTTTTCACCTTTGTTTAAATTCACAGTAAATGTAATTACTTAAAAGCATTAAAACAGAGTAAAAGACTTAAAAAGACAAAGTAAACAAACAAACTTTACAGTAAATACATGTACTTTTGTAAATAGCTGACACTTTTGGAATAATTTTCAAGCAGAACTAACAGAAAGGAATTATCATATTATATACTCACATAACCCTACAACTTTCTAAAAGTATCGTATAGAAGGTGGCGCAGTCTAGTTAACTATAAACAAACAAAAACAATGAAATACTTAGATGGCAGAACAAATCCGATTTTGAGATGTTGACATAGACAATAATGTCTTAGAATCAATGTTCGCTGGTTCGAGCTTAACATCTGTTTTTATGCATATTGTAGCCATAGTTGTCGCAGTGTCATTCTTATGCTTGAACACTGTGTAATACAGATTATTACTACTGGTATTGTATATTATAAACTTTTTAAGATTTGGTTGTGAATCATGATTATTACAATCACTAACACCCACCTCACCCCTACCAACACCAGTAATTTAAATAAAATATGTTAACCACATAATTATTCATTCGTGTATAGAACAGTTTTTAAACCTCATGTAAACAGTTTGATTCAAATATAAATTTTGTTTTAACATTGTCAGAAACAAATTGCAATTTTTATTCACTTGTATAAGCGTGAATGACTAAATTCTCGGTATAGTAATATTAAATTCCTAAGCATAGAAAATATTTTTCAAATATATAATTTTACCTTCAATGACTTGTTTTCCTATTATAATTTCTCTGATTTTGACTGTGGTAAGATGAAGGTAACTATTACAAGGAATTCATTTGACCTGTTCAGTGCCGATCCCATATATATACGTTTTTGCCCCCTGTCAACTCCCAGAGAAATAACATATACGTACATATGTATGTTTCCAAAAAAATGTACTTATTGTACTGTAATTTGCAATTGTAGTGTCAGTTAAATGTGTCATACTAAATGGTATTATCATTTGATTTTAGCAAGTGGAACGCCGTAATGGATGGATTAATGTAGGTGATCTTCAGGGCGCTGTCCATTTCCGAATAGTAAAATACGAAAGAATAAAGTTCCTTGTGATTGCGCTGAAAGACAGTATTGAAATATATGCATGGGCACCAAAACCTTACCATAAGTTTATGGCATTTAAGGTAGGTAAGAGCGATACGGGTAGTAAATAGTATAGGCCTACCACAAATGTTAAAATTATAACATATGTTATATAACATCTTATGTCCATTATTCCTTTGTAAGTAACTCGTTGAGTTTCCTGCAGGTCTCCTATGTAATATCTTCAAATAAATACATTGCAAGTAGGTTTATTTTCACCTGACGCGCGTTTCACAGAAATTATTCTGTATCTTCAGAGGTTTGTTTGAATTGTAATTGAATGTTTCGCTTACAGTACAGCTAAACTTGTTAGATGTACTGTAAGCAAAACATTCAGGTTAGCTGTATTGTAAGTGAAACATTCAATTACAATTCAAACAAACCTCTGAAGATACAGAATAATTTCTGTGAAACGTGCGTTAGGTGAAAATAAACCTACTTACAGTATATTTATTGGAAGATATAACATCGTACGTGTAATTATAGAGAAGATAGGAGACACAATGGAGAAAGTAGGAATTTAATAATTCTCAACTTTTCAGATATGTTAATGAAAGAATGACAGCTTATGGAACTTCTGATATTGTATTTAATGTATGCAATGTTGTATTGAAAATGTAGTATCATTTTGAGATATATTAAAATTCGTTATATTGAGCATTTTTTATGGACTTCTACAAATTTTGAAAAAAGCGTAAGATAAATATTTTGTACGTACATGATACACGCAGTAAAACAGTATACAACATACATTATAACTGCAGTGGTTAGGTACAGTTCAATAAAACGTGCAGACATGGTTTTTAACTAGGTGTGAAACCTTAAGATACAAATATCATTTACTATTCTGATTTAAAAATCAGATATGGTACAGTTCTTTACTGAATCTTCAGCATTGAAGTGTTGACATGAAAGATAATATTTTTTGTTTAAAACTGGCATTAAAATAAAACATTAAGAGAAACTTCTTTTCGCTGTCTAATACCAGTGATTCTCAAATGGTGGTCTGCGGACCAGAGGTGGTCAAAAGTGGTCTGTAGGGTTACCAAGGCATAAGTATAAAAAAGTTTTCTTCTTGTCTAGTATAGTTCAGTTTAAACAAACTGTGTGTGTGGGAGTGAAAATTACTGACAATTTATACATTATATCATACATTCTGCTTATTTTATCCTAAAAATACTAGTGTTGAATCAAAGTGAATCGGAAAGTAGTTTACCAAGATATAAATAAAAAGCCAATTTAATTGCTGTACTTAGTATTGCAAGCTCAATAAAAAATGTTGGTATAAAAATATATAAAAGAAAATTTTTTTCTTCCATTGGGAGTGGAAACTACGTCAAAAATTTGAAATTTATTAGAATGCAAAATATAATATGGAGTATTATATAGTAAGAAGTGAAACTTAGTAACTAAAAAACTATACTTCAAACAGACTAGGTATTTGACAAAAATATGTTTTGATTTTATGGTTGTTATGTACAGTAGTAAAAAAAATTAGAATAATGAAAAGAGAAAAGTGATTGAAGTCTGCAAAATAATTCTATAGCAACGGTTCATCTGTTATATAGTTATCACAGTTCACATATGATGAGTTTTTTGTATGACACAATGTATGTGTCAATATTTCATTAATACATGTGTGTACAGTAGACTTATATTTGACTTATAAGAATATCACATTTGTAGTCAGTTAAAAATATGTGAATATTAGTGTTTTAGTTGTGGCATATATCACTGGTAATGAGTTTACCCTAAAAATTCTTGTATTTTGATTCTGTCTGGTTTTGTTAACAGTCATTTGGTGAGTTAGCACACAGACCATTACTAGTTGACTTAACGGTAGAAGAAGGTACACGACTCAAGGTTATTTATGGCTCAGCAGACGGATTCCATGCTGTAGATCTCGATTCAGCTTCTGTATACGATATATATCTTCCAAAACACGTAAGTAACGTAAGTACAAAAAAAGAGTAATGTATTTTTTGAATGCACTTGAAGTTGTTTTTTTTTAGTAATAGTCTGTATTTTTGACATCTGTCATATCCTGTGAAACAGTTTCAACTTTTAACTTTCACTAATTGGTTTTATTTGATATCAATCATATCCTCCTGTGAATAGTTTCATCTATTAATCTTCAGTAATTATACATTTCTGTGTAGGTCATAATCTTATATCATGTTCATAATATATGCAGTCGTGCTTCTCATGTGTGTTTTTTTGATACAGTGTTGTTTTTCTTGTAAGTTTCACAAAACTCAGTTATAGGGCTAAGTACAGGTAAACGTAGGTCATACACCATTGAGGAAATATCGGTATGGAGAACCATACATCACTTCCATATTCTAAGATTTATATTTAAAATCATTTTCAGCCAAACAGCCAGGGAAGGAATTTTAACAAAAAAATACTTCTTTGTTGCCAATAACGTAGTACACATATAAAAAAAAATTATCCCCTCCCCCTTCAACTATAATTTTGATTTATAGAAAATTACCCCCAGCCCGTTCAACTAGCCTCTACATTTATAGATATTTCATCTATGTTTCTATAGTGGATTATTAAGATCTTATCAGGATACTTTATCAAAATTAAGTACTTTACTCATGTTACAACAAAAAATGTTTCAGGTAAACTGCCCTTTCCCCGTAACCGATCTTCACCAAAATCAACAGACATTGAGTTCTCTAAAGCTCAGGCACATATGTAAAAAATTATTTGATTCTGTTTGAATTTACGGCAGTTATGGTTCGTCATATAAAAAATTACCCATGTTAAAACATACAACATGAGATTTATAAAACATATCTAAGATTTATATTTAAAATCATTTTTGAAATAAAATATTTTCATAGAACCTACTAACGCTGGGGAAATCTGAGGAGCCAATCAGAGTTGGGCCTACCGGTCACTCTGCTGAATTTGGTGGAAAGCCCTGTCACTGTCGTCAAAGTATCAGCCTTGACAGGGTCCTCTTTTTCTGCAAAATGGGAGAGGCTTGAGATGGAGTGAGTGACATGGTCCCCACCTCAATGAAGAACCCATTGTTTTATAAAAATATATTTAAATTTTGAAAACTGAAAATTCTTTTCTTGTTGTAAATATTTATATTTTATAATCAAAATGACTTTATTTTTGTTACATGGCAACAAAATTATTTTATTTTAAACAATTACCATTGTTTCAAAAAGTTTAAATAAATTTTCAAGTACTTTACTCTTGTTAAAATGTAAAAGGTTGCAGGTAAACTACCCCTTTCCCTTAACTGATCTTCACCAAAATCGAAAGTCCTTGAGATCTCTACAATTCAGGGATGTATGCAAAACATTATTTGATTCTGTTTGAATTTGCGGCAGTTATCGTTTTCCATAGAAAAAAAACGTTGCAGGTAAACTACCCCTTCCCCTCAACCGATCTTCACCAAAAACAATAGGTCTTGAGTACTCTACAAATCAGGGCTGTATGCAGAAAATTATTTGATTCTGTTTGAATTTGCGGCTGTTATCGTTTGCCATAGAAAATACACTTGTTAAAAAAACGTTGTAGGTAAACTACCCCTTTCCCTTAACCGATCTTCACCAAAAACAATAGGTCTTGAGAACTCTACAATTTAGGGCTGTATGCAAATAATCTTTTGATTCTGTTTGAATTTGCGGCTGTTATCGTTTGCCATAGGAAATACCCTTGTTAAAACATAAAACGTTACAGGTAAACTACCCCTTTCCCTTAACCGATCTTCACCAAAAACAATAGGTCTTGAGAACTCTACAATTCAGGGCTGTATGCGAAATATTATTTGATTCTGTTTGAATTTGCGGCTGTTATCGTTTGCCAAAAAAAAAAAATTCCCTTGATAAAAAAAAACCGTTGCAGGTAAACTACCCCTTTCCCTCAACCGATCTTCACCAAAAACAATAGGTCTTGAGTACTCTACAAATCAGGGCTGTATGCAAAAAATTATTTGATTCTGTTTGAATTTGCGGCAGTTATCGTTTGCCATAGAAAAAAATCTACAGACAGACACACAGACAGACAGACACACAGACACACACACAGACACTTTTCGGAAAATGACTTTTTTTCATGTTTTGAGTGTAGTAGAATCAGAATCTGCAATAATCTCGAACACGATTTTTTTTGCCATCACCATACTTCCATTCCTTAAGGAATATGGAAGTAAAAATTGTCAGTACTTCCTTGGTTGTGTTTCATTACTGTATAACTATATTACTGTGTTAATTACTTGCGTGTTTGGTTTTGCAGTTCATAGTATTGCAGAATAGTTTGTTAAACAAGGAGGCATCATATGTTAATGATATAGGTGATGTCATTTTGTCACCTGTTTTATCGTGGACACACATTTATACACATTTTGGACACATTGGTATCCATTTTCTAAGATTAGTTTATAACATGTCTTATTACGGGAGTGTTGAGTCCCCTTAAACACCTGTTGCAGTGAGCGTTTTCATTTGTATTTAATTAACGATATTTTGTGCATTTTCAAGATATTTTGTAGACTTATTTTTCATTTTGTGCCTGGTTCTCCATGAAAGCAGTTTACCATCGCACATTAATTGTTGCCACTATGTCTGTATAATTCAGTAACCAACCCAACACAGTAGTGGAATGAACATGTATCAGGATAATGTATTCTTGAACAAATTGCCCAAGTCTTGGCGTGGGAATTGTCTGATTATTTTTGTGGTAAAGCAGGAATGAAAGTCTGAATCATGTTGTACAGAATGTTGTGAATTGGGCTTGGCACCAGCTATGGTGGAGTTCAGTAGATCAAGAACGAGATGGGAAAGCTGATCAGCCACAAGACCTGAAAAATTCACATAATGCTGATAAATTCAATTAATGTGTGAGGTGGTCCATAATGTTGTATTTCTTTTTTCGTATTGAACTACAGAATTCTGTAAAGCTTTTGTTAGGTGAATAGACATAGTATTTAGTTATTGGGAGGAATAGAATCTTGTAGGTTTCTGCTGTTCTGGGTTTTATGCTCATCATTTGCTAGGTTTGTTAAGTGTTCCATCATTTGTTCAAGTTTGTGGAGTTATTTGGTTAGAACTTCTTTATGGTACGTTTTTGTGGTTGTTGGTGTATGTTTCGGCCTTCGATAACCATGTCGTAAAATTTTTCTGTGTTAGTGTAAGCGATAATGATAAGTTTAATGAGTGAAATGGCTTTAGATTTTTGTATGTAGCTTGTTCAAATTTTAACGTTGGCCTTTATTTTAGTACCCTCATTCTTAGTTCTGCATGTAACTTGATTGTATACTGGAGTGCTTGGAGTTACCTCTTTTGGTGAAGGTATTATGGAGTTGTCGTTTGTATTCTTCCAGTCCAATTTCATTGGGAAATATGTGTGTTGTTCTGAGTGCTAGGCTGTATGAAACAGATCTTTTGGTATTTTTTGAGTGGCAGGTAGGCAGGTACTGTTACTTATTTGTTGCTTTTGTATGTACATCTGTTTTGATTTTGTATTGCTCAAATGAGTTATCAACTTCAGGGAAAGATGTTTGTTGAAATGAGCTGGCTGTAGTGGATTTTAATGTGGAGAGTAAACTGTTTTTTTTTTTCTTTTTTATTGCGAGAAGGAAAAAAATTGTCACTTGTTACAATATGACTGTGACTTTTGTAAGTAATATGAGTATAAGAGATTAGTTGTATAAAATGTGTCAGTAGTATAATGATAGTGATAGTGTGCAAGTTTAAGATATTCATTGATTTTTTTGTAATCGGTTATAGACACAAGGTCCAATAACACCGCATTGTATAGTGGCGCTACCCAATTCAAACGGTATGCAACTCCTACTGTGTTACGATAATGAAGGTGTCTATGTTAACACTTACGGAAAGGTAAGCACTGTATGGGAATTATGTAATCTAACCATTAAGGCTTTTAATTCAGTGCAGTTACTGTTAATTTTTTTGTCACTGATTAATTTAAAAATCTGTTAATTACAAAATTAGAAAAAAATATGTGAACAACCCAGTTTTAACCCTTTTATTGCTATTGACGCAAGCTCATTGTTAACAGTTTGTGGCTACCGTCACTACACACACATTAACACGCAACAGAATTAGTGCCAGAAATGCTACTGTTGTAACGGGGCAAATTAAAGAGGATTGTAATTTCTAATTTCATTTTAACAATTTGTAACCAACCATGCTAGGCAACACTTTTAGATCACCAGGTGTGTGACTTTTGTAAACACACCCGGTAGTCAGTTCGGTGTCAGGGAGCGCAAAGTACAAAAGCAATTATAACATTGGAATGTGAAAGATCGTGCATGTGCCGCCCTTTGCAACGTAAAAGTGACGCACAGGATTTCCTTACCGCCTTTCACGAGATGTCGAGAAAGGCGCGAGACATTCACCAGCCAATCAGCGAACGCAAAACGGGCAAGGAGCTCTACCAGACAATGAAGTGAAAAAAGTGGCGAGTCCAATAGCCATTTTGGACGCCGGCAGTCAACATCTAATTTCAGAACCGTGCGGTTCGCCAAAAAACGTGATCGCGAACAATGTAAGCCGACCGACTAAAAAGAATAGTGATGTTATTTGTGAAACAGCAGTAAAATATGTGATTGACAAAATAATCAATGTTAAACAGCATAAAATCAGTTTTCGGGGTGTTATACAAACAAAAAGTGCATAACACGTGGTGGCGAAAACCGTGGATTGCAATGACCAGATGAGTAGCAAACTAAAGAACATAATCAACTGACTAAAATTAAACATCAATTTTAGCAATTTCATTTGTTATGGATAACGTATTAAATTTCAAGTGAGATCTCTAATTTGGGTTGGTGTCAAGAATGAGAGAGAGAGAGAGAGAGAGAGAGAGAGAGAGAGAGAGAGAGAGAGAGAGAGAGAGAGAGAGCGAAGTAAAGAGAAATAAATAAATTCCAAGTACTGGTTTGTTTAACAAAATGTAAGAAAAATTTAGTTAAGTAAATTTAATTTGTATTTTCAATATTTGTTTTTCTTTTCACTATTTTGAATATATAACTTCATATAAAAGAAGGGTAAATTTTTAATTAACCAATGTGTTGTTTATTGTTTAAATAGTAACACGTGTAGAAGAGAGAGAAGAATATTTTTGTTTATAATGGAAAGTAAATCAATTTAATTTGTTTTGAATATGCAGAGTTAAAGTAATGATATGACAAATAAAACTAAGTTCATTTGAAAACCAGTATACTCAAAGCATTTATTTCAAATAACCTCAATTCTGTTCTCCAATAACACGCTTACACGAACTCTGGGTTGACTTTGGTGGTATGGAAGTCATTTTTGGTAAAATGGCGTCCAGTAAATAAGTATACGGACAGCTGTTTGGGGTGTAAAATGGTAAGTAAAAGAAATAAAAGAAAAATAAATACAGAAATAGTTACAATTGGCACCCGAACAGGGACCCCCCCCCCAATGAGAGAATAAAAACTCCGAACGCCGAAGCATAAAAACTGCTAAACCTAAGAGGACCAGCTAGGATATGGCGCCACAACCCCCCCGTAATTCATTACTATACTCATGGGTAACTTACCCCCCTGGTCCAGTAACTGCGGCTGCACCTGCATGACCTTACTGGACTTCCCTTGTCGAGATCCCAACACCATAAAGTCAGACAGGCTCGCCACTACAGTATCACCAGACTCTGTAACAATTCAATAAAAACGTCAATAACTGTTCTTTCACAATGCCATATCCCCAACTGATTTGGTTTCCTCTTAGTCGTACTTGTTTGTCTTTTGCAAAGTACTGGTTTCTTATTTTGAACATACATTACATGGTTTGCCTACATAATATCCTTAACATAAACATATTACATTTGTTATCTTTATCTCTATAACATACACAACACACATTGATCATTTATGTTAGAAACAACAAACAAAAATAAAAAAATTAAACTCCAAAAATAATTCAAATTCAACTACCAACTCCAATCACAAAAAGGATTACCCCATTCCATTAATAATTCAGTTAACAATATTCCCTTTCCATTAAAATGTACATTTACTCTTTCAGTGTCCTTATTACAAGACACACTACTTCAGTTAACTCTATACAATTCAAAACAGGATTAATACAAATTATTTAAAACCACAGCTACCTAGATCATCAGAACAATCAACTTCAACTTCACTGTGATTATGATCACATCATAATCCATAATTGACTACACAGTTATACTCTTCCTTCCACCTCATTTTATCGTATCCCCCCTAACCCCGTTACAATTTGGTAAATAACCTCACGGGTAAACTGTGCAAGGCCTTTACACATTTACATAAATGCTATATTTATGTCCCTGGCTTGTAACGGCCAGCTCCTTTCCACACATTCTATTGATTTTTTTGTTGGACTGTAGCGCCCATTTGCTTCCACAAGAACTGAAGTTTTTTATGGTGTAAACGCTGCTTACACCGTTCTTGTTTCGGCGTTATAAAACATTCGGCATTACTGGTATATAAGACACCAGTAATCCTACTAAAATTTAGTCACATGCCCTTAAACGGTCTACCATCCCATTCAATGGATAGCCGCTGTTCCAAAGTTTATGATTGATTCCCCGGATTCATCCCCCAGTTAATTTCTAAAGTCACCAATTTTGAATTTAATCTTTTTATTTTATTTTATTTTGTTTAAATTTAGATTGTCGGTTTACTTTACTGATACTGTCTCCACCACGTTGTTAAGCTAGTCCATTCATTGTTCCTTTGGTCGTTCCAATTACGTTCGCACTGTCACGGTTTCATTCACTGCCGATAATATGTTCTCAACTAATTAAATTTTGGTCACTGATTGTTGTCTAACGTCTCACTGTTGATTCTTAAACGTGTTTTATATTTTTTACGTATTTTAATCACACATGTTCATTTTATTTGAATTTTCGGCTCGTGAGCCTTTTACGTTGAACCGGCCGAAGCTGCAGCTGTAAAATGACAGAGTTTTTTCTCTGCGCACCAAGTGAGAAAGAATGTATACGGACGTGCCATTTTTGTGTGACCGTTGGCCGATGTGTGCGTGCTTGTGTGTGAACGCGCACCCTTGTTGATAACTTTACATTCCTTTACCAAGTCACACCAGTCTCGAAGCTATAGTTCGTTCACAAAATATACTCGGGTTATAAAAAAAACTTTAGATTACCATTTCCCAATTCTGTCCCATTACATCTTCCTTTGATGTACCTACTTTGGCCTATTGTACATCAGCCATGTTTAAAAAACTTCAGTGGCGGACTGGGGGGGGGCGGAGGGGGCGGCCCCCCAGGACCAGACCATTTTTAATCAAATCCCAAACAAGGCCAAAATATGTTCAGTAAATAAGAGGCAGTTTGGAGTTCGAGGCCCCATACGTATGCAAAATATAAACATAGGTACCTACTTACCTATTATCAGGCCATGGCAATTGTCAATGAGTGTGTTCAGAATTTTTAGAATTTTTGTAAAACGTTGCATGAAACTTAAAAACTGTAGAATGCTAACCAGTTGTCTGCTAGACGCAATTATTCGACATGAAACGTTTTTTGATACCTATGCCATCTACACAGGTATACTATAAGTACAGTTTAAAAATACGCGCATAAGTGCAGTGAAGAGCTTACCAGTGATTTATTAATTTTTTAACTAAAGTATTACATTCTAAAAATTACTTTTTCAAAGGTTATACATAATTAGTATATAGTTTATTTTATGATTATGAAAATCCAACTAGATGAACTAGAGTAGAGTCATCTAGATTTAAGCAACGGTTTTTACCAACTGTTGACATCAAGATCAACACTAGAGTCATCTAGACTTTATACGCCGGAACTAACCGTAGAAAAATGTTTTGTAACGTTTTTTTTCTGCTGAACACACCCAATATCGCATAAATCTTTATCTAGTTATAGTCAGCGCCTTAAAGGGGTGCACCCCGCTTGCTCTATGGTGGCTTCGGCGCGAAACATAAATAATAGATCCGAACAACAGAGAAATTATGTGATGATTTCTTTCATAAAGGAACAACATACCTATTAAAGAATAGCAACGAGGGCAATCAATTTGAACCTTATTGTCGTAAAATTACGTTATAACTTGTAACTTGTTAGGAGACCAAATGAAGATAGTGGCCGCTGCGGGACTTCCCTTCGACTTCCATTTGAAACTCTCGGGGAATACCCCGTCAGAACGGGGAAAACCCAAACAGTCCGCTCGCGCATGCGCTCTAGAATACCTTGAGTTTTGTGTTAACTTCATTTCATTTCATTCTTCATAAAGCTCGATTAGAAATACTACGTAATTAATGTAATTTTTTCTTTGATTTTTGTTGTGGCGTGTGAAGTGAGTTTAAACAGTGATTGTATTATCGTGTATCTAAGAAGAGCCCAAAAAGTAAGTACCTACATTTCTAATTAGGTTATTATTATCTCGAAATTTTCTAGTACATACTATCAGGATCAGAAATGCATGGACACTTAAAGTTCTATAATCCTTTGCAAACATTAAATTCTTTCTTTACACTGTTTTACAGTAAATAACACTTTATTGTAATATTGAAATGTGTTACAAATTGTAGAATCATGATGTTTAACAAACAAATAATGGTTTATCAAATAGTAAAATAAATATCATTGTTGTAACTTGGAACTATGATACACAGTAGTTATCATACAGTTTTATATTAAATGTTTCTAAAAATTCAGACTTGTTGTTTATAGGTTAAGATACATTTTGTAACAAACACTCACAGGATGAAATCCACATAGAAGCAAGTTGGCCACATTGTATTAAATACACCGAGGCCTACGAGAAATACAGGTCCTGGCGCGTTTTAGTCACGTGAGGATGAGAGTAGCGAGAGAGAGAGAGAGAGAGAGAGACATAGAAAGAAATGTAGTAGGGATTTACAGAACCATTGAGATCGGGCCCTCGGAGAGGCGATGAGAGAGAGAGAGAGAGAGAGAGAGAGAGAGAGAGAGAGAGAGAGAGAGAGAGAGAGAGAGAGAGAGAGAGAGAGAGAGAGAGAGAGAGAGTGGTACTGTATATACGATGATGCGGCCACGAGAGCGGGGATCCCCGAACGCGCGTAACGCTTCTCGCGTGACGAAATTTTTCTATTCACTCCTCTCCGTGCAGACCCCCGACCCCCGCCATAAAAAGCTTCGCTTTAAAAATAATCTTTTTATCCACTGAAAAAATCGGCTTTATTGTCAGCTGCAATATAAACGCTATACACAACATTCATTTGAAAATGACCATGCATTTATGATCACGATGGTAGAGTGATTGACAAATGAGAAAGTACAGACTGTGACGTCATGCGGAGTGTGCGGTATTAGCTACTCAGCATAACAACACGCGTGCACACTGCTACTAGCTACCATAAAAACATTAGTATTCATTACCGTATTCAAAGTATCCATTGAAATATGGCAAATTCGTATATTTTCATATGTTTAAAACAAGATGTATTTACTTACAATTTAATTTTGAATTAACGCTGACAGAATGCAAAAACTATGTTGTAAGCCTGAAACAAGAATTCCCGTAGTTGTTCATACGTTTTAATGTTAGTAATGTCACCTAAATTTACAACGCACGTCTGTAAACATGTAGCTTATTAATATGTTATGTTTTTATCTTATTGTAAGTTATGTTTTTTATGCTACTTTGTTATCTTAAATATGTGTATTATGCTTAGTTTGTAAGCGACTATATAGCATTATCACCATGAATACATACCTTTTATTCGTCTTCATCTGACAGTAGGCGATGAATTCCGGAGATATAGGACCAGTTATCATCACTTTGATGCGTTAGATAGTCATCATCGTCATCTGTGTCACTGTCATTACATGTAATTATGAAGCGCTCCGTCCACTCATCTATTAAGTGTTCCTTACTTAATAAATCTTCTTCATATTTTTTTACGTGATTGCACACATTACTCCATTCTTCACTGCCAACATTGCTGAACTTTTCTTCTAAAAGTTTTTTAACGTTGGACATCTTAAACGTAACGTTTTTAGTAGCAACCCAGTTTTTTAAGATTGCCCGTATTTTTTCAATTGGGTTAAGTTCGGGATGATACGGAGGGAGTCGCAAAACCGTATGACCAATATCAATTTCAATGATGCTGCGTTCCTTTCTCATTTGTCAACCACTCTACCTATCTACTCTCTACTACGAGCCTACAGGCTACACGGAGAGAAAAAATTACTGTTAATGGACGTGTAGGCCATGATCTGTCACCGAAATAATCTTGCGAATCTTTTTTTTAGTGAAAAGAATTCACCCATCTGGCTCTCAGAAAAGAAAGCTAAGAAAAGCAAAGACTGAAGAGGCTAAGACTCACTCGCTGGATCTTTATCCAAATACCTTTCCGCTCGTGGAAAAAATAAAGATGTCGAAGGAAAGAGTAATCAAACTGTTGAATCTGGCTCCGGCGTACAGATAATTATTGATGTTGAGACTACAAACACAGGTGAAAAGCCTACTGTATGTGATTTTAATGAAGACTTTGACGTAAGTGACACTGAAAAAAAGATGATAAAGATAGTAATGATGAGAAAATTACTGAGAATGAACATATTTCTGATGCATCTAACTTCGACTCCTCTTCATCCAATGATACTGCACATTGGCCAATACCTGTTCCAGAGCATATCAGAATTGTGATTATTGAAAAGGGTAGTGAAGTATATCAAAACAAGGAGGGACCTTTTGAATCTATAGAAAGACCAGGTGAACACACTAAAGGAACACATCGTTGTTTAACTTCGTCGTGGTTTTACTCACATTTCAACGAGACTAAATATTTAAGGAAATGGATGCTATACTCACCATCAACAAAGAAACTGTACTGTTTTTGCTGCCGATTATTTGCCTCTGAGGGCGATACCAACAAAAATAAATTTATTTCAGGCTTCTGTCAGTGGTGGAAATTGAATCCAAAGATATCACAGCATGAAACATCGCCTGAACATCTATCAAATTTAGAAAAATGGAAAACGCTCTCTATGGGCTTGAAACTTAATAAAACCATTGACAAAGATAATCAGAAGATTGTTAATGATGAGACCAAGAAATGGAGAAACATTTTACATCGCCTTTTAGATATTACACTGTTTTTAGCCCAGCAAAACCTTGCTTTCCGCGGTCATCGTGAAGACGTTTCATCGGAAAACAGAGGAAATTTCTTAGAATTGGTGCAATTGATGGCGAAATATGATCCAGTATTGAAAGAGCATTGTTTAAAACTTGAAGAGTCTCCGCAGGTGGGTCAAAGAGAGTACCTTCTTATTTGTCAAAAGGGATACAAAATGAATTTATTTTTATTTTGGGTGAACATGTTAAGGAAAAAATTATTGCAGATATAAAAAAGGCTACATATTACGGAATAATTTTTGACAGCACTCCCGATGAAAGCAGAACTGACCAAATGAGTCAAATAATTAGATACGTCCATATAGAAGACAACATTGTGGAAGTTCGAGAATCCTTCTTAGGTTTTTTTTTGATGTCGGGAAAGACTGCAGAGGATATGTCAAAAGATATTCAACAGCAGCTGGAAAAAGATGGGCTGGATATTGCGTTGTGCAGGGCTCAAGGTTATGACAATGCCGCGTCAATGTCAGGTGTACATGGAGGAGTAGTACAACGAAAAATTCGAGAAGTCAATCCAAAAGCTCTGTTCAGTCCCTGTGCTAATCATTCGTTAAATCTTTGTGGAGTTAATGCATTCTCATGTGTTCCCTCTAGCGTCACCTGTTTTGGAACTGTAGAGAAGTTATAGTCTTCTTCTTCTTCTCGTCTTCTACATATAGATGGGAATTACTTGTAGAAAAAACAGGAAAAAGTTTGAAACGATTGTTTGATACTCGCTGGAGTGCTCATTACAATTCATTTAAAGTCATAAAAGAAAACGTGGAAACAATTGTGAGCACTTTGAAAGATATGCAAGATCCATCCAAGGCAAACCTTGATACTAGATCTGCAGCAAGCTTGCTCCTTCCAGCTATATGTGATTTTACCTTTTTGACCTACATCAACTTTTGGCACACGATACTGGAGGAAGTAAATTTAGTCCAACAATATCTACAGTCTCCAAAAATGACTTTGGATAAAGGACTCGCCAAATTAAAAACCCTGAATGAGTTTTTAGTGATGGAACGAACTACAATTATAGACAATGCTGTTACTTTTGGCACTATAAAATGCAATGATATGGACATTAACATTGACCGACGAGGAAGAAGGAGGGTAATTAAAACAATGCCGGGTGAACTAGCTCATGACGCTGGATTATCGATTCAAGAAGAAGTTCGTCGATCAATGTTTGAATGCATAGACTGATTTATACAAGAATTGTCACAACGATACACGGTCATGAAGGAAATCACCAAAATTTTCCAAATTGTTGAAACAAAATTTATGCTTGAAGCTTCCGATGACGCTCTGGCTGTAGCACTGGAGAATCTGGTAGAATTTACGATGAGTTTGATAAGGAGCAGGTGCTGCAAGAAGTAAAAAGGTATCGTAGGCATCTACGTGCAACCGATACGAGTGTGGACGTTGCTGCTAGATGGACAGCCCAAGAAATCCTTCAATTTATAATTAAATGGGACTTCAGTGAATCATTACCCTGTACATCACTTATAATCCAATACTTCTTGACCATTTGTGTCTCAGTCGCATCATTGGAGAGAAGTTTTTCTAAACTGAAACTAATAAAAACTTATCTTCACTCTACGATGAATCAAGAACGACTAGCCAATCTGTCCATTTTATCAATTGAAGGAAAAGTTTTAAATGAAATAGATTTCAACGGCGTTATTGAGAATTTCAGTAAAATAAAGGCACGACAACATGTACTATAATAATATCAATAATAACCACTATCTCGTACTAAGGTTATGAAACTAACTGATATTATAATTGTACAAGCTTTGTTTCCAGACATATAAAATAAAAGGTAATTTTCTTATTCTATTCTTTATTATTTCTTTGCACTCTACCTGATGGTTGCTGTGCTAAATGCTGATTCGTAATCTAAGTTTCTCACCTATATCTTTAAGTATGTGTATTACAATTACTAGAGCGTAGAGTACACACATTATAAATACTTGATTTTTTTTTGTCAGCCATTACATCTATATTATTCATTTTTTACAAAATATACACTACAGATACATCAATTTCTAAGCAGACCGGGGGCCTCATTTAGTTTCGCCGCCCCGGGCCTTTCGACGGGCTTAGCACGCCACTGAAAAACTTATTTATATTATACCCTATATATAAAACAATGACAACCTTTCTGTTACTCTCTAATTATTCAATTTAACTCAAAATACCCCACACATAAAATCGTTATCAATATTGTAATAAAAAATAATTAATGATGTTGGAGTTAGATGTATGGATTCTGATGTAATCAAGCCCCACTGTTTGGGCTAGTCAATTTGTAATACAATAAGTAAATTGTAATGTAATATGTTTAATTGGTGTGTAATTGGTGTGGCTCTCGACGTCTTACTGGCCTGAAACACTTCCTTAAGTTTCCCAGCTGGTCGAGTCCCAATGGTAGCAAGACCGGTCGAGTAGCGTAAAGTTGATGAAGGAATATATATGTTCAGCTTCGCCGATAGTTTCAAAACAAAATTTATTGTTTTGAAGGAAATTAAAAAAAAATTATGTTTATAAAAAAAAATAATTATTAAAAATTTTTTTTTTTTTAAATTTTCTTAATTAATTAATTAGGATCAATTAATTAATATAGGGCTGTGAAGTTTTAAACAGTGTAATGCTCTTCTGAAAATTTTTATTAAAGTTTTAGTATATTTTAAATAAGCTATCACCACTCATAAGACTGTCTTCAAACCAATCGATACTTGTTTACCTTTTTATTTTTTAGGTTATCTTCACTTACGGGTGGTAAAGTCCTTGTAGATTATCAATTAGAATTATCTTATTGGTAATTAGTATTATTGAAGAAATAAAGAACTATTAAGTATTGAAAAGTATTAATGTTTTATTAAGTAATAGCAATATTGACTCTTATCGATTAGTATCGATTCTCAGGATATCGAAAAAAGTTACAAGTATATGATATAAAAATTATATAGGGTTCTTTAAACAGCCAGTTATTACCAAAGTCAGAGAAATCGGGCTAATATTTAAAAAGTATAACGTTACAATCAAATTAATAGTTATTAATAAACACAGACATTGAATAATAATTTGTAAATATAATAATTGTTTTCACCCAACAGCTGTTGAACTAAGAGGAGGCACTGGAATTGTCAAAGAAAGATGGCTGCCGTCAAGTCGATCAAAATGTTGCTCGTTCCTGCCGTGCTCCAAATAATGTATTTTCTGGCAATATTTGTGTTCTTGTTTCTGCAAATCTCTTGTTAAATGTTGTGTAGTGATTGGTGTACTGTTTCTGAGTTGTATTTAGTGTATCCGTATAATTATTAGTTCAAACACTTTCTCCGATTCCGTCACTAATTTGGTTTAATGTATTATACAGTTTTCTAGTGTTTTATGGTGTTTTTCGGAGTAGATTTATATTGTTCTGTGTTATGGAGTGTTACTTGATTGTTTCTGTTATAATATGATAGTTTCAGAAGTATTTTACAAGTCACTCGCGATTTCACAATAACGCACTATACACTCGCTTTGTATGACGATTATAGGTTAGGTTATCCACGTTATCAAACGTATGTCATGTTAACCGTTCAACTACCAATAATTAACTAACTGTTTCCTTCAGTTTCAATTAAACTCTTAGCCCATATAATATTATCCTTAACATTGTTCAAATATTTTTCACATCCTGTGAACACTTTTACATTTTCACTATATGAATGCCTAAACTTTGGTTATTTGTCAATTTTATTCACTAGATTTGATTTAAATTAATCTTTCAGTTCATTCTGGTTATTTTCAGATTAAATAATGCCATTTTATAGTGTTTTCTGTCCAAAAAATAGTAATTTCACTTTCAGTTAGGTATACTCTGAAAGGTCAAAACATTAAAATTTACTTCCTGTCATTATATAAATTCAGCCATTTTATCAGTTATATTTAATATTAATAATTCTATATTGTATTAAAAGGTTCCTATTCCCTTATTTTCTGGTAATTAATTGAATTAGTTGTATTCTGAAACATTATTCTGAAATATATGACTCCCATGTCTTAAATTTCTGAGTTTAGTCATTTTCATTTTTATTCATAATTCTGAATATAATTTATTAAAATCTCTCTAAATGGTATGTGCAATTATATGGCATGATCTCAAGTTTATTTTGTCTAAACCCCTTTTGTTTATTTGCATTTAATTGAGCAATTTCTCTGTTTTGATGAAGTTTGGTTTCCATTCTTTTGGCCTATGATTTTTTAACAATTTTTCTTACAAAATAATTTACAAACAATATATGATGTGTGATACCCTCTCTGACTTTTACAAATAGTATTATAAATTAAACATGTTTTTAAATTACACAAAAACAATTAGTATTGGTTACAATACAAACAATAGTTAAAACAAATAAAGAATTTTTTTTTTTTTTTTTTAAATAAATGGTTGTCTTCAAGTCAGACATTTTGCAACACAATCCTTATTTCTAAACATGGAAATATGGCTTACAAAAAAGGTTTTTTACTAACTAACATCTTAATTTACTCTCTACTATTTACAAGTGGTAACTATTTTTATAGTTCTGATGTTAGTTGTTTCAGACCCAAACAAATGGCCTTATATCTAAAACATTTTTAAACATTCTTCTACTATATACATAAAAACCTTATATTTATATTCTTATTTCTAACTATTATTATAAGTAGGATTCTACAGTTTTTATACCGTCTTTTATACACTGTCTTTGGGGAATTGTACCCTGTCATTAACAAATAAATAGTATGAACCGTTCAAAAAGCACTATGAAATCTGTTTTTCTTTTTTCATGTAAAACAAAATGTTATTTTAAACAGATTCATGTCTTATGAACAACATATTGTCACAGTACACATTTTAAGTCATTGTAAAATGCATATTTCATTGCATCCAATGTTTGTGATTGCCAAGAATGAAACACAAGGTTCATTTTTTATAATACCCAAAACTATCACTGGTTCACTTTGTACTTATATATTATGTTAATGCTAAATGGTCGTATAGTCTTATCAACATAATAAATTGGTTAGCGTTTTTTCAATGGAGATTTGTTCCATGGGTACTATATTATTGTTTCATCTTAGTTCACAGGAAACTTTTACTTTGTTCACTTCTCTCTCTTAAATTTATATACATGTGGTTTTTATTTCGTTATACTTTTGTTTTTAGATATTTATTTTGGGGATATAGGGATTTGGGTGTCTTTTATAAGAGCATGACATCTTCTTCAGGATGCTGCCCTCTTCTTCTTTCTTCAGTCTTCTTTTCTCCTGCCTTCTGGGACTGGTATCTTCTCCATCTTCTTCTTGTTGCAATCAGGTTTCTTGGGATCTTCTCCATCTTCTTCTTTAATTCAGAAATACACAACCTGTATTGGTTGATCTTGGCTTATTTTAGGGTTTCTATTCTATTTATTCTCCCTCGTTGTGGGTTTGGTCATATTCAGTACTGCTCTGTTGTTTACTATTTTACCTTCCTGGGTTATACCTTGAAAACCTTTGGTTATGAGACTGGTCTTGGATGACTCATCACTAGTAACTCCTTTTATTTTAACTTGTATTTTCTTTATAATAATGATTTCTTTCCACAGTTGCTATGAATTAATCTTTTTATATTAAACTTAGTGCTTTCTTCCAAATTTAAATATTATAACTTCATTATTCTAATGATCAATTGCCATTCAATATTATGCATACATCTGTCACGCTACAGATTGCTCTCCTCCAGAAGTAATTATTTCAGACATGTTTATGGATGAAATAATTTCTTATGATAATTTCATCATTTCTTATAATTCATTTTCTTCTCCATTTTTATATCGACTTTTTTATATTAGAGTTTTATTAATTTTATATATATGGTTACTTGTCTTACTACTGATCCTTTTCGGATAGTTAGTGTCTTCTGAGATATATTATAATTGTAATACATTTTCTTTCTATATCAACTTCGTGTTGTATCCTTGGGATATTAATTCCCTAACATTCCCTATCACGTGGGCTGGGGCAGATCAGAGGGGCACTGTACGCTACTTCTCTGCTGGCCATACACCACTTCTATAAATTGAGTACAGGGGCATATCCATCCCTGCTCAAAAAAAACATAATGCTGCTGGAATTATCTTCAGTCAGTCATCGAACAAATAAATAAAAAGTAGTCTCATTTTCGACTAATAAAAATATCTTTGGATTCTCCACTTCGTAGTCTCTCAGATTATCTCACATTTTCTATCTTAATAAATCTTCATAATCATTATTATACTCATTACATATATATTTTTTCAAAACTCTTAACTTGTCTGATATATTTAATTTAATTATGGTTGAAAATCTTTCTTTTAATAATTTTGGTTACTGTTTACAGTGTAACTCTCTTTCTTCTTCATCTGAATTCTCTTTATACTTTCTTCTGGTTATTCATAGTATTAGCATGGTCTTTATAAATAGTCTTTCGTATTCATTATTTGAATGGTCTTAATATATTATATTTAATTTTTTTTTTTTTTTTTTACATTGTATCTTTACATTAGATATACAGGTTGTTATTGATCATTTTATTTAAACATTTTGGTTCTTTCCTTTCTCTTAGAAAGTTATTAATCCGCCTTCGCATTCATTAGCATTAATTCATTTATATTATATTTCATGTGGTATTTCTTCTCTTTGCATTTCATATAGGTCTTATTATTATCATTTGTTCAAAATCATCTTCTCCATATGTTTGGTATGAGTTGTTCTTCTTCGCTCTTAATTAACTGTTTTCATTTTCGTTTCATAGGTAATTAGTCTCTTTGCTTCCAAATTTTTTCCTTCTCTGGCATATTACACTCTTTTTTGTTAGTCTTCTCTACTCCTTCAAATGCTATTGTGAATGTCTAGCATTTATTCTGGATTAACGTTAATTCTCTTTTCTGAATTAACCACTTTATTTTCTTCTCAATTCAATCATAATTGACACATAATTATTTTTTGGAACTTGGTTAGTTTTAATGTAAAATTCAAACTATTCTTTTTATTTAATTGAAAAATATTTCTTATAAATCCTTGTAATATGTTGATCTTATCTTGTTTCAAAGTACTGACGTTCTATCAACATACAAATTCTGTTTAATTCATTTATTCCCAGAATTGTTTCATTCAGACTTGTTTATAGTACTGTGATTTTACTATTATTTCTGAATGTTTTGGTATTTCTCCAAATTCAAATTCTTCTTAATTATTTACCATAAAGTTTTTCTCATAAACTTAGTTATAGTAAGTTGGTCTTACTTTATTTTTAAATTTTTTGTAAAATTAAGTTCAAAATTCTCTCTCTTTCTCTTTCTTCCATAAAGTTTTGTTCTAAATTATCAGGTTGTAGTAAGAAGTACTTACATATTTTAGAATAAGTTATATTCAAAATTCTTTCTTTTTCTTTCTTCCATAAAGTTTGTTCCAAAATTATTAGGTTGTAGTAAGATGTACTTACATTATTTTTGAATTTTTTTTTAAAATTAAATTAAAAATTCTTTTTCTTTTAATTCTCCAAAATGTTCTTCTCAAAATATTAGGTTGTAAGATGTACTTACATTATTTTTGAATTTTTTAAAATATAAATTCTAAATTCCTTCTTCTTATAATTCTCCAGAATGTTCTTCTCAAAATATTAGGTTGTAAGATGTACTTACATTATTTCCGAATTTTTTAAAATAAATTAAAAAATTCTTTTAATTCTCCAGAATGTTCTTCTCAAAATATTAGGTTGTAAGATGTACTTACATTATTTTTGAATTTTTATAATTAAATTAAATTCAAAATTCTATAACTCACAACTCATTCTTCATAATATTTCTTCATAGAAGCTTGATTGTACACTCCTTTGATTTTTCCTGAAACGATTTCCTTCAACTCATATGTATTGTTATGCTTATCATTTACCACAACATATGGGCCAGTATATAGTAATAGTAGTTTTTTGGTTATGCCTTCTAAGGTGCTAGGCAGCTCTCTATTTTTTAGGAGGACTTTTTCACCCTCTTTATATGTTACAATTCGCCCTATTGCCTTCTGGTATTTGGCTTGCCGTTTTTCCTGATCTTCTGCTACCTTATTGTAAAACTTCAACTGGTTGAATTTCCTATTGTTGTTCGTTGGAAATTCAATGATTTGCTCAATGTCTCGGGGAGTCGGCTTCTCATACATGGCTGAGTACGGTGGAATTCCTATAGCTGGATGGTGGGCGTAATTTAGGAATGTTTCTGTCGCTGCTAGGTACTCTTGCCACTTTTTCTGTTGGTTGTGACAGTACGTGCGCAATATCCTACCCACTTCTCTTAGTACTCTCTCAGCCGGATTGCTACTTGGGTGGTAGACTGATGTCTTATACGTTTTGACCCCAAGTGCTAATAAAGTGTCTCGCCATCTCCTCCCCTTAAACTGTGTACCATGGTCGGTAATAATAGAAGATGGTCTACCGATCTCTG
The DNA here is from genome assembly GCA_034769895.1 of Magicicada septendecula. Taxonomy (NCBI): domain Eukaryota; kingdom Metazoa; phylum Arthropoda; class Insecta; order Hemiptera; family Cicadidae; genus Magicicada; species Magicicada septendecula. The sequence goes on along the minus strand of CM068370.1, from coordinate 459,948,525 downwards.
GGATATACAAATCAATAACCACCGCCAAAACCTTTGCTGTTGTTGCCCGATTAACCGGATATAGCTTTATATACTTGGTGTAGTGATCCATTATGATTACCAAGTATTTATATCTGTGTCGACCACCACTACGGGGAAATGGCCCGCAGATATCCAAAAACACTTTTTCCAGTTTTGCGTTGGAAGTTATCGGTATCATGATACCCTCTGTCTTTTCATTGTTTACTTTTGCACATTGGCAGATCTTACAGGACTTGATGTATGTTCTCACCTTGCGGTTGATATTCTTGATCTTACAATTTTCCTCTAGAGCTTGTATCACTTTTAACGCTCCCATGTGACCATACCTGACATGGTAATCGATGATGACCTCCTTTTCGATTTGGTGTGGGATTATCACCTTCCATGTTTCATCCTCTAGGGCGGTTTTTATGAATAAAATTCCCTTGTTAAGGTGGTAATATTTTGAAATGGTTTCATCATTGGCTTCCAAACGACTCACAATGTTTTTCAGCTTAGGATCAGACTGCTGATGGATTCGGATATTTATTAACAAAGCTTGTAAATCGGCTCTGGTCGTGAATATGTTATAAATTTTTACTAAGCTCTCCTTCTCTCCCTCGAAAGTCTGATCTTCCAGATTTATACGTGACAACACATCCGCTACCACGTTCTTCTTCCCTGGAATGTATTCCCATTTCAGGTCATATTCTTGTAGGGCGAGTACCCACCTAGCCAATCGGCCGTGACTCAATTTGCACCTACGAAGGAACGAGATGGATTTATGATCAGTTTGTACCGTGACTTGATATCCGAGAATGTACGTCCGGAACTTGCTGCATGCGAACACCACGCTCAACAATTCGTTTTCTGTCACACTGTAGTTCTTTTCGCACTGGTTCAATGTGCGACTAGCGAAGCTTATTACCAGATGTTGTCCCTCCTCATCTTCCTGGTATAATGTCGTTCCTAAGCTTAGATCGCTAGCGTCACAGTTTAGAAAGAACGGTTTCTTAAAATCTGGGTGACGAAGTATCACACTCTCCAGAAACTTCTCTTTTATCAATCGGAAGGTAATATCTTGATCTTCACCCCAAGTCCATTTGTTTTTGGCAGATAACTGTGGTTGAAACTTGGCTGTCAACTCGGAATATCGGCTCTGAAACTTCCTGTAATAGTTACAGAGTCCGAGGAAAGATTGCAATTGTTTCCTGTTTCTTGGTTGCGGGAACCTCTGAATTGCCTCCACTTTTTCTGCTGATGGGGTAATACCTCGGTCGTCTAGATTGAAACCTAAGAATTGTACCTCGCGCGCTATGAACTTGGATTTCTCCAACTTCAGTGTTATGTTGTTCTGCGCTAGTTTGTTTAGTACAAATTCCACTCTGTAACAGTGTTCCTCCCAGGTTCCGGATGTGATTAGTAAATCGTCAACATAGACGGTGGTAAATTGGAGCGCTTCTGGTCCCAAAATCTGGTCCATGCATGCCACAAATATGGCGACAGAATTGACAAGTCCGAAGGGCAGTCTCTTGAACTGGTAATTGCGCCCTTCGAAAATGAACGCTACATACTGGCGGCTTTGTGGATGCAGCTCTACCTGCCAATAACCACAGACCGTATCCCAGGTGCTAATAAATCTAGTACCATGAAAACGTTTTAAAATTTCTTCTATTTCACCGGGAGAGGTTCTGTCATTCACAATTGTCTTATTCAACTCACGCGCATCTAAACAGAGCCGGACTTGTCCGTCTTTCTTCGGAACAGCAATAATTGGACTAGTGTAAGGTGATTGACTAATCTCAATGATGTCGTTTTCTATCATCTTGTTTATCTCTGTTCTCACGGCTTCTTTGAGCGACTGCGCTATTGGATATGACCTCCGGTTAAACTCTACGTTTTCTTTGAAACGAAGTTGGCACTGGTAGTTTTTTACCTTCCCTGGTTCATCAGAAAACACCGCCTTGTATTTCTCATATATTGCAATTAGACGATCAGCCAGATGTGTTGGTATTTTCTTGTTATCGCTTCCGCACTGGAAATTCCGTATTTCTTGGATCTTAACTGACCATAAATCCTCTCCTCCATGATTGTATATTATGGGTTTAGAAAGAGGGCTGTTTCTAATAACATTTATTTTACGAAGTTGTTGATGTATAGGGCTGGGAAGTATAGTTGTGCTTCCTACCAGATCTGCGGTCCATGTTACTCCGTCTGGGAAAAGTGATACTCTATTTAAATTAAGATCGATTACTGCCGAATATCTACGAAGAATATCGCAACCGACTAAGATGTCAAATGGTAATCCGGTGGCGATTAAAAATTCCATGTCTAAAGCTATATCACGGCTAACGACACTTAAGGAAACTTGCTTCCTAATGGTTTTATTCTGGCGACCAGTTGCACCTACCAATACAATGTTGTTGACTGGTAACATTGGCAAAGTTTTACCACATGTACTCTGTATTCTCTCCAACTCATTGGAGTTTATTATTGAAATATTAGCTCCTGTGTCTATCATTATTTTAGCGGGAACTCCTTCCACCTCCGCTGTTATATAAATTATCTCATTATTACTGTTGCTGAGACTCTTCTCGTTCTCTTCCAAAAGTTCAGTTCGTATGTCTTTCAAATAATGGTTACTGATAATAGTGAAGTTTTTATCATTGTTTGCTTGTTGCAAATCATCCTTTTCTAACCCAGGAAGTATAAGCAGTAACGGGTCATCGTTGTTGATTACTGCCTCCTCTCGTTTAAAGCATTTTGGTCATTGTTTAAGTTACTGTTGACCGAGGCATCGTTCGGGAAACTCTGGTTTGTTTCCTGACGTTCTGTACCCTGGTTGATGTTTAACGCCCTGTTCGGTTGTCTGCCAAGATCTTCCAGGCTGGTACTTCGTCTTCCCTCTTCGTGTCTTGGGCCGTCTCGTTCCGCACTCCTCCATCTTCGGTCGGCGCCGTGGAAGCTGCTCCTCCTCGGTTGATAGTATCTCCTGGGTCTGCGATCTTCTGCTCTTATAAAATTTACCCTAGGGCGCGACACTCGGTTATTACTATTGCTATTATTGTTATTATTAAAATTGTTATTATAATAATTTCGGTTAGGTGGGTAAGGTCTGTCACCATTATTGTTGGGATATGGATTTCTCTGACTGTATGGGACATTATTATTTTGTTGATAAAAATTGTTTCTATTGTTTGGGTAGGGGTTGTTATTCCTAACGCCGTTAAAATTACTGTTAAACTGGTTATTACGCGGCGGGTTGTTATGGCCGTCGTAATTACTGGGCTGGTTCCGGTTACTTGCATGGTTATTGCCGTTATTGGGGTAGTCGGCCTTGCTTCTGGTCTCTCATTTCTCTTCCTGCTCTGCCGATAATACTCTTCCTTCTCGTATCCCTCCAATAACTCGGTCATTCCCTGGATCGTCTTGATCTGACTACCTCTCCGGGCCCTGATAATGTCCTCATCATAGTGATAAGATATCTTATTCACTAAACATTCTTCTGGGATTGCTGGCTCAAGGTGTTTTGCCATACACACCTTCCCCAAGAAATATGCCGTCATACTGCTACCTAATTGTGACCTGTATCTTCCATTACAAATATTGTCACGGATCAAGTTCTGGGTGGTCTCAGACCAGTATTTTGTCTTAAACATTTTCCGGAACTGTTGGTAGTCGGAAATTTCACTCCGGTTGGCCATCCACCAATTATCTGTTATTTCTCGGAAAGACTCGTCGAATATCTCCCTGCTATGGCTCCATTGGGTAATTTTATGCTTGGTTAAATATTCTTCTACCCTAGCCAGGAACTCCATCGGCTTGCGTTTGTATTGCCGGAAGTTGAGCCACTCTCGGCTTTCGTTGACGGGCAATCCAGTGAAATGAGTCGGCCTGTTCCTTATTGCTTCCATCTCCTCTCGGCTTTGTCGCACCTGACCGGTGATGCTGGCCACGGTCTCTTGTATATCGTTACATCGTTCTGTGACTTGGTCACGTATTTTTCCGAATTCTTCTTGATTTTCCTTTCTCTGTTCTTCTACCTTCCTACGACTATGTTCTTCGATATTTGTGAACTTGATGTTCACCACTTCTTTAAACTCATGGACCTCCTTTTCGGTCTGGTTGCACTTTCCATCAATCTCTCGAATCTGTCGATTGACCATTATATTTTCTTCTTCCATCTTCTTATTCATCGCTTTTTTGTTAACAGTGATTTCTTTATTCAGTTCTTCTCGCAACAATTCCATTCTTTCGTCCAGTTTGTCCAAATTCTCCTGATTGACCTCTCTTAATTCTTCTCTCAAAATTTGATTGTCCTCTCTCAATTCTTCCAACTTCTCCCCCATCTTCTCTTCCAACTTCTTGTTATCTTCTTTCAACTCTTCCTTCAATTGTCGGTTGTTCTTCTCTATCTTCTTTCTGGTTTCATCGATTTTCTGATTAGTATTTTCAATTTTATTAATCAATTCTTCTTTGGTCGACTTGAATTCTTCCTTGAACAATTGGTTGTCTTCCTTCAATTCTTCTAACTTCTTCCCCATCTCTTCTTCCATCTTCTTGCTGTTTTCTTCCATCTTCTCTTCCATCTTCTTGCTGTTTTCTTCCATCTTCTTCGTCAGGGACTGATTGTCTTCCTTCAATTCTTCTAACTTCTTATTTGTTTCTTCCTTGCTGGATTTGATTTCTTCTTTCAAAGACTGGCTGTCTCCCTTCAACTCTTCCATGTTCTTGTTCATCCCACTTAATTCTTCTTTCAAGGACTGGTTATCTTCTTTCCTTCCCTTACTCAAGTCTTCCTTCAATTCCTTACTATTTTGGTTTATTTTCTTTTCTATCCTTTGCAAGAACACTTCCATGTACCTGCCCATTTGATTATCCTCCGTTGTCTTGGATTTCTCCACCTGCTTCTCCTGGAGATTAACCTCCCCTGTCTGTGAGGATATCTCCGGTTGTTCCGTTTGTTTGGACAACACCGGGGGTAATGACCCTTCCACCTCCACTGGCGTCGCCTCTTTATTGTCCATTTCAACTTCTAATTCTTTTTCGGCCTCCGCCGCCCGTTTCTTAGATGTTGCACGTCGTTGCATTTTCCCTTGAAATTCTCTGGCTTTGTAGCTGTTGCCTAGCTCCAACTAGTGATTGGGCAGAATGTATTGGTCTTCCAATCGCTAATTAAAGCCCCTAAAGTTGTGCGCCAATTTGTAATAAAAAATAATGATGTTGGAGTTAGATGTATGGATTCTGATGTAATCAAGCCCCACTGTTTGGGCTAGTCAATTTGTAATACAATAAGTAAATTGTAATGTAATATGTTTAATTGGTGTGTAATTGGTGTGGCTCTCGACGTCTTACTGGCCTGAAACACTTCCTTAAGTTTCCCAGCTGGTCGAGTCCCAATGGTAGCAAGACCGGTCGAGTAGCGTAAAGTTGATGAAGGAATATATATGTTCAGCTTCGCCGATAGTTTCAAAACAAAATTTATTGTTTTGAAGGAAATTAAAAAAAAATTATGTTTATAAAAAAAAATAATTATTAAAAATTTTTTTTTTTTAAATTTTCTTAATTAATTAATTAGGATCAATTAATTAATATAGGGCTGTGAAGTTTTAAACAGTGTAATGCTCTTCTGAAAATTTTTATTAAAGTTTTAGTATATTTTAAATAAGCTATCACCACTCATAAGACTGTCTTCAAACCAATCGATACTTGTTTACCTTTTTATTTTTTAGGTTATCTTCACTTACGGGTGGTAAAGTCCTTGTAGATTATCAATTAGAATTATCTTATTGGTAATTAGTATTATTGAAGAAATAAAGAACTATTAAGTATTGAAAAGTATTAATGTTTTATTAAGTAATAGCAATATTGACTCTTATCGATTAGTATCGATTCTCAGGATATCGAAAAAAGTTACAAGTATATGATATAAAAATTATATAGGGTTCTTTAAACAGCCAGTTATTACCAAAGTCAGAGAAATCGGGCTAATATTTAAAAAGTATAACGTTACAATCAAATTAATAGTTATTAATAAACACAGACATTGAATAATAATTTGTAAATATAATAATTGTTTTCACCCAACAGCTGTTGAACTAAGAGGAGGCACTGGAATTGTCAAAGAAAGATGGCTGCCGTCAAGTCGATCAAAATGTTGCTCGTTCCTGCCGTGTTCCAAATAATGTATTTTCTGGCAATATTTGTGTTCTTGTTTCTGCAAATCTCTTGTTAAATGTTGTGTAGTGATTGGTGTACTGTTTCTGAGTTGTATTTAGTGTATCCGTATAATTATTAGTTCAAACACTTTCTCCGATTCCGTCACTAATTTGGTTTAATGTATTATACAGTTTTCTAGTGTTTTATGGTGTTTTTCGGAGTAGATTTATATTGTTCTGTGTTATGGAGTGTTACTTGATTGTTTCTGTTATAATATGATAGTTTCAGAAGTATTTTACAAGTCACTCGCGATTTCACAATAACGCACTATACACTCGCTTTGTATGACGATTATAGGTTAGGTTATCCATGTTATCAAACGTATGTCATGTTAACCGTTCAACTACCAATAATTAACTAACTGTTTCCTTCAGTTTCAATTAAACTCTTAGCCCATATAATATTATCCTTAACATTGTTCAAATATTTTTCACATCCTGTGAACACTTTTACATTTTCACTATATGAATGCCTAAACTTTGGTTATTTGTCAATTTTATTCACTAGATTTGATTTAAATTAATCTTTCAGTTCATTCTGGTTATTTTCAGATTAAATAATGCCATTTTATAGTGTTTTCTGTCCAAAAAATAGTAATTTCACTTTCAGTTAGGTATACTCTGAAAGGTCAAAACATTAAAATTTACTTCCTGTCATTATATAAATTCAGCCATTTTATCAGTTATATTTAATATTAATAATTCTATATTGTATTAAAAGGTTCCTATTCCCTTATTTTCTGGTAATTAATTGAATTAGTTGTATTCTGAAACATTATTCTGAAATATATGACTCCCATGTCTAAATTTCTGAGTTTAGTCATTTTCATTTTTATTCATAATTCTGAATATAATTTATTAAAATCTCTCTAAATGGTATGTGCAATTATATGGCATGATCTCAAGTTTATTTTGTCTAAACCCCTTTTGTTTATTTGCATTTAATTGAGCAATTTCTCTGTTTTGATGAAGTTTGGTTTCCATTCTTTTGGCCTATGATTTTTTAACAATTTTTCTTACAAAATAATTTACAAACAATATATGATGTGTGATACCCTCTCTGACTTTTACAAATAGTATTATAAATTAAACATGTTTTTAAATTACACAAAAACAATTAGTATTGGTTACAATACAAACAATAGTTAAAACAAATAAAGAATATTTTTTTTTTTTTTTAAATAAATGGTTGTCTTCAAGTCAGACATTTTGCAACACAATCCTTATTTCTAAACATGGAAATATGGCTTACAAAAAAGGTTTTTTACTAACTAACATCTTAATTTACTCTCTACTATTTACAAGTGGTAACTATTTTTATAGTTCTGATGTTAGTTGTTTCAGACCCAAACAAATGGCCTTATATCTAAAACATTTTTAAACATTCTTCTACTATATACATAAAAACCTTATATTTATATTCTTATTTCTAACTATTATTATAAGTAGGATTCTACAGTTTTTATACCGTCTTTTATACACTGTCTTTGGGGAATTGTACCCTGTCATTAACAAATAAATAGTATGAACCGTTCAAAAAGCACTATGAAATCTGTTTTTCTTTTTTCATGTAAAACAAAATGTTATTTTAAACAGATTCATGTCTTATGAACAACATATTGTCACAGTACACATTTTAAGTCATTGTAAAATGCATATTTCATTGCATCCAATGTTTGTGATTGCCAAGAATGAAACACAAGGTTCATTTTTTATAATACCCAAAACTATCACTGGTTCACTTTCACTTATATATTATGTTAATGCTAAATGGTCGTATAGTCTTATCAACATAATAAATTGGTTAGCGTTTTTCAATGGAGATTTGTTCCATGGGTACTATATTATTGTTTCATCTTAGTTCACAGGAAACTTTTACTTTGTTCACTTCTCTCTCTTAAATTTATATACATGTGGTTTTTATTTCGTTATACTTTTGTTTTTAGATATTTATTTTGGGGATATAGGGATTTGGGTGTCTTTTATAAGAGCATGACATCTTCTTCAGGATGCTGCCCTCTTCTTCTTTCTTCAGTCTTCTTTTCTCCTGCCTTCTGGGACTGGTATCTTCTCCATCTTCTTCTTGTTGCCATCAGGTTTCTTGGGATCTTCTCCATCTTCTTCTTTAATTCAGAAATACACAACCTGTATTGGTTGATCTTGGCTTATTTTAGGGTTTCTATTCTATTTATTCTCCCTCGTTGTGGGTTTGGTCATATTCAGTACTGCTCTGTTGTTTACTATTTTACCTTCCTGGGTTATACCTTGAAAACCTTTGGTTATGAGACTGGTCTTGGATGACTCATCACTAGTAACTCCTTTTATTTTAACTTGTATTTTCTTTATAATAATGATTTCTTTCCACAGTTGCTATGAATTAATCTTTTTATATTAAACTTAGTGCTTTCTTCCAAATTTAAATATTATAACTTCATTATTCTAATGATCAATTGCCATTCAATATTATGCATACATCTGTCACGCTACAATATGTGAAAGTAAACACATAATACTCTCACAAAAACGGTACACTACCAAAACATAACCTTATCACCCATACGCAACGTAAATATCTAGAATAATTATTCACACATACGCCGTTACCCAAATCCTATTTTCTGTGCTTCAAAACAGGTTAATTCATATAATATATATACGAAGTTTCTGGCAGGGTCGCCAATTGTAACTAAACAAACAAATTTAATAAATTTACCCTGCCAGAAACTTACCTGTTTTGCGATCTTTTCTCACAAACTTACCTTATCCCAAACACCATCAGAACTTCAGGGCCGTCACCTATATTTTTATAGTAAAATATGGAAAACTTTACACTTTACCTTAATTAAAAACACTGGTCAATTTTGCTATCTGACTTCCCATAATTCAGAAAATTCCCCGGAACGTTAGACGAGTTTTTCAGCACAAGGTATAGGAAAGGGTACGGCGTAATAATTATTCTAACACATATTTTTCTTCTAAACAAATCTCATTTTTATATTTAAATTCAATACGTTCTACTCTCTTTTATCTGTTACTTTAATAATTAAAACATGAAGTTACTTATACAAGTTCCCTATAGAATAATCTTTCTTGACCAACCAGTACTTTTATATTTTATTTTTCCCTTGTTCCCCACACACACTCTCTTACTTTTTACTCTTATTAATACCCCCCGTTTTCTGAGCTCTTTTGATATTTATTAATTTTAGTTTTTAAGCAGCTGATTGTATATTGTACCTGCACATGCTATTCCGCCATCTTTCTCACTTCCATTATCAAACACTGTTCTAATGCTTCACTTTTACATATTATTTAAATTCCACTGACACTATTTCTTCCCGCTGTTCTTCTCCGGCACTTTTACATATTTCGGTAGACTTGGCTACTCTATTCATGTCGGTCTACTGAAATTCTGAGGCTGCGTTACATTTACGGCTGTACTCTTTGATTAGTAGTGTCGAACTAGGCGAACCTCGTGCACGCGGTTGCCTACCTGCCAGACGTTAAGTGTTGGCTGCCGCCGTCAACTCGTTTCGTGATTGGTTTAAATGCAGCGAGCGGGAATAATTTGCCTTACTTCCATTATGAATTTTGGTTTGGAGATTACATACTTTCTCATGCCCTTTCGTGTCCTCTGAGCACATGTCGCAAAAGGCGGCACACACATGGACTCTTCCACATTCCGTTGTTCACCCGTGACTGCCTCTGCCTCATACGGTTTCAACCATAGGGTGTTTAATAACAAATGTTACCCAAAATGGTTTGCTACAAATTTTAAATATAGGGAATAAAACCTACCCCTGTTGTACCATCACATTAATTTTTTGATGTTTGGGCTGTCTGGTGCCCAGTTTTGGTGTTAACAAACTCTCTTGTTACAATAATAAATATTATATATTCATGGTTACTTACCGTTTGAGCTAGGTTAATTGTTCTCTGTTTACACTTAATAGTTCAGGCGCCATGTTGGTGTTGCCAACCTTACGTATTTGATATTATTCGGGTCCAAGGTTCTTATAAGCGAGGCTGAGACTGAACGGTTACCAGAAATAACGTACACTAACAGCATTTGTGGTAAAATAAACGGTTATTTTTTATTATTTCATATTTGCATAATTAGTCTTCTAAAACATCAAAATGGCTACTGGCATATTACATAAAACAAAATGGCGTTCCTACTTCTGCCTCTCTATACACTTAATAATTCTTTTTAGTTACCCTACATATTAACTGTATTTCCCCAAAAGATTTTAAAATAAGCTGCAGCTCTAATAACTTGATCATTGAAATTTTAATATGACTTATAAACAATTAAATAGAGAACACAAACCAACGCCTCATGGCGTCTCGCCAGATTAATATTCGGCCTTACATTTACTCACACACACACACACACACACACACACACACACACACACACACACACACACACACACACACACACACACACACACACACACACACACACACACACACACACACACACACACACACACACACACTCATTCGTTTTCTTTAAAGTAGAGACAATTTGGATTGAATTGAATTTTTCATGTTGAGCTCAAAAAAAAAAAAAACTTATTGTGATATGTAAAAAGGGATTAGTGCATTTTCCTGTTCTGATGTGGCGTAGTCCTTTGGGAACCTCCTCTTCGCCGGCCTGTGTTTTCTGTTGTTTTACTGCATACTGTTGATAGTTCTGTTGGTTACCACACTGAATTTATACTCTGTTTTTCTACATTTTCTCACTAATTGAAAATATTGTTACATTTTTCTGTAATTTGTAGTTTGGCTGGTATTAGTTACCGGACGACCTTTTGCCAGGTGTTGTCGTCTCGGCTGTAGTATGAAGACTGGGGTGGATGCAATGTACATTTTTCGTATGTGTGAGTGCATCACGTCATTGTTCTTTTGTTTCGAACGGTTAACGCCCTGTTTCATGTCATTGGTGTTACGTCATTGTTATATTTTTTAATGACGTCCAGCCTTGTGGACCAATGAAAATTGATCTGGAAGCCTGTTTTTACTTATAACGCCATTGTGCATGCTCGGCTTCACACGTCCGCTCCTGACCTTGGAATCGTTTTGCTCTGCTGAAATCTGCATCGTCTCTTTTACAAAGGGAAATCGTCCTACCCATGTATGTGTGTGTAAAACAATAAAATACAATAATTTGCTACCACTCATACCATAATTCCAATATCAGAATTTTCATACTGTCACAAAACCCCCTCAATGAAAGGTTTTATGTCGAAACATAAAAACTTTCATTGACTCATTCACACTTTTCTAAAAGGATCAGCCCAGATATGTTGCCACAACCCCCTTAATGTTAATATAAAAGAGATATAATCACTTACCCTTGGTCCAATGATGATGATCGTACCATCTGACCTACTGGACTTCTCAGGAGAGATCCCAACACCATAAGGCCATGAGGCACTTAACGCTCCTGTTCTGACGCACCGGCCAGCTCAGGACCGCTGTCACAACACCACCAAACTCTGAAACATGCAATACAAGTTTTAATATAGTGGCCTTATCTATTCCCATATCCACAACTGATATGTCTCCCCTTAGATGCATTGGTTTGTGTTTTGAGACGTTGGTTTTCTTAATTCATAAGTTTTCAAATAACCAAAAAAAATACAAGATTTAAGACAGATAACCCTCTCCATTTTCAAACATTCCTGCATTTATAAAAACTCTCTGACTCCAGTCAACCATAATTACTCTTTACCACATGAAAATACATTCTTATACTAAACATAAAACAAATTTTAACTTCTCTAGCAACAACCACTAACTCTATTTTATTTCATATAACATTGAAACATATACCTATCATGGCAAACAACTTCAAACTCTTTATTTTTCTGTACTCAACTTTCTTTATTCAAAACCACTGTTATCTTTATATTTTTAACACATTAGTATTTTTACCGTCGCTACCCCCGTAACGACCTCCTAACCACACACACTATGACCATCAACATAATAAACACATAATAAAACATTGTACATCATAAAACATTAAACACTAACGTTGAACAATTCATATTTACACAACTTGTACCAAAACTTTATAACATTACCACTATCAACTCTCTATTCAACTTTTAGTTATTTAACATTCATTAGATTCTATACAAAAAAAATTTAAATTTATCATTTACCTTTCAGTTACATTACCTTCCTACCATGAATTTTCCTTTTCTAACCCTTCCTCAATCCTTATTAGTTTGGGTGACTCTCTGTTATTCACTATTCTCTATCTTATTTTGGCATTTGTCAATCTAACCTTACTACCCCTCTTTTTTCTACTAACAACTGCTACTAACAACCATTAACATAATATGACACCAATATCTCAATAATCCCATTCACTAACCCATTCACTAATATGACACCCTTCACTAATCCCATTTAAATCCTCTGGCACCGCTCATTTTTTGTACTAGGATGTGTGTTCCCTACCTGGCCATACCCATTCCTAACCATTTGCCCTCCACCAAATATCGGCAAACACTCTAACCCAAATTGCTCCGCCTGCCACAACGCTGCACGCTGATCACTCCTTACACCGGATCCTTACTGCAAAATATCATCATCAACAAAATATATAATTACCATTCACATTACTCACCTCTCTACATATAATCACTAACTACTGTGTCCCTAAAATATCTAACACCCTCTTTATATATTATCTGTATCTCAACATTCTTATTTTCACTAACTCCCAATAACTCTGTTTACTAACTCCAATGCCCTTATTTATCATTATTACCCAAACTCTTTTACAACATTTCACCTTAATATACCACTAGAAAATTCATCCCTTACCTACTAATAACAATACCTCTCAATATCCATATATATTACATGTTTAATCATTTATTATTCATTAGAATCTAAATCTCATAATTATTCAGATTCCTCCTAATTACTTATTCTTGAATATTTAAAATTCTACAGTACATAGTTTACATAAAAAATACATAAAATACACAACAGCAAAATTACACAAATACATTGACATCAATACACACAAAATATATACAATCCACAATTATCATTAAATCATTTCCCATAAATCAGTCATAAACAGTCCATTCTGGAAAACACTGTCCACATAATTAAATGTTCATAAACACAATAAAATATTTACCCTCCATCGTCGAACAATAGTCGAATCTTATATCTACATACATCGCTTAATATTGCCTCTCTTATACTAACATCATAAATACATATACCATTTAACTTTTTATCATTATCCTCGAACTCATATAATTCATGATCGGGTATGGTTCTGTCACCCCAGTATAATCAGTCATAATTAGGTAATTCATAAAATCATTATTTCCCTTATCTCCTACTCCTTCCGTTTCATTACAAGGTAAGTACTTACTATATTTATTATATATCATCTCTACTCCTAACCTTTCCATAAATTCTTCATAGTCTCTACTTATCTTAAAAATCTCTATCTCCCTCTTTTTGTCACAATATCTCTCTCTTTTAAAACATCTCTCTCTTTTAATATATCTCTCTTTACCACACCAAGCTACATTCTCTCTTTCTACATTTGCAGGGGACACTAATTCACAACTATTGCACCACCTGTGAAGTGCACTAAAAAAACCAAGGACAACTTTATTTGTAGACCATATGTCTCCCAAATATACATCGAAGGCACTCTCGTCCTTCCTAAAAACATGTACATCACCCCCTACTTCATCTTTAAGGGAAAAATCTAACCCCTGCAACTCTTTTACAATTATACTCTCTTTACACAGTCTCTTTAACCCTTCAACACACACTATCATTCCATTATTATCATATTCTATTCCCCATAAAATTCATTATCACTCTCCCTGTTTTTACATAAATCATTTTCTAATATCATACTTTTATTTATTTTGTCATAATTTTCTCCCCCACTTACCTTGTCTTTGTTTTCATTCCATTTGTCTATTTCTCTCTTATTTTGTAATTCTATCTCGTCTAACCGTGTCTCTATTTCATTTAATCTTTTGTCAAAATTAGAGCTTTGTTCTTTAATTACTTTTTTGATATCATTAAATTGTTCGTCACACTGGTTTAATTTATCATTTAATTCATTATTCTGTACTTTCATTAGCTGAAAAAGGTCTTCTAATGACACTTTATTATTTATAATATGTGTTGAGTTAGTTTGTGGTTCATTTAATACTAGCGACTCTGTTGCTGTATTATTTATACTAATGCTTTCGTTATCTGCCATTTTGGAGTTCTAAATATATATTTGAAACATTACTGTATACTCTACATAACATAACCTACTCTCTCACTTATTGTGTCACACCTTGATCTAATAACCGTTCTGTCTCTTTTTGCCGGCTTATTTATATAAACTTTATTTATATATTGTCCCTAGTTCAGGAGCCATTTGTTAACACACTCTCTTGTTACAATAATAAATATTATATATTCATGGTTACTTACCGTTTGAGCTAGGTTAATTGTTCTCTGTTTACACTTTAGTTCAGGCGCCATGTTGGTGTTGCCAACCTTACGTATTTGATATTATTCGGGTCCAAGGTTCTTATAAGCGAGGCTGAGACTGAACGGTTACCAGAAATAACGTACACTAACAGCATTTGTGGTAAAATAAACGGTTATTTTTTATTATTTCATATTTGCATAATTAGTCTTCTAAAACATCAAAATGGCTACTGGCATATTACATAAAACAAAATGGCGTTCCTACTTCCGCCTCTCTATACACTTAATAATTCTTTTTAGTTACCCTACATATTAACTGTATTTCCCCAAAAGATTTTAAAATAAGCTGCAGCTCTAATAACTTGATCATTGAAATTTTAATATGACTTTTATAAACAATTAAATAGAGAACACAAACCAACGCCTCATGGCGTCTCGCCAGATTAATATTCGGCCTTACACACACACACACACACACACACACACACACACACACACACACACACACACACACACACACACACACACACACACACACACACACACACACACACACACACACACACACACACACACTCGTTTTCTTTAAAGTAGAGACAATTTGGATTGAATTGAATTTTTCATGTTGAGCTCAAAAAAAAAAAACTTATTGTGATATGTAAAAAGGGATTAGTGCACTTTCCTGTTCTGATGTGGCGTAGTCCTTTGGGAACCTCAGGCCTGTGTTTTCTGTTGTTTTACTGCATACTGTTGATAGTTCTGTTGGTTACCACACTGAATTTACACTCCGTTTTTCTACATTTTCTCACTAATTGAAAATATTGTTACATTTTTCTGTAATTTGTAGTTTGGCTGGTATTAGTTACCAGACGACCTTTTGCCAGGTGTTGTCGTCTCGGCTGTAGTATGAAGACTGTGGCGGATGCAATGTACATTTTTCGTATGTGTGAGTGCATCACGTCATTGTTCTTTTGTTTCGAACGTTTAACGCCCTGTTTCATGTCATTGTTGTTACGTCATTGTTTTTTAATGATGTCCAGCCTTGTGGACCAATGAAAATTGATCTGGAAAGCCTGTTTTTACTTATAACACCATTGTGTATGCTCGGCTTCACACGTCCGCTCCTGACCTTGGAATCGTTTTGCTCTGCTGAAATCTGCGTCATTGTCTCTTTTACAAAGGGAAATCGTCCTACCCATGTATGTGTGTGTAAAACAATAAAATACAATAATTTGCTACCACTCATACCATAATTCCGATATCAGAATTTTCGTACTGTCACATTGGTATTACAGTATATTGATAGTTTAGTTATGTTGGTGTACTTATGTTAAAGCAAACAAAAGCAAGAGTTTATCATAAACAAAATAACACGACCACAAAATGATGAGATAGACCAATTAAATTTTATTACATACTTGTCTTACAAAGTAGCATATGAGCAGAGGTTTGGATCTGATGTGGATGGCTTATAGGTAGATCTGTAGTATAATATGTTTAAGCAAAACTGCTGTGTTACTTCCTATGGCTTTTTTGTTCTAGTAACTAAATATGTAGTGTTGTGCTGTGAAACTGCTATCTACAGTTAGATATTCATGATAAATTTAAACTGATATGTTGCCATGTATTTTATTTAGTTGTAAATAAATTAATATTATAATTAATAAATCTTGTGTGATTTGACACTTCTGTATTGAAAGTAATTTATTAATTAATGACCTATATTACTCTGGGATATCTTGACTTTACTTTTCATGCCAGATATTTCCAAAAAGTCTAGATTGAGGGGGTTTAGAAGGGGTTTGACAGGGTTAAAATCTGTGAGTAAGCAAATGGTCTGTATGTTTCTTAACTCAGGTGAGTGGCTAGTTTTGGGTGTCTTTCTCAGTTCGAGTGTGGAGTGTACTTGAAGCAGGTGGAAGTTAGTTAGTTAGTTTGTGTGAACCGAAACTCAGCACAGAAAGATCAAAATTTGGTAAAAAACTTAGCACTGAAAGGGTTTAAATGTTGTCAGTTTTCTATTTAAGCTAACACAAATTGTTTATCTATTCATACAATTCTTCCATGTTTTTTACTGTATATCCTTCTGTGAGGAAATTTGTAAAATTTTATGACATAGCCTTTTATTTATTTTTTAAGCTAATATTTATTTTAAAATAGCAAAGCTGTATAACCTATAAATATCATTGAGCAAAGTCAACTCCATGGTTCGGTTCCAGTCTTTTAAGATGTAAGCTCTCTAGGCAACAAGTCAGTAATCTCAGATTGCTTGACTCTGACATATACTACAATCATAAAGTTGATATCAAAGAAAAATGAAGAAGTTTAGCATTTAGAAGGTTGTTTAAGGATAAACTAAGAAAGGACATGTTGATAACGTTCTATAAGGTTATGGGTATGCCCTGTGGTCTTGTTGTCTTATGGGTATGGCTTGTGATGTTGTAGAGTGTTTGTTGTGATTGAGATGTGGTTCCTAAGGTCAGTTCTGAGGGTAACAGGAATGGGGATAGACTGGGAAACGAGGCAGTGAGGGAGAGCCTGAGAATTTATAATGCAAACAAGAAGAATAAAGGCCGTGGTGTACTGTTGTTCAAGACAGATGTTTCTGCCCCACCATCGGAGGCCATCTTCTGTATCAGAATTGAATGAAACAAGTGTCCTCCAGTTCACCCAGGTACTGCGGTAGAGAATTGTTTCTGATACTGAAATGGCCTCCGATGGTGGGGCTGAAACGTCTGATTTGAACAACAGTACACCATGGCCTAACACCCTGGCTAATAATAATTCTAACAGTTTTGATATCAGTCATGAAAGCCTAAGTAATTGTAAACAGATCCTTGTTTTGTAGTCTCAGATAAAGAAGAAATGTTGTCAGACTGAAAAGTAATCGCAACTAATTCTCAGTCAGAGAGTTGCAGTGAACCAAACGGTCTATGCTCATATAAGAAGATAATTTTTCAGTTGATTTTAATAGATTTTGAAATTATACTGTCCGCTTTTGAAATTTCATTTAATTTAAACATCACTTTTAGAGGGGTCATACTCAACATTGTTTTGATATAGTTAGTTAATAATCATTCCTAAGGCTTTCACGGCTGGTGTCCACATAATTGGAAACATTATTTGCCGGGGTGAAACAATTGGCACAGTGTCCATCAGTTGTTTCCGACACTGATGATGGCCTCCAATGGTGAGGCCAAAACGTCTGTCAACACAAAATTTAGGCCACGGCCTAACAGCCTGGCAAATAATGTTTCTCAACTATATAGTTAATTATTGTTTTACAATTAATCCTCTCACAATAATTTAATAAAACATGCTAATTGTTATTATGTTTTCTATAGGTTTCTAAAAACATTGTGCTACAGTGGGGAGAAATGCCAACGTCAGTAGCCTACATAGGTACAGGTCAGATAATGGGCTGGGGTAACAAAGCAATAGAAATACGTAGCGTTGAGACTGGTCATCTGGATGGTGTTTTTATGCACAAAAAAGCACAGAGGCTAAAGTTCCTGTGTGAAAGAAATGATAAGGTAAGAATGTTTGAACTAGCGTGTAAGTAGATATTAGAGGATACTGTGCCTCATCATACTTAAGAATTGTTGTGGAGCTGGCAAACTTGTCATACGCTACCCAGTTTTCAAAATACATAATACATGTAAGAAGAAACAATCAATGGAATGTAATTTGCATAAATTATCCTTCCATAAGGGTGTCATTTTCTATAAATACCATCACTCGAATGATGTAAAATTCAGAAACAGAGCTGTTTTTAACCATATCACTTGGTGATAAAAATTCGTGGAAACAAGACCGCACCATTAATTTTACTTTCATGATACTCAGCTCAATTGCAACGGTGTTTAAAGCTTTTGTACCATTTGTAAAATGTTCGTTCGATTATACCAGGCTCTCCGGAAGCCTTCTGCAACACTTTTGCCATGTTAGAGTAGGTTTTATATTGTCCTTTAATGCAGGCTCTTTAACCTTGCATTGTGGAATGTAAAAAAGTCACTTAATACCAAAACACAGTATATTTGATAAGTTGTCAAATATGTATAGTGGCTTCAGTGTGGCTAAAAACTCAGACAGATGTACCAACATCACAAGAAAACCGTTTTTGAGTTGGTCAGCTTTAGTACAGGCAATTCAAAAAAATTGCACACACTTTTTGACCAAACCTTGTAAACTGTCTTGCCAATTTGTCACATATATATAAATTCATAATGTGAATTACCACAGTGCATGATGTTAGTTTTCCAAAATATGATAAAATATTTTTTGACTTTCAGAAGTCCTTTTTGTATTTAATAGTGTGTTCGCATCTTTGTTCCTTACTTTCAGTGCCTCAACTTTTTCTTTCAGCTTCCTTTCTCTGGCATTATTTATTATCTTTTGATTCTCCAATGGACTCACAATCGTTTGTACTAAGAACTTACAGAACTGTCTGTAAATTATTAACTTAACAGAATGAAGCTTGACTTGTTATTTAGTAATTGAAATATTAAAATTTTTCCCTGTTTAGGGCGTCAACTGAAGCTTTATGAGTTAATTAATTATTTAAATATTGAACTTTCGTCCCTTTTTTAGGGCACCAACTGAGGCTGTACATGTTTATTATTGTTTAAAATTATGAAATTCTAGTCACTTACTTTTACCAAGTAAATTCGAGTTATTTACCAGGGTCTCGTCTGATGTACTCTGGCAGAGTAAAACCACAGGTAAATGCAAATTAACAAACACATATTTTTGTAAAGGTTTGTCATTTTATTAAATTTATTTTATTTCAATTGCAAACCCAACACTTAATACAGGCTCAGTTAGACAAAGGAACAGTGAACCGAAGTTTGAACGTAGTCAGGGCAATGGAATGCGATATCGAGAGTGACTCCCAAGTAATTAAGCATTTCGGCACGTACAAAGACGCGCAACATGAACACGGGTGCATAGACGACGCAGATCAGACTCCAAACGACACCACAAAAAAATGGCGTGAGGCGAAGACTTTTGTTCCATGCGGTCCGGTGCTGCCAGATACACTTAGAGGCAACGCCTTCCACAGCCTCACTATTTTCGCAGGTTAGCGTAGTCAACACGTGGGCACCATGCAAACCCATGTTACCGAGACAGTGACAAAAACTTCGTAATCCAAAAGGCAGTGTGGGTTACAGGAAGCAGCCAGACAAGGTGGGGATTTTGTTAGCCATTGGCTAGTCAGTCGTTTTCACCTATAGGCCGCATGTGGTCCTTTTAATTTTCGACTCGAACACCTTTAAGGTCGGCCGACCCTTTCAGTATATATAAAAATGTGTAGAGCAGTTTGAAATATAAAAAAACCAGTGAACTAAGTGAGAATTTCAAAAAACAAATGGAATAATAACAGTTTTTAATAACAACGCAACGAACTTTGTGAGTGACGCGCCATGCGGTCAACAGGGACGCCGCTACTACACGTAACCGTATCCATTTCAATATATTCTTGTTTTATATAAAAAAGGGGTTTTTGTATGTGAGCAGTGTGCGAGCAAACTGGGTATTAGGAGTTTGCTAATAAAATGACAAACCTCCCATTTTGTCCCATTACAAGAACTGAAAATTAAAATACACTTACAGAAGTAAGCTGTTATTGTACGTAGCATACAGATTGTTATATATATATATATATAATATATATATATAAAAATTTATATTTATATTACCTCAAGATGTTCTTTTTCCTTATTTGGAACATGTTTCGAGAGCTCCCGTGCTCTCATCCTCAGCCTTCGTGATCTTGCGTATGGTGAAGTATTTGTGTGTTGGCTGGATGCTTACAAAGGCACCATAATGAACATTTGGGAAAATTTACAAATATTGTAACGTGACTTACGATAGCACAAGATTTACAAGTATAATTAATGAAAGAAAAGCTGAATACTAAAGGAAAATAAAAAATTATTAAAAGAGGAATGATAGAAAAACACTACTAACTGATTTTGACTTAGACAATGACGATGACTAGACCCAATAGATTGGATAAGGTGAGACAGAGAAAATAATCCAAGCCACAATATAACAACAATTATAAGAACCTACGTATTAACAAAAATGATATATAAAAAAGAAAAGTACAAAATTAGATAGGAAAATAAATAATATGTAACCTACAGGAAAGATAAAAGAAAATGAAATGTAAAAACAAATATACTAATAAAATATAGAAAGAATGTTAATAAATAAGCTATCAAAAGACACTAATTTAAAATGAACCTGAGTAACAATAATTCATTAGGAAAGAGGTAATAAATAATAGAGATTGATAGGACCCAGTGATCATAAATACATAAAATCTATAATAAAATGTTAGGAGGTGAACACCAAAAGTGATAAATGAATAAGAAGGTTAATAATCAATAATAAACCATTATAGGACCCAGTGATAGTAAAAGAACTACATAAACACACTAATTAAGAAAGTGCAGTGTAGTCAGAAATAAGGTAATAATAGATTATAAGTAATCTATTAACCCAATTATAAGAGTGTATTAAAATATAAGAATGTTTGTGGGAAACAAACCATTGAGAATTGTCTTCCATTATATTAAAGAAGTTTGTTAGTATAGTATAAGAATGATAAAAGATATATTTGTTTTATTGTTAAGGAATAAAATTAACAAAGTTATATTAACTATAGTGAAAAGAAGTATAAAAAACTAACATGTTAGATTGAATACAGTAAGGGGAGTTAGATACTATATTCTCTAAAGTGAGTTTATAAGGAAATATTAGTGCATATTTAATGTTCATTTTTGTTATAGGTTTCTTTGATTGTAATTAACCAAAATGTTATTATGTTGAAAATAATGTTAAACAAAACCATTTAAACAAATGTAAACTTTAGATACAGGCATGGGCCTGAAAAAAAGAGTTATTAAGTAGTTATATCATATTATATGATGATTAAAAATAATCAAATTGTAACAGTACAGAATGGGGTAAAACCACTTTTAATCATTGTTCGATATTGGGCAATAACACAAGTTATGTAAAAGCGAATCAAATTCAACTGGCGACGTAAAAGCATGCAGCACGTGTGGCTGAGGTAACAGCAATTTTTAGACATACCAATCGGTGAATCAATGGAAACAGCCCTCACCATGGCCATATACGGGCACAAAATCTTAGTTATCAAAGGACGTCACAAATACGTCACGGAACGATCCCTCGCTTTGTGATATCGGAATGTGGTTTTGGTGCCGTTTGAGACGTATAATTTTGCCAGCTGGGAACATTCTGCAGAGAGGGGAATACCACGTGACCAGGTTTTATATTGGCCGCTCTCTACACCAGCTCTTTCTGTTTCAACTGAAATCTGATCCCGGCGGGGTCTCTGTACAACTAAAGTCCGCGGACAAACAAATTTTAACTTTAGACAGTACACATGTGATTCAAACAAAGTAAATTTCAATATCAACAAGTGTTGACAGTGATTGACAAATAAATTCAACATTGAAAAAACAGTTTGGACTGTTTTAGCGAGTGTAAAAGGAAAGTGCGTCTAGGAATGATATGCAGATGGGCAACCTAGACAAGTTCACAGGGCACAGTTCTGGAGTTTTTCTATCTTTTTCAGATGAAAAAACATCCCCATACTTCACAGGCATTTGTCATTTTGGGTTGTATGTATCCTAGGTAGAATTGTCGTAAGATAATTGTGTCTGCTCCCCAATTCCTGTTTGAAAAAGCCTTGAGGATGTTAATGGTGCTGTCTAGTATAGTTTTATGTGTTGGTTCCATAAGAGTTTTGGATCCAAGGTTATACGCAGTATTTTGGGGTATTTGTTATATTTTATATTCTCTTCAGAGAGGGTAAGCTTTGGTTTGAATGTTTTTAAGGAGTGTCTGATAGTAGTTACAGCATTCTGTTTTTTCTATTGATATTTTTAGGCCCCACTTGTTTGTCCATGTTGCTATTTCATTTATTGCTTCTTGAAGATTAGTGTTTGCTCTGTGTGAGGTGTTTTTATAGTTATAGTGTGCGTAAATGCTCATCTTTATGTTTCTGTCCAAGTTTTTATTGATGTCATGGAGAGCTACGTTAAATAAGGTTTGGCTTAGCACAGATCCTTGTGGGATACCGTTACATGTTTCAGTTCTCGTTAACACTGCGCCATTTATATTGGTTTGAATTGTTCTGCCTTGTATCTATAGAAATTCAAGAATCTTATGATATTGACTACACCTCGTTTCATAAAAATACCTTACATAGATGCTTCTATTGTTTGGTCAAAATTTTGACTTCTAGTTTTGGTCTGTGGTCAGAAAAAACTTTGAAAGTAAGTACTACATGTGTGTTTGAATTAAAATTCCCTTAATCTCATAGTTGGGAAGGATTTTTATATTTTTGTTTAAATGATTGCCTTTTTTTTGGGGCTCCTTGCAAAAAAAAAAAAATGGTGAAATTTTCAAAATTGAACACTATATTCAAATGTTGTTTAACAAGTTCACTTCAGTTTGATTCCCTACATATATTTTGAACATTTTTCAAAATTTTGACCTCTGGAATCTTTCCTTTAACCCAGGGCTTCTCAAGGTGTGGTCCGCCCCTGAAAATTAATTCAAAACCATTCTGGCAACACTAATGTGTAGTATGTCTGTGAGTTTATGATAGGTGAAACTAACTGTGACTGGCCACCGTATCCCCACTGTTAGGTCAGAATTTCCCCTCCGTACCCCCAGGATTAGGACACTTAGTAGGACAGAATTTCCAACACTTTGTGAAATGGTCCTAAACATACTGTTACGACAGTCTAGTGTCTACTTGATCGTCGTAGGTACAGTGGAAAACAAAATACAAGACACCAATACTAAAATTAAAGCTGGTCACTAATCACCAGCTTTAATTTTTACAGTTAATCAGTTCGTAATTAACAACAGTCTCCTACAACAAATCAAATAAAAATTGTTCACACACAGTAAAATTTCACTAATATTAAACACAATTGTATTACAATTATACCGCCCGATTATAAAACGCAACACTTCACAATAACTACTTGAACAGTAATATCGCCCGATAATAACTCGGACCGCACTATAAATATATCGCAAATATACTGAATACTAAGGCCGCTGCCACCTGTATTTATACCCCAGCTCACAGACGAGAACATTCCTAACTACGCATTATCTTGTAAAGTTACAGTCTTTTTATAAATTTAATCTGCCAGAATTCGTACCTGTCTTGCGATCTCTATCTCGTAACTTACCTTCAAACACCAGAAAACTTTGGGCCGCCAACACATTCATTGAAGTTAACGTATAAACTTTTATGCTCTTCCCATTGCACAGCCTTTAAATAATTTTGCGATCTGACTTCCCTCTACCTCAGAAAATTCCACGAATCGTTAGACGAGTTTTTTAGTACAAAGTATAGGAAATGGTTATAGGCGAAATAACTAAGCCTAACACATGTTATGGTAAACAAACCATAACTTTTATTATATATCAAAACTTCAATTCTCCCTCTCTCTCGCTCTCTTTCTTCACAAACTATTCCATACCAAAATTATTTATATTAAATTATAGGTGAATGATTACAATAAAAGTACTAATGAATAATTACTATAAACTACAACTGAATAATTACTTGACAAACCAGTACTTGTCTCACTCTCTCTCTCATACTTCTCACCCCCCCTAAATTAGAGATCTCATTACTTTATTTTAACTGATTTATGTTTTTAATAAAAAGGAAAATTGATTCTAGGATTGAAAGTTCATTGATACTTAACGTGAGATGCTATCTGCGATGTTACCCAATCATGGTAAACTCACTCTTCTTCTTTTACACTCCGAAAATCGGTCCTTAACTGTTTAAATTCTGATACTATCGTTCACTGTTCATTATTTGCTGTCACACTGTTGTTTCACATTAATTAAAGTACACTTTTTGTCAGCCGACCTTACATTTGCTCGAGCACCATTTTTACACGACCGCGCGGTCTGTACACTGGAAGTCGACTGAAGCGTCCAAAATGGCTAGCCGTCTCTCTGCGTGCGTCTACTTCGTGGTCAACAACCGGAAGCAGGTCTCATTATGATTGGTTTATTCTGTTAGTGGAAACGTTTCACATTCACCGCGTGGTGAACTTTGGGTTGGAGTCTTAAGTATTTTTTCTCATTACCTTCCTCGTCCTCAGCTAAAATTCCAGCCGCGACTGGTACGACCTGGTACTGATTAAGCTACAGGGTGTGCATTAAGACTCCTTATCTACAGAGTGGTTAACAAACATGGTGTTACCCCATTTAGCCCCGTTACAATCTCTACTACGGCATAATTAATTGCGGCCTTGACACAGTGCGTGCTGCTTCTGGCACAGTCTAGCAAATGCGCTGACAATCACGTATGCCACACACATTAGAGCGAGATTCTTCTGAAACATTCGATAAACACATAGTCTGTTCAGTGGTGTCGTAACACTGCCCCCTCCTTAAGCCCAAACGTCCCAAACTGGCAAACCGTCTCTGATACTAAGTAACTAAGTAATACTTAGTTAGGCGATCTAGGTGGACGACCTTGAACTTTTGCTGTCCTTCCTTTTGAATCCGTTAAACAACGTCGTTGATTCTTTTTTTCACAGTATAGGGTCCTTCCCAGTTAGTTTGCAACTTAGGTGAGCGACCACGACGGCGCTTTGGGTTGAACAACCAGACCTGATCTTCTTGGAAACCCACACTATTGCTGCGAATGTCATACCGAGTTTTCATTATATCACTGGCAATCTTCAGCCATCCTCTTATTAAGCGATTCATTTCTCGCAGTTCGTTTTCTAATTGCGAGGAACAGTTCTGTGGCTCTTGGGACTGAGTCTCGGGTGATCCGAACATCAAGTCCCCAGGAAGACGAATCTTCTGCCCAAACACCAATTTTGCTGGAGTCATGCCTGTTGTATCGTGAAATCTCTCAACCATCCTGTCAGACTGAGGATGCAGAGGCGTTCTCCTGGTCTTTCGAATTCCAAGTAGACGGCATAATTCTTTAAACACTCCTCATTCGAAATTTCTCTCTTGATCCGTACAGATTTCCATAGGGGCTCCATAACAGCAACAGAAGTTGTGAACTATTCCTTTGCCACAGTGGTAACCTCCTGATTTGGAATTGCGTAGGCTTCCACCCACTTAGTAAAGTAGTCCCCTACAACCATGATGTACCTGTTTCCATCGTCAGTAACTGGGAATGGTCTAGCAATGTTTATGGCAATTCTCTCGAAAGGCAATCCAAAGTTATACAGTCTCATTTTTCCCCTCCTTCTGGTATGTGGGCCCTTGCTTGCAGCACATATTTCACATGTCCGAACCCATTCCTCCATGTCGTGGCAAAAATGAAGCCAATAGAATCGCTTCCGTATTTTGTCAAGGGTTTTGTTAATGCCAAGATGGCCTCCAGATGTTCCATCATGCATCTCCTTCAAAACAGACTGTACTTTACTTCGGGGAACTATCAACTGCATGACCACGTCTTGTCCATCTGCACTTTCCCAAGCCCTTTTCAGCAATCCGTTTTCTAAGGTAAGAGATTCCCATTGTGCCCAGTAGCCCTTAGCACTTCGGAACCATGGCAGATATGTTGCCAATCCAGGCGGCGACCTTCCTCTTTTGCTGTCAAGATCGGTCCGATGTCTTCATCAGTCATCTGTTCTTGTCGACAGTCTTGTGTTGTCCAGCCGTCTGCCAGGAAATCTACAGTGATGGCTTGAACATGTTCGCTTGAGTTTTGTTCTTCCTTTTTGTGGCAATGTTGGCAGGTCTTCCAGGCATGGTCTTCTTGATAAGCCATTTGGATTACCATGCAGGCACCCCTGCGAGTGTTGTACCTTGAAGTTGTACTCTTGCAGACGTTCGAGCCACCTTGCTGACTGTCCTTCCTGATTTTTAAATCTCAAGAGCCATACAAGCGTGGCATGGTTGGTACGTAATGAAAACTCTCTCCCATAGAGGTATTTATAGAAGAGCTCCAAAGCTCTGACAATTGCCAACAACTCTCTCCTTGTAACACATTTCTCTCTGGTTTAGAAAGCGTCTTGTTGCAATATGAAATTACTCGTTCTTCACCGTTCTGCACTTGAGACAAAACTGCTCCTAGACCAGTGTTGCTTACGTCTGTGTCTACGATGTACTTCCCTTCAGAAGCTGGAAAAGCGAGAATTGGCTGCAAACATAATGCAATCTTCAACGTTCTAAATGCTTGGTCACACTCTCTCGACCACTGGAAGTTTCGTTTATTTTCCGTTAGCTCATGTAATGGTTTAGCAATAGTAGCGAAGCCTTTCGGTAATATGAGCATAACCCCAGGAAACTCCAAACTTCGTGTTTACTCTTCGGCAGTGGCCAGTATCTTAACGGTGTCTACTTTATTAGGATCCATGCTAACGCCCGCTGCCAAAACCAGATAGTCCAGATACTGTACTTCCTTCTGGAATAGATAACACTTCTTCGGGCTCAGCTTCAGTTGGGCACCGTGAATTCTAGTTTTTCTTAAGGTTTTCCAAATGGTCTTTGAAAGTCTTCCTGATGACTATGACATCATCTAAATAAACAAGGCATGTTTTCCATGTCAGGCCTCGGAGTACCAGGTCTATCAATCTTTCAAATGTTGCCGGTACATTACAGAGTCCAAATGGCATGACGTTAAATTGGAATAAGACACTTGGGGTCGAGAAAGCGGTCTTTTCCTTGTCTTCTTGATGAAGACCCACTTGCCAATATCCACTCTTCAGGTCCAATGTGGAAAACCACTGCTCCGGACGTGTCGAGTGTATCGTCAATGCGAGGTAATGGATAGCAGTCTTTCTTTGTAACGTCATTTAACCTCCAGTAGTTACGCAGAAATGCAATCCACCATTCTTCTTTGCTACCAGCACTACTGGAGAAGACCAAGCACTTGACGAATGTTCGATTACTCCCTCTGTCAACATGCCCTGTACTAACCGAGACATTTCCTCTTGTTTAGATAATGGAGGCCTTTGAGAAGGTTGGCGTATCGGTGTTGTGTCCCCGGTATTGATGCCATGTTGCACAAGAGATGTTCTTCCCAATGACTGTTCCCGAACTGCAAAACAGTCTTTGAATTCATGTACAAACTGTCTGAGTTCTTTTACCTCGCCACTTGAGAGGTCGTTAGAAGATCTGTTCAATAATTCCTGCAGTTCCTTTGGTAATTTGGAAGTGTCCGAAGCACTGGATCTTTTTGCGTCATTCCGGCTACCCAGGCCAGAGTAGTAAATTTGCATAGGAGCGTATTGCTTTGTAAAGTGACAGCTTGATCCAAAATATTCGCCACTCTGATAGGTACATTTTCGGTTTCGTCAGGCTTTACTAAACTTCTGGCAATTAGTATACCCGGTGTGCTGACTACCTGGGGTTCGAATATACTGGTTGCCCCTAGTATCTACCTCGGTTCTAACCATGATGATCTTTTCAGAGTTTGGTGGAACAGTTACGGCCACTTGGTTTATGACGTCCATCGATTTTTCTGATGTAGTCATTATGGAGAGCATTACCTCTTCTCCTCTGATTCTCAGACATTGTTTTTGAAGTCAACTATAAAGCCGTATGTGTTCATAACGTCCACACCAAGAATTGCTTCATCCACAATGTCTGCAACAAGTACTTGATGATTAAACTCAAGTCGACCGAGACGTAGGTGTATCTCCACTTTTCCATACACTTTTACAGGCCATCTAGTAGCTGTTCGCAAGCTGCAAGAGCACCAGATTGGCTTGAGATCTTTCACCACGTCGGGGCGCACAATAGAAACTCTTGCGCCTGTGTCAGCTGTAATCGAGGTTGGCCTTTCTTGAACAAATCTGGTAACTACCAAGCTCCCACTGTTTTTCTGAAGTGTAGAATTTGCGTATTGTCTAGGGGCATCGTTCCTACAGTTAGTTAGCACACGCCCCGTTGTACCGACTACTGCTCGTTTCCCTGCTGCTGAACTCTAACCCGACAATCCCGTTGTAGATGTCCAGGTTTCCCACATTGATAACACTTCGGTCTTCCATCCTTTCTTACTTTATTCTGTGGCGCTGACCGTCGAGTCTCTGTTCCTTGTTCTTCTTCCTCATCGTCTGTGCCGTCGCGATCTTTTAACGCGCACTTTATAACTTGTCCAACCAGACGCTGATTTGGCATCCTCAAATTGCAAAGCATCCGCACTGTTCTGGTGTCTTGCCATTCGTAACACTTGCTGTAGTTCGATATCTCGGACACTGGCAGTAAATGTCTGCATCGCAAAACTCATTCGAAAATCTTCTGGTGCTTCAGGATAGGCCAGTCTAATTAGTCTGTCGATACTTGCTTCAAACTCTTGAAGGCTTTCCCTGGCATGCTGTTGCCTTGCTCTCAACTGGGTGCAGTACACATCTCGCAAATGTTTATCACCATACCATAATTCCAGAGCTTTTATCAATTTGGCATAGGTGTTTTGGCTGTCAGGTGGCACTTTCTGTAGTAATACTGCTGCAGGTCCTTTTAATGCAAGAACGAGTGAAACAGCCTTGTCACTCTCTGTCCAATTATTTGCGCATGCAGGAGCTTCGAATTGGCATAAATACATCGCCCAGTGCTTCTGTCAAAGGTTGGAGTTTTTACATGAACTGTCCCTACTGCAGGCAAAGTTACATTCTCTATTGACTCATTTTCAGTGTCTTTTTCTGTCTTTATGTCTTTTCAGTGAAATTTTCTTTGGTTGTATCTTCATGAAGTGCTCAATTTCACTTTTAATTTGTTCTCTTATGTTTGCCATTGAGTTTTCTACTGCAGATATTTTTGTTGACATAGCTTCTTCCACAGTCAAGACAGATTTTTCTACTTCAGCTATTTTATTTTACATGGATTCTCCTACGTCAGATATTTTTGTAGACATCGATTCTTCAACACTCGAAACAGATTTTTCTACTTCAGCTATTTTTAATGTCATTGATTTTTGTACCTCCGATATTTTAGTAACTTGCTTATTAAGCTCACCTAGTAGGAGACCCAACTCTGCAGCGGTTTGTTCTTGTGTCTGCTTTTGCTCCTGTATTAACTCCTTGATGTCTTCCGTTTCACCCTTCCGTTCTTCTTTTTGTCTTTCTTCTGTTTCTAGCATTATTGCTTTATGACATTCCTCAGCCTCTTCTCTTTCCTGCCTGCGTTTTTCATCCTGTCGTTTTTCTGCTTTTCCGCTTCCTGTCTGCGTTTCTCGTCCTGTCGTTTTTCTGCTTCTTCCGCCTCCTGTCGGCGTCTTTTCTGTGCGTCCTGTCGTCGTCATTCCTCTGTCTGCAACAGCAGCGCCTGTGTTTATTAGCTCATGTCTACTGATTGAATGAAACATTTTATAAATTGTCCAAGTTAATATCATATTAATTGGTTTTCATGTAAACTATGCCAGGCTTTTGGTATATGGAAGCCTGTTATAAATGACAGTAGGGGACAGTGAGCATGAAGATGCTAGTACTGTCTTGGACTATCAGGAATGTGATAGACCAAGGAGTACTCAGTAGCGCCAGAGGCTTCACTTTATATTTGGTATTTTCACTGTCTCTCTTTTCTTTATTGTTTAGAATGTTAAACATATTGATAGTTTTTTCTTTGGATTGTTTTAGGTGTTCTTCTCTTCAGCGAAAGGAGGTTCTTCATGTCAGATATACTTCATGACACTCAACAAGCCTGGCATGGCTAATTGGTGATAGAATACATGTAAGTATTTGTATGCAAGAATCTTCATGGATCCATATCTTAGATACTTTGAAATTAGGTCCACATAGAATTCTTTTGATCTAGCTCAGAGATTAAAAATGAATAAATCAAAATTTGTAAACCTTTTGTTCATATTTTAGGAATAAATAAGTTTAGGAATTAGAGCATCTTTGCAAAAATGCCTAGAGAGTACTCATCGTTGTAGTGGGATGACAGTTGTTGGATCTTAAAGTGGGTGCCATAGTAGTTGGGCTTTTTAGGTCTACTTGAAGAGTGATACTTTTGATGATGATGCTGGTGTATAATACTTCACTTGTGACTAGCTAAAAAAGTGCGCATGTGCACATGAAAGTACATCTGACAAAGTGTAATCTTCATATGTAGTTATTATATTACAGTATTTCATTTTATTGCAGTATAATTTATAAGTTTATTTGAAAACAGACGTTTATCTTGATTTCTTGACAATGACATGATTTGTTGATTTTTTGTTAAAAGATTTTTGAGCATTGTACCTCTTTTAGTTCCTTATTAGTTTCTTGTTTTTAGACTGCAATGGAATATTTGTCCTGTCTGGTTGTAATGTAACAAATTTTTTTAAATTCATGTTGTATATGCATTTATCTTCATTAATTTTTATGAGTATATGTATTTATGTTTATTTATATAATTCATGTAATTACGATTATTTAATATTACATGAAGAGATACTTTTCTTACATGAGAGACGTTTTGAGCATTACATAGTATGCCAATCTTCAACTGTGTTAATTCTTTGTACAGTGTAATATAATTTGTACTTTGGTTGGTAATAATGAGGCTTTCTTGGTTTTTGCGAGCCCCCCCCCCCATATCAATATTTCAAATATTGGAAACGCTCAGAACAAAACTAACCACAAAATCAGTCACGTAATTGCAAAATAAAAACTAACCAATGGGAATAACCATCCAAAGTATAAGTACAGTACTTTAACAAATAATTGATAATCATGGCTGATGGTTATCACTCAGCGTAACAGGAGTGTTGATAATTAACATTATACCAACAGGAAAAACTAATTGGCTGATGATGAATACAATGAGAAAGATAAAGGCAACTGACCTCACTATTAATTAGTGAGAAATTATTTTAAAAAAAAGTGTCGTTTTGAACACCACATGTTTCTCCACACAGTGAAGTGGTTGAATATGTGTGTTGAATCAAATATTGTTTTTAATTTTAAATCAAATTTTTGTTTTTACTTGTCACATTAATTTTTTGTTTTTGTTTTAATTTAACAAACATATGTAATGGTAGTTGTGGTAACAGTACAGTGTTCTTATAAAGTAGCTGTAGGTGGTATTTTGTATCCCATATGATGAAACACAATTTAGCCTTCCTGGTACACAAAAACTGTGAACAGTTCGATTTCAACAGTTTCGAATTGTGAAAGAAATTACAACAATTCAACACACAGACCTAGCAAATAACCGTTAAACACAAACCTAGCCCTTAAGAAGGGCAGATAAAAATGCTAATTTTAAACAAATTTAATAAGTGATAAAACATACCAATATATTGTGATAACTCACAATTAAAAAAACGCCATCTAATACCATTAAAAATGAACACTTTGCAAAACTGAACCTGAAGATGTGCACTTTATCCACAAGTAAAGTGCATGACATTGTGATGCATTGTAAGAGTAGAGAGTCAAATTTATAATTTGTAAAAGCAGTTAGAATGTTTGATCGTATACTTTATTCAGAAATGTGTTTTGATTTATGCACTGTGTTGTCCTTGTATTATTTTGTTTTTATTTATTATATATTCTTATAAACTGAAGATGGTAGTATGAGCCAGAATTGCATTTATAAAACAAATAAAGTTGATAGTACTATATATAAATACAAAGGTTTTAAAAAAATATATAAACACTGGGTACGTTTCACAGTTTTTGTTTAACTCTGACAGCTGTTTCAGCTTATTAAGCTATTGTCAAATAGATCAGTGAACAAACTAAACTAAACAAAGGCTGGTACCCTAACACCCTGGTGAACATATGTTTAGGGCGTGTATCCGGACATTTTTAGGGTGTGATGATGGAGGGGGGTTGGAGAAGCTAAGGGACGGTCAAGTGTCTGTAAAAGCTAAATATATATTTTGCATTCAGATTATATTATTTAGTTTCCACAGACACTTGACCTTCCCTTAGCTTCTCCAACCCCCCTCCATCATCACACCCCACATGCCGGATACACGCCCTAAACACCCTGGTTGTTCACTGATGTCTTTGACAATAGCTTAATAAGCTGAAACAGCTGTCAGAGTTAAATAAAAACTGTGACACGTACCAAGTATTTATATATTTTTTAAAAACCTTTGTATTAATATGTTTCACCAAGTGCCCAACGAGTCATTAATTAATATCTATCTATAAATGTTTACCATATTTAGATAGGTATACCCCATATAGTGGTATGGCAATAAATAATTATCGTCATCATCACCACTCCAAGGATTAGGCCCTAGACCTGTTCCCGGAAGCCATTTCCTTCTCGGTCTACCGACATCTCTCTTCCCAGTAGGGTGTTAACCCAAGGCAACCATGGGTAGATGGTTCAAGTGTTGACATCATCTCCTTCTGTGGCAATAAGCAATAAATAATACATAGTAAAATTAACAGAAGTACGTTAATCAAATGAGTGTGTAAACTACATAAAAAAAAAACAGTCATGTTATAACATCTTAACTTGTGTTATGACGTAGGGAACCCTCGTTAATTGGTTATGCCAATTAAACAGGCTGCCTTCGTTGTGACGAGCTGTAAATTAATCACAACAAATAAAACAATTCTTATATCAGGATATTGGGAAGGGGAGACTGTTGATTTATGCACTCATTTTACTCGGTACTCAGATGACATCTCTTTATTACATTATGCGATTAAGTTCTCTATTTAAAGTTCTCAACAATATAGTTTACAATATGATTATATATATATTACTCTTTTACAAAGGGCCCTCAAAATATGATGTACATATATTTAATTTATTCCACGGATCCGGGATTGAATATATTAAGTTAATAATGGTCACCTTGCCATATACAATATTGAAAATTGAACAATTTGAAGAATGGACTTTATTAATCTTTCAAAACAACAAAACTTTTAGTTTAAACTTTTACTCTTTTGCTATAACCAGTGTTATTAGATTACAGACTACATGTTACATATAATGTCTGTCTTTTAAAGTCTTTAAAATGATGAGTTAAATTGTCTTTTGTGGGTTATAATTTTAGTAACTCATAACCATGGAAGACAAGCCTCCATGTCACCTGTGTGTTTCCTGTAGTTGCTGCAGAATTGGTTCTTTGGTCCTCGGTGTGTTTCCTGAAGGTCTGTCGTTACCTTAGTATCCGGTGACGGTGAAGTTCCTGAAGTATGTTAAATCATTCTGGGTGTGGTACTCTCATCTTAGACGACTGTAGTAATTCTTGTAGTTAGAATAAGTAAATAGAAAGTTTGTTTCACTGTTATACACTTCACATGATTATTTATTAGTTGAATATCACCTTCATGTTTGTAGTACTGTATGAATTACATAGTTTGTTATTTGATAATTGAGAGAGATGTCATCGCCGCACAAATTTAGTTATTTAAATATTCATTGAACCAACCATTCACATAATAATATACACGTCGCGAAACAACGCTGTACGCAGCTTACGGCGTGAGCGCTCCATTGCAAGTGGGTAAAAATAGTTAGGGCAAGAGTAGTAATCTCGCGACAATTACTAGTCAACATAAAAGTAGTTCCATTTTTCTAATTTAATTAAAGGACTAAAGTTTGATTAAATAATTAAGTAGGGATATTCTTAGTTACAATCGCTATCAAAGTACATTATAGTGGTCTTGTTTAATTATTTAAATAATAACAAATTTACAATTATTTTTAGTTAGTTAAGGGGTCGGAAAACAAGTTGATTCTGGTTAGTGCCTGTCTATGCAGGATTAATTAACAAGCTTTACCCTTTCTGTACAATCGTATTCCTTTTTATTTTATTATTATTTAATGACAGCAATAAGATTTAGTTTAAAATGTGAGATTTTATTAAAAATTTAAAATTTCTCAGCCTATACATTATCAACTTAATTAATTAACATATTTTTTATTAATGAAATCGTCACAATGTAAAGCCGTAAAATGGATAGGGAGACATGTTTACACTGTAATACTGTAATTATACTATGACACTGTTGAAGTGTGTGTAGTAGTATATAGACGAGGTACAGGTACAATTTAAAGACCAGAATTTGATTAGTATCTAGTTTTTGTATAATACTGGGACTTGTCTAATCTTTAAGAAACCTTTTGGTTCCTTGCACTTCCAAATTGAAAAAGTTTTACTGTGTACTGTTTATGAATATATTATGAGGGGCAGCCAAAAAGTTTGTTACACTTGCCCATTTTTTTTTAATGAGATTTTTATGAAAGTTGTTGGCAATACTGGTAAGCTTTCTTTTCCACCATCAGTAATACATTTCCCACTTGGTTGGTATATATTTAGTCCATTGTTAGCTATGAATCATGCCTCATCATTTATAAGAAGGAGTCAAATTTAAATTAATAAAGTTGAGTTTGTGGTTATAATCACAAACAGAATTAACACTTGCACAACACTATAGAAAAATTATTCTGATTAGTGCTTCCGATTATCGGTTATTTCCTATCTGATGATGAGGTGTGAAACTTGAAAGCACCAATCGGAATAATTTGTCTATAGTGGTGTGCAACAGTGTTAATTCTGTTTGTCAGTCAAATTTAGAAATCCATAAAATGACTTGTTTTCTGTAGGTAAGGGGGATATGATCCTACTGATATTCATTGCTAGTTGGAGGAGGTGTGTGATGACATAGCAGTTTAATGCCAGGCCACCATAAAACGGTATGAGTTCGAGAATGGTAACACAGATATCGAGAATGATTATTGGCAGGGAAGGTCATCAACTTTGACAGTGGATGCAACATTGAACATATTCACCAATTGTTGCTTGCAATAGGTGAATCACAGTGGACAAAATTGCAGCTGAATTGAATATTTTGTATGGAAGAGCATACACTTTTGACTGTATGCAATGTTGGAAAATTTGTGTTAAGGACCTGCTTGAAGAATTAGAGTGGGAGAAGTGGGAACATCCTTCTTACAGTCATAACATTGCGCTGTGTGATTTCCACGTGCTCAGCTCTATGAAAGAGGCCCTTGTGAAGCAGTGATATCACACTGATGAAGAAGTCCAAAATGCAATGTGGCAATGGTTGTCTGATGTTGGATGGAGGTTTTCAGCAGTGGCATCAAAAAACTCTTGCCATACTAAATAAACTTGGTAGATTTTGTGGAAAAGTAGAACTTCAGTTATATTTTTCAGATAAATGCAAGGGACGTTCAGAAATTAAAAAAATAACGTTTTTACCGTTTTATGGTAAAAAAAATAACAGCTGAAAATTTCTGAACAAAACTAACTTAAATTTACTTTATTTCTTTTTTGGGTTCATCAATAAGAGTACGCTGAACTCACCTTTGACAAATTTTTTGGTAATTGATATGGATGGTGTTTATTTAGTGGATAATGGTGCAAGAAACATATTGAAAATTTCCACTTATTTCATTAATTGTGACACACCAGTCTTGTCTGAAGAATTTGTCAGACATGTATAATGATGGAAGGATGACCACTTTGTTCATTATCAAGGACATTCTCTCTCATTCCATCAAAATTATGACACCATCGTCTTACTTCCGTCCATTACAGTATTGTGCGTTTCACTGATTTGACATTAAACCTTGCACAACAAAATACACAGCAAGATTCTGCGTGAAGATATCAAATTATGGACCTCACTGCCCATGCAACGGCATTGTTGATTTTTTAAACATTTTGAAATTTCACAGAAAAAATACAAAAGTCAGAAATGCAGTTGAAACTTATATAGACTAAACAGGCATTTCACTGAGACTTTTGTGCAAGAATGGACATGAATGGGACAACTGTGTGATATATACACACAGTGGATATCTCTTTCCAAGTGGCCATTGTAAATGAATTTTCATAAATATTCCACATGTTGGTTTTTTATGTTAGTACAACTAACTTTTTGACTGCTCCTGGTATATTTGCATTACACTTGTATTTATAGTCATGTTACATTTATATAATGTTGTGTGTTATCGATAGTATGCATTAGTATAGATATATTAATGCAACTATCAACCAACTATGCAACTATCTAAGGAACTCTTACAGAGTTCTGTTGATATTTCATTAACAGTGTGTTAACTATTACTTTAATTAGAAAAATGTTATAGCGTATGTGTAATATAAATTCAATGAAGTGGAAGTTACATGTATAATCATAAAATGCTCAAAATCTTTGTTTTTTTTTTTAGGTGACACTGACATAGCCTGTTTGATGTGTTTGAAACAGTCTCCTAGAAAATACTCCTCTGTTGAACCGAAAGATTGCCTAATAGATAAATCAGAACGAATTTGTTTTTGTTGGTTTTGGTGGACGAATTTAAGTCAGTCAACTGCGTTTTACATGTTTATTTAGTGATACACGTTTTATAAATTGTTACTTCGATCTTTTGAAAGTTATGTAAATTTTAGTATATAAAAGCGGCTTAGCGTATTTGAGAATGCTGGTGTTTCACCACTTCACTGAAAAGCTGTTTTGTACTCAGTAAAAATAATTAGTTTAAACTCATCGGTAGAATTAGTGAAGATGAAAATTCAAAATAATTGTAATAACACTATAATTGTATTATGTGTGTGTGTGTATATATATGTAACAGTAAAAGGAAAAATGATATTGTGCGAGCCATGATACAGGTATGACGATTCTCTCAACCTGATACATGTATAGAGGGAGAGATAGAGTAACATATTTTTATTCACATGTAAATGTCCCTGTTTCCTGCATACATACTCTTGTTTTTCGTTAAATATGGTCCAGAGAAATAGAAATTTGCATCTGTTACCACAGTACTGGCTAAGTACTTTTGTCTTTTTTTGTAAGCAGGGATTTGAATACTGAATTAGTTTCTAGTACTTGGGTAACGTAATGTATTTTAGTTATGTAACGTGAACTGAGGTAAATGTGTATATTAAAGACTGTAGGTAGTATACCATAAGTTTTATCAAAGAACTTGACATAATAGGATTTAATTTTATTTCATAAAAGATAAAATGCAATTAGTTGTTAATTGTTTGTGATATTCCAGAATTTTGACCAGACCCAGGCAAGACAAACATGAAAGATTTTAAATTGAATACATATCTGTGTATTGTTTTATATGTAATTGTTCATTGTAGTGATTATAAGTTGTGAAAGACATTTTTGTAGAGAGAACTGTAAGAATTAGTTTATCTAGAAACAGACTTTCATGTAACAATTATTTAATACTACAGAACTATTAGGAAAACTTAAAATCCCATACATAAATGATACGCTTCAAAATTACTGTTTTGGAATTTAACAAATATGTTTGTAAAAACGTGACTTATGAAAGAAAGAATTTGTAAATCGGTTTCAGGACACAAGAGTTCTCAGAAATATCATGAATTCATCATGTTCATTCATTAACAGAAAGGGAGCTCAGATAATTTTTATGTTCATGATGTTTGTAACTGTCATGGTTTTCGAAAAGACTAATGAACGGATATTAAACAAGCAGGAATTATTAGAGAATTACTAACTGAGTAATTCTCTGATTGTAAACAGTCAGTCAGAATTAGATTGATGTAAATTCACAGTTCTGTATTTTTTATGTGCAGCATATATTGATGGGTCACAAATAATGTGGATTTATTTCTGCCTGCCAATTGAGACAATTTTACAATTTATCAACACTCAAAGTCGGAGTGTTTATTCTTGTACGTAATAGTAATAAACAGAGTTGTGTACACATGTTTAAATCACTTGTGTATGTTTTAAGACACGTTCTTATCCGAGAGACGGATATGATGAGCATCATGGTCATACTCTAGTCATACTGTATACAGACAATTTAAATAACATGTTATTTTACTAATATAAATATACATTTCTTGTATTTGTACAAACAAAATATAAGAACATTGTATTAGCGTATTCGCTTGTCAGGATTACAAAATGATTTTCATTCCATAATATAATCTTTAGTATATTAGCATGTAGTGAATGAAAACATCTCTTTTGTTTCGACTGGATAAGGTAATTATGAATGTTTTTGTACAGTTTGTTTGTAAATTTATTTTTACTGAATATAATTCGATTAAATTTTATTACGTACTACTATTACATTAAAAAATAATACTTTTAGAAAAAAGTAAATGTATAATCAATTATAAACATGGTTTTTTGATTAGCATATGGGTTTAGTAAGCGTATGTTGTAGTCAGTAGACAGTTGAACCAAAACTCTTGTAATTACCACCCAAGTGCCTTGTCAATTAACTCACAGGATTTGCGCAGTTTACAATTGCTCTTACCTTGTTTGTGTAAACCCCTTAGAAAAGAATGTAGGCTTGTCTACTTGTTGTGTTCTCTTGGTATAAAGTACACATAGTTAAATAAAGAATTGCGTTGCATCATTTGTTTTGCCCACGTTCACTTACGGAGGAAGAGCAGTCAATGGCTCCAGGTGTCAGTTTGGCATGACATGGTGTACATAACTCTGTGACTTAATAATTTGGTACATATATTTACACATGCTTCTATATTTATAGTGTTATTTGGATTTGACAGTAAATAAATTTCACATATATAAACATGGAATTGTAGAACAGATAAACACATTCAAGATGGAATACTGCAGTCTGCCTGGAGGAATGCTCATTACAATTGCATGTGCCAACATCATCGTCATCATCATCATCCCCAGCATCATTATCATCATCATAGTAATGCGTTTTTACAGTCTAGTGAAGTGTTCCTTTTGTATCGAAAACGCAACTCTCAGAAATTATTGCTTGCAGTATAATGATATATACAGAGTCCTAGTGAGATCTTGTAGAAAAATGAATTCTAAGTGAAAAAGTTGTGTATAGGTTTGTTTAAAGATTCTTTTTTGTATAAACGTTTTTCTAAAACAAATGTATGAAAATTCTTCATCAGCTGTTCGTATTGTTAGTTTTTATAATTTAGTAGTTCTGAGGCCGCATTGCGGAAGAGTGAACAAATTTGGGAGAACTGTTTTATAAAAAAAAAGACTTATCATGATTTGTTACATTTGAAAACTTGAAGCTGTAATAAAATAATTTAATGGTTTAGTTATTTAGCTTTGAAACGAGGTGCGTGCTTGGTACAGTGTGTGAAAGTTTATATAGCATATGTGAGTGAGTGAGTGACAGAGAAAGCATGAGCCTGTTAATAAACATACCTCCTAAAAGGGAAAGTGAATATTAAATTTTTGTGATATCCTCAATATTTACATTTGACAAAATGTAACCATAATAATAATAATTATATTGATAACGATATTTCGAGGTAAAAAAAATTAATGTTTTGTAGCTAATTTTCTATGATGGTGCAATGTTTGTTACTTTTTTATTGTAATAAACTTGTGAAAAAATTATATAAATTATAGAACTAATTATGATTACATGTCTTTTTTACTCATGAAGTTAATTGTTTTGGGCTACCAGAAATACTTATGTTGAAGCTTAATACACAGTGTGTTGTATTTCAGGTTTCAAGTGGTTTTGAGTTGAAACGTGATTGAAACTTATTTTTATGTAATAAAAATCATTAAAATTTTTCTATAGTGAAATCATACATGTAAGCTACTAGCATAGAATATTTGAGTTGTGTCAGTTGCAATTATTTTAGTCTGTTGTCCTAACTGTACAATTATTTTGTCATATCAGCATGCGCACGAATCTGGAAGCAAAACACACACACACAAAATATGTGAGATACAGTCAAGCGTTGTGTATGTATGTCTTGCAGTAGTATATGCGTGTTACGCAGTAGGGCAGCCTGCATTTGGCTCTGGTCCTCTCTCCTAATTAGTATAAAACTCTAACCATAAACCAGAAATAACTGTATTTTATGATAAGTTTGTCTTTAGGCTATGTTTTATACTAAATCAAATGAACAGTTGATGTTTTTACTTCGAGTTCTCTTTTTTTTCCAAATAATATTTTTACCCTCATTGGGAGAGAGGAGGTTTTATTCTCCCTCGTCAGTGCTCCTGATGTTATATAGTATTATTTTCAATTCCTGTAACTCATGCTTAGCGCTTTTACTTCCATGTTCCTTTTTATTTGAAACTGGAGTATAATAATTTTTTTTTGTGCGTGCGAAGTCCAAAAATTATCGTCGAAAGCTCAGTGGAATGTCATGATGTGTAAAAGAGTAACCTATCAGTATCGTCTAATCATCCTTAAAGATTGAGGTATTTTTCCCTATAGCATGGACATTTATTCTACAGTTGGTCGCCAATGGTCTGTAATGTTTAAAAATGTTTGGCAGTCTGAGTAGGCCCATTTTGTATATGTGGTGTACGTAACCATTTATTTCTACTTTCCTTTTCTCTAATATTTAAGTAAAATATGTAAAATTTTGATTCTTTCCTTGTCAGTTTTCCTATATACTGCTACCAGTCTCAAAAATTTCATTTTATTTGAATTCTGACTTTATTCCATAAAGTATGGGAGCATTACTTGATAACTTAAAAAAAAAGTGTGCGTTTTACCTGATTTGGGGTATTCTGAACTGATATTTGGTGTTTGTTAGTAACTTTTTGGAATCGTATTGGCATGTGAAGTATTTAGGTGGAGAGTTACTAAAACTTTATGCAGA
The DNA here is from genome assembly GCA_034769895.1 of Magicicada septendecula. NCBI lineage: Eukaryota > Metazoa > Arthropoda > Insecta > Hemiptera > Cicadidae > Magicicada > Magicicada septendecula. The sequence continues at coordinate 459,907,272 of CM068370.1, read as the reverse complement.
GTTCTGGCTGCGCCAAATTAGTGTTTTTGTTCAGTAAAGTGTGTTTGGTTTTTGTACAGTTGTATATTGAATCTTCATGTTTTCACTTCATTGTTATACAATACTGAAAAATTACTTCTTAAACAGTGGAAACCATTGTATACATAACTAAAACTCAAAAGTAAACAACCATACTGTTACTACAGTCAGAATCCAAACATAATCAGGTTTATAGAAAAAATAAATTCTAATTGGAAAGCTATTCCATACTTCTTTTCATTTGATAGTGGTAGGTTTTATTTATTGCGTTGTGTGTACACAAGTACTGCTATAATAAATATGTTATTTCACAACTTTAATGAAAAATGTTTTCTGATCTCTACCATTATATCACTTACTTGTGATAACATGTTTCAGTAGTTCAGTCATTTTCAAGTTACTAAAGAACCAGTCCAACATCAGAACATGGTCTTTTAATAAGTTAGTCAAGTATATGCATTATACTTTTTTTTTTGTATTTGGTGTGAAGTTCTTAGTTCATATATTCTTGACATAAAGACAGGTTGAATTTTGTTATAAACAAAGAAATAGTTATACATTTTCATTTTTATGAATCATTATTTTTATGAATAGATGACAAATTGGTTGATGCCACCAATAAGCGTCCCCCTTTGATGTTTTGCTAATCTCTCTCACCTCTGCTATTGGTTTAGGCATTGATGCTTGCAGCAATAGTTGTTGTCAGTCCATCTGAGCTTTCTTCATGAATTTATTTTTGTGAAGTCATAATGGTAAGAAGACAATGTTGAAGCCCATTAAAGTTGAGTAAAGCCCCTTCTTTAAGTAAATGGAACTGGCACCAATATTAAAACTAAAATATTCTGTGAATTTTGTTTTAAATACAATATTGTATTTACTTCAAATCCGGTTATAAGTTGTAAAACATTTTATATATACATAGTCGTATTAGTTTATATGTATTTGTCTTTCTCAATTATATATTTTATATAAATAAGTGAATGTTTAATTGTAAATAATATTATATTTTGTTTAATAAATTATGTATATTTTTTGTGTAATACAACCTGCTTATTGTATTTTGTTTTAGTGTACGATGTTGTTTTCAAGTAAGAAACTGTAAAGTCAGGTGTTTATTGAATTTCTTTGTACAGTCATAAAAAACAAATCCATGGTTCAGTAACACTTACACAGGTTTATATATTTATTCACACTAAAAATATAAAATATTCAGAATAATGAAACAACAAACATGTAACGCAACACCGATATTGATTTCCAGCCCACATTAGCTGTTTACTCCATGTGCCATCTTGATTACATTGGTCATAAAGAGATTCGACAAAACTTATGTGTAGAACATAGTTTAAAATGCCGCTGATAGATAACAGCACACATAAAACTCAGAATTAAAGCAAATGTATCATTACATTGTTGCCCTTGCGGTGATAAATTTGACGTACATATAGGTCACAAGGAGCAAAAAGTGTGTGTGTGTGTGTGTGCACGCGCGCGCGCATGCGTGTGTTTGTAAATAGGCTGTCAGAGGAAGCAAAATTACATAATGCAAAATTAACTGACACTCTTTTTAGCAAACTGTAAATACAGATTTGGTGGTATGAAACAGTCTGTTTAAGAATATAAAGGGAATTTGTAAATATAATTATTTCATAATGTGGTTATGAAATTGCTTTTTAATTGGTATGCAAAAGTGGGGACAGTGTGTATTCAGACGTTAGTCACTTATATTCGTGAAGCATGGTTTTATGTTACACATCCTGCACATAAAACCACGTTGACAGTACAAATTATACAAATAAACATAAATTCACTTGATTATAAATTACACTGTAGAAAGTTATTGTCATAAGGAGGTATTCGTGAAGCATGGTTTTATGTTACACATCCTGCACATAAAACCACGTTGACAGTACAAATTATACAAATAAACATAAATTCACTTGATTATAAATTACACTGTAGAAAGTTATTGTCATAAGGAGGTATAGTGTAACAGGATCACAGAATGCACAAACTGTTTATAAAAAACGTGACTATAAGACTGTACTTCTGATAATTACACATCTCCACAGTTTGTGCCAGAAATAGATAGTCACTTTTGATATTTATGTTGTACAAGGATATTGAAAGTACCATGACTTTACAGATGTTCAGCACAGGTAGCCAAATTCTCTCTTTTTTTTTGCATGAATAATTTCCGATTACCAAAAGCTGTCTGTGTTTCTTTCAAAAATTGCTTTAGTTATAAATTGCAGTCGGTGCTCCTTATTCACTGTTCATGACAACAGTTGGTGTTCATTTACCTTTGTTTTCAGTCTATAGCTCAGTATTTAAAATGCTGTTTTAAAATTTCAGTAAAACTACAGTAGTTTTAACTAATGCTGCTTTGAAAATGTGTCGTCACTATAGCGACAAGTGTATGCTTTTCTATTTAACATATGAAAATTTACGTGAATATAATTTTGTCTTCATAATTATTTTTTTGGGTATTATGTGATCTGTTTTTATAAAATCAAGTGTTGATATAGATTACTTTGTATATCTCTATGTTTATTTGGAATATGAGGAATGAACGCTTTACTAGAACATTGTCAGTTCTGAGTAAACAATGATCCAACTATGGAGGGAAGTATTTATTTTAGGTAACAGTTCTTTCTATTTTTTACATTCACATTTGCTCAGTTATTCTTGTATATTTATATTAATAATAATAATAATAAAACTTTTCGTGCAAGAATATTTTTTATTATTCTATGAATATAATTCGTTTCAGTAGTATTAACTATCATCATAGTACAGTTTCAGAATTTGTCTATTCAATTTTTCAAGAAATGTACCCTGTGTACTTAATCATTCCGTATTTGAAGTAACTGTCACTTATGAAAACCCTTGAATAAGGAGTGTTGGTTGTATAATTCAAAAGATATTAGCATATGGAAGTGTAGTTGAATTCCTTTTTCAAAATTATTGGAAATTAATTTAAATTTAATGTTGTTATAACTTAAGACTGAGGTATTTCAATTTAGTAATTTTTTATTTGTAATCAAAATACAAAAACAGTAGTGTGTAACTTTTTTATCACAGACCTAAAAGCATATTATTCTTATGGTATTGAAGAATGGTAATATCCACAATAATAATTTTGTCTTAGATGTTAGAAAAAAAAGAAATTTAAGAATACAAAAAATGCTCCAAAATTAAAAACGATCAGGTTGTGTTTGCACATGTGTTGTAAAAAAACCTAAAAAATATATTAGATTAATTATTTTGTTTGCTCATATATTATTGTTGTAAATAGTTTATTATGTGTTAAATTTTGTATTAGAGAAAAATTGTAGTGTGTAAATCATGAAATTACTTAAAATGCTAAGTAAATTATGTACACTTTGTAGTTATTTACTGAAATAATGACATAAGTTATGCATTTCAAATACAGAATTTCAGTAGCATTTTGAATCTCATAAGGGAAATTTATGTCAATTTTGTTTCACGTTGATATTTTGATGTTATAAAATTATGTAACTTTTGTATTACTTTTTATGGGACGATTTTTTATTAAAATGCTTAAAAAACAGCACTGAATCATAATTTTAATTATGTTGTATTTGAGTAAATGACATTCATTTGTTACACGTTTTGTTACAGTTATAACTGGATGAGAGTGTTTAATTGATAAATGAGATTGTTCACTTGGTACCAAGTGAAGTATAGCATCAAGACATATACCACATTTTTAGATTTATTGAAATTTATATTAATAGTTACTAAGCATGTGTGATAATGTTATGAATTGCATTTATATATTTATTTTATGAATATACATATAATATTTACGTTTGTTTAGATTGAAATGTAGCAATTTTCAGCATTCTTTCAGTCATATTCTGTGTGTTGAAAAACATAATTATAGACTGTTACTTATCAGCTAGTAATGTGTGACAGCAACAAATTGCATGTTTTATTAACATAACAAAAAATATTGTTTTTATTTTATTTAATTACACTTCTGAAGTATTTTATAAAGATTTAATCCAAGCAGTTTAGTTCTTCATGAGATCTGATATCTGTTGTAGCATATAACAACCAGTTATCAAACAATTTTAAACAGAGGGTAGCAGCTGTTGTGTAAAAGTGAAATTTTAAATTTGCAGGAAAAACTAGTACATGTGGACATCTTTTCATAAATTTAATTCAAGAGTTTCTATATCTGGGTACTTTCTGAAAATCTCCTGGATGTTGATTTTTTTCTTTGATGTAATCCATTCAGTGCTGTTTGTACTCATCAAGTTATAACATCTGCAAAACAAAAATCAAACAAATGTATTCTCAAAAATGTAATTTTTAATTTGTATTAATTAAAAACGTACCATTTTAATATTTACATAACAATTGTCATATATTAACCACTCTTTTGTAAATCTCTTCTTCCCAAATATATAGAGATTTTTGTTAGTAGGATTTATATATATAATGTATGTATTTAAGTTTATTGTATTACACACTACTTTATTATTATTATTATATAAATAATTTATATACTTATATATTTGTTTATAAATAAAATTAATTTAAAAAAAATAAAAATTGCTTTGCATGACAAAACAATGCTCAAATGATTTTTCGCTATGTACACCTTTTCAACATGAAAGCACTCAATTCAGGATTTATTGCTATCTCTAATAATTATAGTAATTAAAAGTAAGGGTTGTTTTGATTATGTTGTAATTATATATGTTTATGGTAGTATTGAAATGTACATATTTAACTATATAATATATGTAAAAACTGGGTCAGTGTTTAATATTTATATATATAAATAGAAAATGTAAAAAATTAAAAACCAGATAATTGATAACGGTTGCCTGACGTCAATTTATAAGCAGGTCACCCAAAATTTTGTAACTTTTGTAATCTATAAGCTATAAATCTTACATAATCACTAATTATAATTAAATTGTAATTTGTTTGGAATATAGGGTATTTATAGTTATTTTGAAAGGCTGTTATATTGATAATTTTGTAAGGGTTTATTTATAAACGTGTTGGTTTAACTTGAAAGACAAAAAATGTGCGTTGCGTTTATTATTTCATTTTGGGTGTAAATATACAGGTCTTTCCAAAAGATGGTGCCAAACTTTAGGAAATGATTTTATTCATTAAACTGAAGGAAAAATGTCCAATAAATATTGTGGTGAAAAATGATTCGTTTTCCATCTGTGTGTTAAAAAACATTTAATTACTGCCAAATGAAATGAGATGTGGAGTTGATTTTTGGTATACTGTATACTCAGTGCATTTATTGTTTCTTGTAAGTATAAAACAAACCAACTGTAAAACTTTCAAAATGGCTGCTGATTGAAATTTTAATTCCAATTTCACAAGAATCAGTACTTATAACAAAAGAAGTTTTATTACATAAAACATAGTCTTTTCATTCATAATCAATTGGTACCTCGTTTATGGATTAGGATAAAAAGCGTCACAGATATATGACATTTCTTTTATAACAAAACAGGCCAAACTGTAAGGTGAATAGGACAAAGGAACACCTGGTGTGTACCAATTAAGCTGTGTCTAGAATTGTCTACTAGTATGTGTGTGTTTGGAAATTTTAGTGACGGAAACTTTTCATTTCGCATTTTACAGAAAAGTGAAATGTGTTAAGTATGTGGCATATTGTCATGGGTAGAGCATTAAGAAAGTACTATTGTATTGTATTTATTGTTTATAGCCTAAAGTTACCATACATACGATGTGTAATACAATGTTTATTATTCATATTCTTAAAAACGATCGATTTCGGTCATAGACCATCGTCAGGTTTATGACGTATGTATGGTACCTTTAGGCTATAAACAATAAATACAATACAATAGAAAATTGAAATTATAGGTACCATTAGTAAAACAATAAGTGTATGTATATTATAAATACATCACATTATCATAAGAAAGTACGGATATAATATGCATATTTTCACTTGTATCAAGTTAACGTATTTATCACTGGCATTCACTCGTCATGAGAGAAAGTACAGCATCATTAGAATCTAAATTTAGCATGATGAAATCTCAAGTTTATTGAACTTCCTTTTTCGTGTATGTATAGCGAAACTAAAAGTTAAGGGCATGGAAATGCTTATGGTCAGAGGGGAAAGGCGATGTGGTGGGAGTCACTCTGAGATGTGAGAAGAGAATTGTTATCAGCGAAGGTGCAGCCAACCTATAAATATCAAATCAACGTATAAATAACCTATAGTAACAAAAGATCGCGACTGTTAAGGTTTGTTTGTAAATGTGTCACCATGAATTTGTGTGTGCGTGTGCGTGCGCACGCGCGCGTGTGCCTACAGTCACACAGCTGGCTTTAAAAAAGGAATTATACGTTTATTGTTTTCGATGTAAATCAAATAATAAAAATATTGTAATTGCATTACTATACAAATCAAGCAAATGATATGTACTGTTTACACATATTGGAATTTGTTGCTGTTACATGTCAGAATGTTTTATAAAAATATCTGAGTGTTGTTTGGTTCTGTCATTGTGTACTGCTGAGACGTAAAAAACTGCAGCCTTTCTGACCGTTCTTATCGCAATGGAAGTGGCAAACTGTACACTTCCACTCCTTAATTACACTCTACTATCCTCATTACATAAAGAAACGCGTTCTTTGTATTAATTTAATTGCAAAAATCTTTTTAATCCTGGACAACAAAAAACTGTTTATTATTACTTCCTGTGCTTGACTATGAATAACTTTCCTGTCTTTGCTAGTTGAAGGAGAAGTTTCCATTTTAACAAATCTCGTTACTGGATGATGATAACAAATAATTATGATAATACGTAATTACAAAATACAAACTACCAATAGAAATTAACTAAAAAATTAAATAACTAATAAAAATGAGTGACTGTAAATAAATGATACAATTAATAATAAATTGAAATAATACACAGTAACTAACAATTTACTGGTAACTACATCACACGCAAGTTGGCAATACCTTCACTTGCATACCAGCTGATTCTCTGTTACCCTCCTGCCATTCACAATTTCAAAGTGGACTCGTCCACCATAATTGGTTTCTGCGCATATGCCCTTAACTTTCAATTTTACTGTACCTTAATTATGAAAAACACATAGAATGCTGTAAAATTCGTTGTTTGCTGTTCATATTTGTGAGTATGCACAGCTTATTGTTTTGTTTATATTAGTCTACTAAATTAATAGACCAATAAATATTTTGTGGGAAAATAATTTTCTGTTTGTATAGGAACAGAAACTATGCGACTTGGCTTTGTTATTTGAAAACAGAATTTTTTGATCTATCATCCGACATGCGTATGTAATGATGGCTGAGTAAAGTAAATGTATTTGAATTATTTAGGGTAACAAAAAATGACCAATGGATGAAGTTTTTCAGCTTGTCTTTAGACTCTGCTGTTTAATGCACGTTGAAATGTTGATAAGAAGCCAGGTTTGTTTTGTATAGAGACTTATATGGTAGGTCACATCAAAATGTGTTGTGTGGCAACAAAGGTTGACCTCTTTTGTAGCGTGTGAGACATTTACATGAAGATTACTGTATATAATATAAATAGGATGTCATGTTCTCTTTCTTAATCACTTTGTTTGCAACATTCAATTTTCAATTCAATTTTGGATGTTAGCCAAAAAATTTCTCTGTTTTGTTCCTAATCTTGGCTAGGTTCATCCAACCTTCCTGTCATAATAGCATGTGTCACCATGTTTGAGATCTTCATTTTTATCTCTTGTATCCCCATATTTGTTTTACATTGTATTGTGCGATTGATTTTCATGTTTTTATTTCATCTTGGGGTTATACCTTTAATGTGTATAAAAGGTACACAACGAAGGTTTGGGCCCATTTCATTCTTTTCTAATAAGTTAATTTGCTACATCTTTCCGTGGTTTATTTATCCAAGAACATGTACATATTCTGATACTCTATTCTCTCTTGTGCTGTTGCAATTGTTGTAGGTTTTCGTACTCAGGTGTGAATTCAAAAACAATTTTGTACTTAATGTTTCAGCCAAGCAAGCTTTGCAAGTTCATCATTATGTTTTTGTATATTTTCCACAAGAACTAGAAAATTCTTACATATATATGTGTGCGTTTTTATTTTAAAAAATGAAATAGTTTATATGTAACTGATGTTTTTGTATGCTAAAGTAAACTCTATACTGTATTAAGTAAGAGCTAACCTGCAACAACAGACAGCTTGTGTAATTTATACAACTGCAGGTTGCTTCGTGTAAAACTAGGCAAAATGTGCATTACTGGTATGCATCAGAAAACGATGCAAACGTTTTGTGTCACTACACCACGTTTACATGTAACAGTTTGCAGTTGTATACATTTCACAAACGGTTGCAAACAGGACAGCTCTTAGACTGAAGTCAGTATATGTCCTTTGAACTGTGCATAACCATAAATTTAAACATGAAATTGCAGTAAAATTCATCGTGAGTAAGTTTTGGTTCTAAACCTTTTTCAGCTCACACACTCAAAAAGTTTACGTGCAAATGTGATAGCGTGTTCATAAAAGTGTGTCTCTTTCTCACACTGTCTCTGTGCACCAATCAGATTGCACTGGTAGTAAGATGAGATTATCGTTTTCAGTCCACATTGCTGTGGCCACAAAGCACAACTTATCACCTTTCAGTGGAGTCGACCAATATGTTGTAATTCTGTGCGTAATGATGGTGCAGAAACAGATCAACAACATAGCTACACTGATGCTAGATATGAAATTGATTACAACTGATAACAGCTGCTTTGATGCCAACGGGTAACAGTTTAAATGAGGCAGGGCTATACTTAGGTTTGCATAATTCCTGTAGTGTCAGTGTTTGTTCTTTGCTGTCTGTACTGTCCTATTGACTTGTGCGATTCAGGAACATATGTAAAGATGGTTGGACCGATAAAAAGAAAACAGAATTTTATAATAAAGAATGTTATTCAATTTGTCATGGACATAATACAGACATTGATAACATATCAGTAGGCATGATTAGACAGTTACGTTAGATAGACATGTTTTGAGCTATTGTCATGTCAAGGTAATGATAATGGTGTGATCAACAAAATTGGTTAGTCATTGGCTGCTGTGTCATGGCCACAGTAATATTTATTCACTCTAAGCCAAAGTTGTTTGTTTAAAGGTACACCTGTTCATATGAGGTAGGAATTTTTCATATATTACAATTCTTTTGACGGATTTTGTCTTCTTCGTCTGTTAAAATTCACCTTGTGTTTGTTTTGTTTGGACGAGTAAAGAAATGTGTACTACTGTTCATAAATATTTAATTCTCTCGTTCCATAGTACCTGACAGTGTTAGGATTAAAAAAGAAAGTAATACTGTTGTTAAATTAACAAACCTGTTGTCAGTTACCTAATATAATGTAATAAACGTGATTATATTGTTTCATCCTTCCGTTTATTAATACCAATTTACAGAGGTTTGCAGTTTTATAGTATTCAAATGCAAAGAAATAATTATAATTAGTGAAAATAATTAAACCATCAAGTAGAAGGGTATACAAAATATACAATATTACAATAATGTAATCAAAACAAGCGAAGTTAATTTATCTTTTGTGTAATATAGAAAAAGATTTACCCTTTCATATCATTTGATAGGAATATTTTGTACATGGTTTAAAAGAAGTACTGGAAATTGTGAACGTAGAGTAATTTCTGTTTTAAGGAACTTATTATTTTAGTCATTTGTTGATGAGTTCGCTATAAACAGGATCGTGTTGATAAAATATGTTGTCATATACATTTTATTATTTTTCATTGAAATTGGAAAAAAAAACACTGGAAACTATTGTAGTCATGTAATAGTTAATATATATATCACACTGTTGCTTTTTATACCTATTAAAATAAGAATTTGAAAAGTCTATTCTGTGTTTTTTTTTAAACCAGACATATTTTCAATATTGGTAAGGGTCTAAACGGCAGCTTAATAACGTTCTGTGTATAACAGACACAAAGACCAACTTTTTGTCTGGTCAAAAACTAATTGAAAGTTAATGTTAGTATTTTTTATCTTTAAGAACCGAGGAAGACGAGGTTGTTGAGAATGAAATACTACATTGGATAAGTTGGTAATACACTACACTCTTTTTTTATCCGGAATTCCAGCTTATCCAGAATAAGTTTTCAAAATATTTTTTTTAAACGACTTTACCGGTGAATTTTAAGATACGATTTGTACTAAAAACAACCTGTTTTGTTATAAATTCAATGTCATACCCATTCAGAGCTCATCAACATAAAGTAATTAATCTAAAGTGCAAGGGTAAAAATAATACAGTGCTGTGTATAGTTCCCTCGGTGATCTGGTTAATGTCGGCTTTCAAAGAGAATCTTATCAGTCACAAATGACTAGAAAACTCCACCTCAGCAGTTGCGATGTTTGGGGGAGGCAGCCAGTGTTATAGTTCTAAGAATTCTATTACATCAAAGGCTTCCAACTTCCGCCTGCGCTGACTTTACAGTGTAATCTTATCACGGACTGTAGCAAGCGTGAGCTCGCGGTGAGTGACAGGCAAGATTGTAACACAGAGTGACTCACGCATTGGTGTGCTGGAAGACGTGTTGTGACCAGTTACATTTCCTAGTGCAGTAACGGCAACCTACTGATACTGTTCAGGGCTTCAGTGTGTACGGTGTGCAAGGAGTCATATTTTTAATTTTTAGTTCCAAAACATTTTGTAGTGTTATAAGTGTTCGTAGTCTGCATACATAAGTGTTCGTGTACGTTCTGTTTACTGCATTTGTCTCATTAAACAATGTCGTGTAAAAGAAAGAAGAATGTCGTTACGATGCAAAAGAAGCTGGAGCCCATGTATAGACTTGACAAAGGTGAAACACTAAATAATATTGCTAAGGATTATGGAGTAGGGACTTCCACTGTCGGCGACTAGAAAAAACAGGGCTCATATAGAAAACTTTTGTGCAAAGATGGTTACCAAAGACAGTTTAGGAGAAAGGAGTACAGCTCGGAAAGCAAAAAATGAGGTTTTAGATGATGCTCTTTTTTATGGTTCTGACAAGAAATAGACCGTCGTGTCCCTATATCAGGGCCTATATTGCAAGAAAAGGCATTAAATTTAAACTTGAAAATGGGTTGGGATCCATCATTTACGGCTAGCAGTGGGTGGCTAATGTGGTGGAATTCGGCAGCTCATTGTGACAGGTGAGATCTTATCTGCAGACGTCGAAGCAAAGTGACATGTATAAAATAAGCTTTGAGAAATTTGTTTCAGACGAAAATCTGTCACCATCCCAAGTTTATAATGCTAACGAAACAGGATTGTTTTATAAAATGATGCCAAAACATCATTGGCATCTAAACTAGATGAGAAAACTAAAGGCCACAAAAAAAGTAAAGGTCGTGTGACATTGCTTTGTTGTTCAGATGCCACAGGTGAACATAAACTGCCACTGATGTTGATCGGCAAATCTGCGAAGCCAAGGGCTTTAAAAAATATGTGTTAATTGTTTACCGGTACTGTACAGATCCAAAAAAAAACCTGGATGTCTGCGGATTTATTTAAACATTGGTTTTCCACGACTTCGTACCTAATGTCAAAAATATCTGACAGAAAAAGGACTGCCTATGAAAGCGATGTTAACGATTGACAATGCTCCTACACATCCTGCAGAGAACGAGATGAGGAGTGGTGACATTGTTGTTAAATTTCTTCTTCCTAATGTGACTTCCCTAATCCAACCATTGGACCAGGGTTCGCTTGAGTCTTAAAACGGCGATATCGTAAAGCTCTTTTGAGTAAAATAGTGGAAGATAATAAGGAGAAAAAAGAAGATATTGTGACCATTTTGAAGAAAATTAACATAAAAGATGTAATTTATATGTCTGCTGCAGCGTGGGAGGATGTTTCTCAGAACACTTTAAGAAATTCGTGGAAAAAGGTGTGGCCAGAAATGGCGGAAAATTGCGATGCTGAAACTACAGAAAATGATAATCTTTCTGGAAATAAAGAGATTATTGAATTGTTAAAAGATATTGAAGGTTGTGAAAATGTTCGAGAGGAAGAAGTATCAGAGTGGTTACCAATATGTAAGTGGTAGGTGTAGACCAATATGATCGCGTGCATCAATTCCCTTCTGAGGACGAGATCGTCGCTGAGTGTTCTAAAAAATCAAACAACAAAGATTCAAGTTCCGATGATGATGATGATGCAGACAACATAGCAATGGCAAACAACCGTTCAGACACTACTTCAATGCTGGACAAATTATTAAATTATTTTGAGCGCCAAAGCGAGACAAACTCAGCAGAACTGTTACTTCTAAAAATACTCTGTGACTGTACAGCTAAGAAGAGAGAAACTTCGCTAAAGCAGAAAAAAATAATGGACTTTTTTTATAAAGTAAAGAGTGAACATTCATGTATGTGTGTTGTAATAATTAAATAAATAAATTGTGTTGTTCTTGATGTTAAACTATTATGGAGTATGTGACTCCGATGTTGTAGTAAGAAGTATGGATTCTGATGTAATCGAGCCCCACTGTTTGGACTAGCCAATTTGTAATAAATTAATAAATAAGTTGTAAGTTGTAATGTGTTTAATTGGTGTGATTGGTGTGGCTCTCGACGTCTTACTGGCCTGAAACACTTCCTTAAGTTTCCCAGCTGGTCGAGTCCCAATGGTAGCAAGACCGGTCGAGTAGCGTAAAGTTGATGAAGGAATATATATGTTCAGCTTCGCCGAAAGTTTCAAAACAAAATTTATTGTTTTGAAGGAAATTTAAAAAAAATTATGTTTATTAAAAAAAATAATTAAAAAAAAATTTTTTAATTTTATTAATTAATTAATTAGGATCAATTAATTAATATAGGGCTGTGAAGTTTTAAACAGTGTAATGCTCTTCTGAAAATTTTTATTAAAGTTTTAGTATATTTTAAATAATCTATCACCACTCATAAGACTGTCTGTAAACCAATCGATACTTGTTTACCTTTTTATTTTTTAGGTTATCTTCACTTACGGGTGGTAAAGTCCTTGTAGATTATCAATTAGAATTATATTATTGGTAATTAGTATTATTGAAGAAATAAAGAACTATTAAGTATTGAAAAGTATTAATGTTTTTTATTAAGTAATAGCAATATTGACTCTTATCGATTAGTATCGATTCTCAGGATATCGAAAAAAAAATTACAAGTATATGATATAAAAATTAAATAGGGTTCTTTAAACAGCCAGTTATTACCAAAGTCAGAGAAATCGGGCTAATATTTAAAAAGTATAACGTTACAATCAAATTAATAGTTATTAATAAACACAGACATTGAATAATAATTTGTAAATATAATAATTGTTTTCACCCAACAGCTGTTGAACTAAGAGGAGGCACTGGAATTGTCAAAGAAAGATGGCTGCCGTCAAGTCGATCAAAATGTTGCTCGTTCCTGCCGTGTTCCAAATAATGTATTTTCTGGCAATATTTCTGTTCTTGTTTCTGCAAATCTCTTGTTAAATGTTGTGTAGTGATTGGTGTACTGTTTCTGAGTTGTATTTAGTGTATCCGTATAATTATTAGTTCAAACACTTTCTCCGATTCCGTCACTAATTTGAGTTAATGTATTCTACAGTTTTCTAGTGTTTTGTGGTGTTTTTCGGAGTAGATTTATATTGTTCTGTGTTATGGAGTGTTACTTGATTGTTTCTGTTATAATATGATAGTTTTAGAAGTATTTTACAAGTCACTCGCGATTTCACAATAACGCACTATACACTCGCTTTGTATGACTATTATAGGTTAGGTTATCCACGTTATCAAACATATGTCATGTTAACCGTTCAAAAACCAATAATTAACTAACTGTTTCCTTCAGTTTCAATTAAACTCTTAGCCCATATAATATTATCCTTAACATTGTTCAAATATTTTTCACATCCTGTGTACACTTTTACATTTTCACTATATGAATGCCTAAACTTTGGTTATTTGTCAATTTTATTCACTAGATGTTATTTAGATTAATCTTTCAGTTCATTCAGCTTAATTTCAGATTAATTAATGCCGTTTTATGGTGTTTTCTGTCCAAAAATAGTAATTTTATTTTCAGTTTGGTATACTCTGATAAGTCAAGACATTTCCAAAATTTACTTCCTGTTATAATGTAAATTCAGCCATTTTATCAGTTATATTTAATATTAATAATCCTATATTGTATTAAAAGGTTCCTATTCCCTTATTTTCTGGTAATTAATTGAATTAGTTGTATTCTGAAACATTATTCTGAAATATATGACTCCCATGTCCAAATTTCTGAGTTTAGTCATTTTCATTTTTATTTATAATTCTGAATATATTTATTAAAATCTCTCTAAGTGGTATGTGCAATTATATGGCATGATCTCAAGTTTATTTTGTCTAAACCCCTTTTGTTTATTTGCATTTAAATGAGTAATTTCTCTGTTTTGATGAAGTTTGGTTTCCATTTTTTTGGCCTATGATTTTTTAACAATTTTTCTTACAAAATAATTTACAAACAATATATGATGTGTGATACCCTCTCTGACTTTTACAAATAGTATTATAAATTAAACATGTTTTCAAATTACACAAAAACAATTAGTATTGGTTACAATACAAACAATAGTTAAACAAAATAAAGAATATTTTTTTAAATAAATGGTTGTCTTCAAGTCAGACATTTTGCAACAAAATCCCCATTTCCAACATGGAAACATGGTTTATAAAAAAGGTTTTGTACTAACTAACATCTTAATTACTCTCTACTATTTACAAGTGGTAACTATTTTTATAGTTCTGATGTTAGTTGTTTCAGACCCAAACAAATGGCCTTATATCTAAAACATTTTTAAACATTCTTATACTATATACATAAAAACCTTATATTTATATTCTTATTTCTAACTATTATTATAAGTAGGATTCTACAGTTTTTATACCGTCTTTTATACATTGTCTTTGGGGAATTGCACCCTGTCATTAACAAATAAATAGTATGAACCGTTCAAAAAGCACTATGAAATCTGTTTTTCTTTTTTCATGTAAAACAAAATGTTATTTTAAACAGATTCATGTCTTATGAACAACATATTGTCACAGTACACATTTTAAGTCATTGAAAAATGCATATTTCATTGCATCCAATGTTTGTGATTGCCAAGAATGAAACACAAGGTTCATTTTTTATAATACCCAAAACTATCACTGGTTCACTTTGTACTTATATATTATGTTAATGCTAAATGGTCGTATAGTCTTATCAACATAATAAATTGGTTAGCGTTTTTTCAATGGAGATTTGTTCCATGGGTACTATATTATTGTTTCATCTTAGTTCACAGGAAACTTTTACTTTATACACTCCTCTCTCTTAAATTTATATACATGTGGTTTTTATTTCGTTATACTTTTATTTTTAAATATTTATTTTGGGGATATAGGGATTTGGGTGTCTTTTATAAGAGCATGACATCTTCTTCAGGATGCTGCCTTCTTCTTCTTTCATCAGTCTTCTTTTCTCCTGCCTTCTGGGACTGGTATCTTCTCCATCTTCTTCTTGATGCCATCAGGTTTCTTGGGATCTTCTCCATCTTCTTCTTTATTTCAGACATACACAACCTGTATTGGTTGATCTTGGCTTATTTTAGGGTGTCTATTCTATTTATTCTCCCTCGTTGTGGGTTTGGTCATATTCAGTACCGCTTTGTTATTTACTTTTTTACCTTCCTGGGTTATACCTTGAAAACCTTTGGTTATGAGACTGGTCTTGGATGACTCATCACTAGTAACTCCTTTTATTTGAACTTGTATTTTCTTTATAATAATGATTTCTTTCCACAGTTGCTATGAATTAATCTATTTATATTAAACTTAATGCTTTCTTCCAAATTTAAACATTATAACTTCATTATTCTAATGATCAATTGCCATTCAATATTATGCTTATATCTGTCATGTTACAGATTGCTCCCCTCCAGAAGTAATTATTTCAGACATGTTTATGGATGAAATAATTTCTTATGATAATTTCATCATTTCTTATAATTCATTTTCTTCTCCATCTTTATATTTGTTTTACTACTGATCCTTTTCGGATAGTTAGTGACTTCTGAGATATATTATTATTGTAATACATTTTCTTTCTATATCAACTTCGTGTTGTATCCTTGGGATATTAATTCCCTAACATTCCCTATCACGTGGGCTGGGGCAGATCAGAGGGGCACTGTACGCTACTTCTCTGCTGGCCATACACCACTTCTATAAATTGAGTACAGAGGCATATCCATCCCTGCTCAAAAAAACATAATGCTGCTGGAATTATCTTCAGTCAGTCATCGAATAAATAAATAAAAAGTAGTCTCATTTTCGACTAATAAAAATATCTTTGGATTCTCCACTTCGTAGTCTCTCAGATTATCTCACATTTTCTATCTTAATAAATCTTCATAATCATTATTATACTCATTACATATATATTTTTTCAAAACTCTTAACTTGTCTGATATATTTAATTTAATTATGGTTGAAAACCTTTCTTTTAATAATTCTGGTTACTGTTTACAGTGTAACTCTCTTTCTTCTTCATCTGAATTCTCTTTATACTTTCTTCTGGTTATTCATAGTATTAGCATGGTCTTTATAAATAGTCTTTCGTATTCATTATTTGAATGGTCTTAATATGTTATATTTAATTTTTTTAACATTGTATCTTTACATTAGATATACAGGTTGTTATATTGATCATTTTATTTAAACATTTTGGTTCTTTCCTTTCTCTTAGAAAGTTATTAATCCGCCTTCGCATTCATTAACATTAATTCATTTATATTATATTTCATGTGGTATTTCTTCTCTTTGCATTTCATATAGGTCTTATTATTATCATTGGTTCAAAATCATCTTCTCCATATGTTTGGTATGAGTTGTTCTTCTTTGCTCTTAATTAACTGTTTTCATTTTCGTTTCATAGGTAATTAGTCTCTTTGCTTCCAAATTTTTTCCTTCTCTGGCATATTACACTCTTTTTTGTTAGTCTTCTCTACTCCTTCAAATGCTATTGTGAATGTCTAGCATTTATTCTGGATTAAAATTAATTCTCTTTTCTGAATTAATCACTTTATTTTCTTCTCAATTCAATTATAATTGACACATAATTAGTTTTTTGGAACTTGGTTAGTTTTAATGTAAAATTCAAACTATTCTTTTTATTTAATTGAAAAATATTTCTCATAAATCCTTGTAATATGTTGATCTTATCTTGTTTCAAAATTCTGACGTTCTATCAACATTCAAATTCTGTTTAATTCATTTATTCCCAGAATTGTTTCATTCAGAATTGTTTATAGTACTGTGATTTTACTATTATTTCTGAATGTTTTGGTATTTCTCCAAATTCAAATTCTTCTTAATTATTTACCATAAAGTTTTCTCACAAACTTAGTTGTAGTAAGTTGGTCTTACTTTATTTTTAAATTTTTTGTAATTAAGTTCAAAATTCTCTCTCTTTCTCTTTCTTCCATAAAGTTTTGTTCTAAA
The DNA here is from genome assembly GCA_034769895.1 of Magicicada septendecula. Taxonomy (NCBI): domain Eukaryota; kingdom Metazoa; phylum Arthropoda; class Insecta; order Hemiptera; family Cicadidae; genus Magicicada; species Magicicada septendecula. Next base: position 459,889,670 of record CM068370.1, on the reverse strand, counting down.
TTATCAGGTTGTAGTAAGATGTTCTTACTAAATTTTAAATTTGTATAATGGTTAAATTAAAAAATTCTTCTTCTTTTAATTCTCCAGAATGTTCTTTTCAAAATATTAGGTTGTAAGATGTACTTACATTATTTCCGAATTTTTAAAATAAAAAATTCTAAATTCCTTTTTCTTATAATTCTCCAAAATGTTCTTCTCAAAATATTAGGTTGTAAGAGGTACTTACATTATTTTTGAATTTTTTTAAAAAATTAAATTCAAAATTCTATAACTCACAACTCATTCTTCATAATATTTCTTCATAGAAGCTTGATTGTACACTCCTTTGATTTTTCCTGAAACGATTTCCTTCAACTCATATGTATTGTTATGCTTATCATTTACCACAACATATGGGCCAGTATATAGTAATAGTAGTTTTTTGGTTATGCCTTCTAAGGTGCTAGGCAGCTCTCTATTTTTTAGGAGGACTTTTTCACCCTCTTTATATGTTACAATTCGCCCTATTGCCTTCTGGTATTTGGCTTGCCGTTTTTCCTGATCTTCTGCTACCTTATTGTGAAACTTCAACTGGTTGAATTTCCTATTGTTGTTCGTTGGAAATTCAATGATTTGTTCAATGTCTCGGGGAGTCGGCTTCTCATACATGGCTGAGTATGGTGGAATTCCTATAGCTGGATGGTGGGCATAATTTAGGAATGTTTCTGTCGCTGCTAGGTACTCTTGCCACTTTTTCTGTTGGTTGTGACAGTACGTGCGCAATATCCTACCCACTTCCCTTAGTACTCTCTCAGCCGGATTGCTACTTGGGTGGTAGACTGATGTCTTATACGTTTTGACCCCAAGTGCTAATAAAGTGTCTCGCCATCTCCTCCCCTTAAACTGTGTACCATGGTCGGTAATTATAGAAGATGGTCTACCGATCTCTGGGATATACAAATCAATAATCACCGCCAAAACCTTTGCTGTTGTTGCCCGATTAACCGGATATAGCTTTATATACTTGGTGTAGTGATCCATTATGATTACCAAGTATTTATATCTGTGCCGACCACCGCTACGGGGAAATGGCCCGCAGATATCCAAAAACACTTTTTCCAGTTTTGCGTTGGAAGTTATCGGTATCATGATACCCTCTGTCTTTTCATTGTTTACTTTTGCACATTGGCAGATCTTACAGGACTTGATGTATGTCCTCACCTTGCGGTTGATATTCTTGATCTTACAATTTTCCTCTAGAGCTTGTATCACTTTTAACGCTCCCATGTGACCATACCTGACATGGTAATCGATGATGACCTCCTTTTCGATTTGGTGTGGGATTATCACCTTCCATGTCTCATCGTCCAATGCGGTTTTTATGAATAAAATTCCCTTGTTGAGGTGGTAATATTTAGAAATGGTTTCATCATTGGCTTCCAAACGAATCACAATGTTTTTCAGCTTAGGATCAGACTGCTGATGGATTCGGATATTTATTAACAAAGCTTGTAAATTGGCTCTGGTCGTGAATATGTTATAAATTTTTACTAAGCTCTCCTTCTCTCCCTCGAATGTCTGATCTTCCAGATTTATACGTGACAACACATCAGCTACCACGTTCTTCTTTCCTGGAATGTATTCCCATTTCAGGTCATATTCTTGTAGGGCGAGTACCCACCTAGCCAATCGGCCGTGACTCAATTTGCACCTACGAAGGAACGAGATGGATTTATGATCAGTTCGTACCGTGACTTGATATCCGAGAATGTACGTTCGGAACTTGCTGCATGCGAACACCACGCTCAACAATTCCTTTTCTGTCACACTATAGTTCTTTTCGAAATGGTTCAGTGTGCGACTAGCGAAGCTTATTACCAGATGTTGTCCCTCCTCATCTTCCTGGTATAGTGTCGTTCCTAAGCTTAGATCGCTAGCGTCACAGTTTAGAAAGAACGGTTTCTTAAAATCTGGGTGACGAAGTATCACACTCTCCAGAAACTTCTCTTTTATCAATTGGAAAGTAATATCTTGATCTTCACCCCAAGTCCATTTGTTTTTGGCAGATAACTGTGGTTGAAACTTGGCTGTCAACTCGGAATATCGGCTCTGAAACTTCCTGTAATAGTTACAGAGTCCGAGGAAAGATTGCAATTGTTTCCTGTTTCTTGGTTGCGGGAACCTCTGAATTGCCTCCACTTTTTCTGCTGATGGGGTAATACCTCGGTCGTCTAGGTTGAAGCCTAAAAATTGTACCTCGCGCGCTATGAACTTGGATTTCTCCAACTTCAGTGTTATGTTGTTCTGCGCTAGTTTGTTTAGTACAAATTCCACTCTGTAACAGTGCTCCTCCCAGGTTCCGGATGTGATTAGTAAATCGTCAACATAGACGGTGGTAAATTGGAGCGCTTCTGGTCCCAAAATCTGGTCCATGCATGCCACAAATATGGCGACAGAATTGACAAGTCCGAAGGGCAGTCTTTTGAACTGGTAATTGCGCCCTTCGAAAATGAACGCTACGTATTGGCGGCTTTGTGGATGCAGCTCTACCTGCCAATAACCACAGACCGTATCCCAGGTGCTAATAAATCTAGTACCATGAAAACGCTTTAAGATTTCTTCTATTTCACCGGGAGAGGTTCTGTCATTCACAATTGTCTTGTTCAACTCACGCGCATCTAAACAGAGCCGGACTTATCCGTCTTTCTTCGGAACAGCAATAATTGGACTAGTGTAAGGTGATTGACTAATCTCAATTATGTCGTTTTCAATCATCTTGTTTATCTCTGTTGTCACGGCTTCTTTGAGCGACTGCGCTATTGGATATGACCTCCGGTTAAACTCTACGTTTTCTTTAAAACGAAGTTGGCACTGGTAGTTTTTTACCTTCCCTGGTTCATCAGAAAACACCGCCTTGTATTTCTCATATATAGCGATTAGACGATCGGCCAGATGTGTTGGTATCTTCTTGTTATCGCTTCCGCACTGGAAATTCCGTATTTCTTGGATCTTAACTGACCATAAATCCTCTCCTCCATGATTGTATATTATGGGTTTATAAAGAGGGCTGTTTCTAATAACATTTATTTTACGAAGTTGTTGATGTATAGGGCTGGGAAGTATAGTTGTGCCTCCTACCAGATCTGCGGTCCATGTTACTCCGTCTGGGAAAAGTGATACTTTATTTAAATTAAGATCGATTACTGCCGAATATCTACGAAGAATATTGCAACCGACTAAGATGTCAAATGGTAATCCGGTGGCGATTAAAAATTCCATGTCTAAAGCTATATCACGGCTAACGACACTTAAGGAAACTTGCTTCCTAATGGTTTTATTCTGGCGGCCAGTTGCACCTACCAACACAATGTTGTTGACTGGTAACATTGGCAAAGTTTTTCCACATGTACATTGTATTCTCTCCAACTCATTGGAGTTTATTATTGAAATATTAACTCCTGTGTCTATCATTATTTTAGCGGGAACTCCTTCCACCTCCGCTGTTATATAAATTATCTCATTATTACTGTTGGTGAGACTCTTCTCGTTCTCTTCCAAAAGTTCAGTTCGTATGTCTTTCAGATAATGGTTACTGATAATAGTGAAGTTTTTATCATTGTTTGCTTGTTGCAAATCATCCTTTTCTAACCCAGGAAGTATAAGCAGTAACGGGTCATCGTTGTTGATTACTGCCTCCTCTCGTTTAAAGTATTTTGTTCATTGTTTGAGTTATTATTGACCGAGGCATCGTTCGGGAAACTCTGGTTTGTCTCCTGACGTTCTGTACCCTGGTTGATGTTTAACGCCCTGTTCGGTTGTCTGCCAAGATCTTCCAGGCTGGTACTTCGTCTTCCCTCTTCATGTCTTGGGCCGTCTCGTTCCGCACTCCTCCATCTTCGGTCGGCGCCGTGGAAGCTGCTCCTCCTCGGTTGATAATATCTCCTGGGTCCGCGATCTTCTGCTCTTATAAAATTTACCCTAGGGCGCGACACTCGGTTATTACTATTGCTATTATTGTTATTATTAAAATTGTTATTATAGTAATTTCGGTTAGGTGGGTAAGGTCTGTCAACATTATTGTTGGGATATGGATTTCTCTGACTGTATGGGACATTATTATTTTGTTGATAATAGTGGTTTCTATTATTTGGGTAGGGGTTGTTATTCCTCACGCCGTTAAAATTACCGTTAAACTGGTTATTACGCGGCTGGTTGTTAGGGCCGTCGTAATTATTGGGCTGGTTCCGGTTATTTGTATGGTTATTGCCGTTATTGGGGTAGGTAGTCGGCCTTGCTTCTGGTCTCTCATTTCTCTTCCTGCTCTGCCGATAATACTCCTCGTTCTCGTATCCCTCTAGTAACTCGGTCATTCCCTGGATCGTCTTGATCTGGCTACCTCTCCGGGCCCTGATAATGTCCTCATCATAGTGATAAGATATCTTATTCACTAAACATTCTTCTGGGATTGCTGGCTCAAGGTGTTTTGCCATACACACCTTCCCCAAGAAATATGCCGTCATACTGCTACCTAATTGTGACCTGTATCTTCCATTACAAATATTGTCACGTATCAAGTTCTGGGTGGTCTCAGACCAGTATTGTGTCTTAAACATTTTCCGGAACTGTTGGTAGTCGGAAATTTCACTCCGGTTGGCCATCCACCAATTATCTGTTATGTCTCGGAAAGACTCGTCGAATATCTCCCTGCTATGGCTCCATTGAGTAATTTTATGCTTGGTCAAATATTCTTCTACCCTAGCCAGGAACTCCATCGGCTTGCGTTTGTATTGCCGGAAGTTGAGCCACTCTCGGCTTTCGTTGACGGGCAATCCAGTGAAATGAGTCGGTCTGTTTCTTATTGCTTCCATCTCCTCTCGGCTTTGTCGCACCTGACCGGTGATATTGGCCATGGTCTCTTGTATATCATTACATCGTTCTGTGACCTGGTTGCGTACTTTTCCGAATTCTTCTTGATTTTCCTTCCTCTGTTCTTCTACCTTCCTACGACTATGTTCTTCAGTATTTGTGAATTTGGTGTTCACCACTTCTTTAAACTCGTGGACCTCCTTTTCGGTCTGGTTGCACTTTCCATCAATCTCTCGGATCTGTCGATTGACCATTATATTTTCTTCTTCCATCTTCTTATTCATCGCTTTCTTGTTAACATTGATTTCCTTATTCAGTTCTTCTCGCAACAATTCCATTCTTTCGTCCAGTTTGTCCAGATTCTCCTGATTGACTTCTCTTAATTCTTCTCTCAAAATTTGATTGTCCTCTCTCAATTCTTCCAGCTTCTCCCCCATCTTCTCTTCCAACTTCCTGTTATCTTCCTTCAACTCTTCCTTCAATTGTCGGTTGTTCTTCTCTATCTTCTTCCTGGTTTCATCGATTTTCTGATTAGTATTTTCAATTTTATTAATCAATTCTTCTTTGGTCGACTTGAATTCTTCCTTGAACTATTGGTTGTCGTCCTTCAATTCTTCTAACTTCTTCCCCATCTCTTCTTCCAACTTCCTGTTGTTTTCTTCCATCTTCTCTTCCATCTTCTTGCTGTTTTCTTCCATCTTCTCTTCCATCTTCTTATTGGTTTCATCAATCTTCTTACCCAGGGACTGGTTGTCTTCCTTCAATTCTTCCATGTTCTTGTTCATCCCCGTCAACTCTTCTTTTGTGGATTGGTTATCCTTCTTCCATCTTCTCTTCCATCTTCTTGCTGTTCTCTTCTATCTTCTTATTTGTTTCTTCCTTGCTGGATTTGATATCTTCTTTCAAGGACTGGTTGTTTCCCTTCAACTCTTCCATGTTCTTGTTCATCCCACTCAATTCTTCTTTAGTCGATTTGATATCTTCTTTCAAAGACTGTGTGTCCTTCTCCCTATTCTGGTCCATTGTCTTGAACATTTCCATTATTTTCTCCATCCTTACGTCTTCCATTGTTTTGGGTTTCTCCTGGATATTAACCTCTCCTGTCTGTGTGGGTATCTCCGGTTGTTCAGTTTGTTTGGACAACACCGATTGTAATACCTCTTCCACCTCTACTGGCGTTGCCTCTTTGTTGTCCATATCGTTTTCTATTTCTTTTTCGGCCTCCGCCGCCCGTTTCTTAGATGTCGCACGTCGTTGCATTTTCCCTTGAAATTCTCTGGCTTTGTAGCTGTTGCCTAGCTCCAACTAGTGATTGGGCAGAATTTATTGGCCTTCCAATCGCTAATTAAAGCCCCTAAAGTTGTGCGCCAATTTGTAATAATTAATAAATGTATTTGATGTGTGTTGATGATAAACTATTATGGAGTATGTGACTCCGATGTTGTAGTAAGAAGTATGGATTCTGATGTAATCGAGCCCCACTGTTTGGACTAGCCAATTTGTAATAAATTAATAAATAAGTTGTAAGTTGTAATGTGTTTAATTGGTGTGATTGGTGTGGCTCTCGACGTCTTACTGGCCTGAAACACTTCCTTAAGTTTCCCAGCTGGTCGAGTCCCAATGGTAGCAAGACCGGTCGAGTAGCGTAAAGTTGATGAAGGAATATATATGTTCAGCTTCGCCGAAAGTTTCAAAACAAAATTTATTGTTTTGAAGGAAATTTAAAAAAAATTATGTTTATTAAAAAAAATAATTAAAAAAAAATTTTTTAATTTTATTAATTAATTAATTAGGATCAATTAATTAATATAGGGCTGTGAAGTTTTAAACAGTGTAATGCTCTTCTGAAAATTTTTATTAAAGTTTTAGTATATTTTAAATAATCTATCACCACTCATATGACTGTCTGTAAACCAATCGATACTTGTTTACCTTTTTATTTTTTAGGTTATCTTCACTTACGGGTGGTAAAGTCCTTGTAGATTATCAATTAGAATTATATTATTGGTAATTAGTATTATTGAAGAAATAAAGAACTATTAAGTATTGAAAAGTATTAATGTTTTTTATTAAGTAATAGCAATATTGACTCTTATCGATTAGTATCGATTCTCAGGATATCGAAAAAAAAATTACAAGTATATGATATAAAAATTAAATAGGGTTCTTTAAACAGCCAGTTATTACCAAAGTCAGAGAAATCGGGCTAATATTTAAAAAGTATAACGTTACAATCAAATTAATAGTTATTAATAAACACAGACATTGAATAATAATTTGTAAATATAATAATTGTTTTCACCCAACAGCTGTTGAACTAAGAGGAGGCACTGGAATTGTCAAAGAAAGATGGCTGCCGTCAAGTCGATCAAAATGTTGCTCGTTCCTGCCGTGTTCCAAATAATGTATTTTCTGGCAATATTTCTGTTCTTGTTTCTGCAAATCTCTTGTTAAATGTTGTGTAGTGATTGGTGTACTGTTTCTGAGTTGTATTTAGTGTATCCGTATAATTATTAGTTCAAACACTTTCTCCGATTCCGTCACTAATTTGAGTTAATGTATTCTACAGTTTTCTAGTGTTTTGTGGTGTTTTTCGGAGTAGATTTATATTGTTCTGTGTTATGGAGTGTTACTTGATTGTTTCTGTTATAATATGATAGTTTTAGAAGTATTTTACAAGTCACTCGCGATTTCACAATAACGCACTATACACTCGCTTTGTATGACTATTATAGGTTAGGTTATCCACGTTATCAAACATATGTCATGTTAACCGTTCAAAAACCAATAATTAACTAACTGTTTCCTTCAGTTTCAATTAAACTCTTAGCCCATATAATATTATCCTTAACATTGTTCAAATATTTTTCACATCCTGTGTACACTTTTACATTTTCACTATATGAATGCCTAAACTTTGGTTATTTGTCAATTTTATTCACTAGATGTTATTTAGATTAATCTTTCAGTTCATTCAGCTTAATTTCAGATTAATTAATGCCGTTTTATGGTGTTTTCTGTCCAAAAATAGTAATTTTATTTTCAGTTTGGTATACTCTGATAAGTCAAGACATTTCCAAAATTTACTTCCTGTTATAATGTAAATTCAGCCATTTTATCAGTTATATTTAATATTAATAATCCTATATTGTATTAAAAGGTTCCTATTCCCTTATTTTCTGGTAATTAATTGAATTAGTTGTATTCTGAAACATTATTCTGAAATATATGACTCCCATGTCCAAATTTCTGAGTTTAGTCATTTTCATTTTTATTTATAATTCTGAATATATTTATTAAAATCTCTCTAAGTGGTATGTGCAATTATATGGCATGATCTCAAGTTTATTTTGTCTAAACCCCTTTTGTTTATTTGCATTTAAATGAGTAATTTCTCTGTTTTGATGAAGTTTGGTTTCCATTTTTTTGGCCTATGATTTTTTAACAATTTTTCTTACAAAATAATTTACAAACAATATATGATGTGTGATACCCTCTCTGACTTTTACAAATAGTATTATAAATTAAACATGTTTTCAAATTACACAAAAACAATTAGTATTGGTTACAATACAAACAATAGTTAAACAAAATAAAGAATATTTTTTTAAATAAATGGTTGTCTTCAAGTCAGACATTTTGCAACAAAATCCCCATTTCCAACATGGAAACATGGTTTATAAAAAAGGTTTTGTACTAACTAACATCTTAATTACTCTCTACTATTTACAAGTGGTAACTATTTTTATAGTTCTGATGTTAGTTGTTTCAGACCCAAACAAATGGCCTTATATCTAAAACATTTTTAAACATTCTTATACTATATACATAAAAACCTTATATTTATATTCTTATTTCTAACTATTATTATAAGTAGGATTCTACAGTTTTTATACCGTCTTTTATACATTGTCTTTGGGGAATTGCACCCTGTCATTAACAAATAAATAGTATGAACCGTTCAAAAAGCACTATGAAATCTGTTTTTCTTTTTTCATGTAAAACAAAATGTTATTTTAAACAGATTCATGTCTTATGAACAACATATTGTCACAGTACACATTTTAAGTCATTGAAAAATGCATATTTCATTGCATCCAATGTTTGTGATTGCCAAGAATGAAACACAAGGTTCATTTTTTATAATACCCAAAACTATCACTGGTTCACTTTGTACTTATATATTATGTTAATGCTAAATGGTCGTATAGTCTTATCAACATAATAAATTGGTTAGCGTTTTTTCAATGGAGATTTGTTCCATGGGTACTATATTATTGTTTCATCTTAGTTCACAGGAAACTTTTACTTTATACACTCCTCTCTCTTAAATTTATATACATGTGGTTTTTATTTCGTTATACTTTTATTTTTAAATATTTATTTTGGGGATATAGGGATTTGGGTGTCTTTTATAAGAGCATGACATCTTCTTCAGGATGCTGCCTTCTTCTTCTTTCATCAGTCTTCTTTTCTCCTGCCTTCTGGGACTGGTATCTTCTCCATCTTCTTCTTGATGCCATCAGGTTTCTTGGGATCTTCTCCATCTTCTTCTTTATTTCAGACATACACAACCTGTATTGGTTGATCTTGGCTTATTTTAGGGTTTCTATTCTATTTATTCTCCCTCGTTGTGGGTTTGGTCATATTCAGTACCGCTTTGTTATTTACTTTTTTACCTTCCTGGGTTATACCTTGAAAACCTTTGGTTATGAGACTGGTCTTGGATGACTCATCACTAGTAACTCCTTTTATTTGAACTTGTATTTTCTTTATAATAATGATTTCTTTCCACAGTTGCTATGAATTAATCTATTTATATTAAACTTAATGCTTTATTCCAAATTTAAACATTATAACTTCATTATTCTAATGATCAATTGCCATTCAATATTATGCTTATATCTGTCATGTTACAGTGTTTATTATTGTTTTTTCTCGCTAAATTAAACTTTTTCATTTTTAGAAATTTTACTACTGTACTGTACTGAATTTAATGTAATGTATGTATAATGTCTAATGCTAAATACATTTTTTTCTTGTTTATACAGTATAATATTCTGAAATAGATTTGTCTTTCGTTAAGATTTACTTGTAAAATACAGTACGGTAGGCTATTACAGTTTGAATAAAGTCTTCAAAATAAAAAAACCCAACTTTTCTGTATAGAGGTAGGTAAACATCGCTAATACCGGCATTTTCACCATTAGTTTGGTTTATCTGGAATTTTGTTTATCCGGAAAGGGTCTGGTCCCATCAATTCCAGATAAACGAAAGTGTAGTGTACTTATTTAATGACACAGGTTTGTTGTTGTGTTGGTACCCTTGCTCCTGACGTATCTTGACATTGGTAGCCATATTGGATGCTTAGTTTATTCTTGGCTGTTGAAAAGTTACACTTGTTTTGGTGTGCTCTGTGATTTTTTACTTACGGAAAGTATGGAATAAAGAATTTGCATTAAATTTTTGAGCTTTAAGAATGAAATTAAGTGCAGCACCGTATTGGAAATGTTGAATGTTGCTTTTGGGGAGTCTTTCATGAATAAAATGTTTACAAGTGGGCCGTGAAGATGTTGAAAATGATGAACACATTGACAATCGATGAGAACATGGAAAAAGTGAAGAAAATGATTATGAACAATTGCCGAATCAGTATCAGAGAGGTTGCTGATGATGTTAGCATATCATTTGGCTTATGCCAAGCAATTTTTTCGGATGTTTTGGGCATGAGACGTGTGGCATCAAAATGTTTCCCAAAAATTGTTGAATTTTGACCAAAAGCAGTGCCGAATGGACATTTCTCAGGAGTTGCTAAGTGAAGGGAGCCTCCAGGTGGTCTAGTGGCTAACGCGGGCGATTGCGCTCCTGGTCCTGGGTTCAATTCCCGGCGGAGGCTCCATACGGCGTGCACTCAGCGTCGTGAGGCAAACTGAGTAGGCGCTGAGATAACAGCGCCGCCTCCTGTCCGTGAATACCGTAACTAGTGGCTGGTGGCGCGTAGTACTAGCCATACACCGTCACAATAACACAAAAGCCGCGCGGTACGCCTTGGTCCTTAACGGACTGTGAAGCGGAGGTTTATTTTTATTTATGCTAAGTGAAGGTGATGAAACATGGGTGTATGGATATGATGTTGAAACTAAGGCCCAGTCCCAATGGATGCTTCCTGAAGAGCCAAGACCGAAAAAAGCTCATAAAGTTCGATCGAATGTGAAGGTTCTGCTCACTGTTTTCTTTGATTTCAATGGCATAGTGTACCGTGAGTTCTTGCCACCAGGTCATACAGTCAATAAGGAGTACTACCTGAAAGTTTACGCCGTCTGCATGAAGCAATCTGAAGAAAACTCCCAGATTTGTGGTGAAACAAGTCATGGGAGTTGCACCACAATAATGCACCTGCTCACAATTCACTGCTTGTTTGTGAATTTTTGGCCAAGAACAACACCGTTATGATGCCTCAGCCTCCGTATTTGCTGGACATGGCCCCCTGAGACTTCTTCCTATTCCCGAAGATGAAAAAAAATATGAAAGTACGACGTTTTGCTAACATTGAGGAGGTAAAGACAGAATTGCTGAAGGAGCTAAACAGCATACCGAAATTTGTGTTTTGAAGATTGGAAAAAGTGCTGGCCCAGGTGTATTATATCTGATGGGAACTACCTTGAAGGAGACAAAATTAATATTGGTGAATAAATAAAGATTTTTTGAGAAAAACGAAAATTCCATGTATTTATTGATCAACCTCATATAGCACTGTAATCACACCAGAACTGTATCGGTTAATAAAGCTATAGTGCATATGTGGGCCCATATTTTAATTTCTTAGACTACAGTGTAAGAAGCTATTTTTACTTCAGGTTTTGATTTTTCACAGGCAGAGTTTAATATTAGCTTTTGTTTTTGTAATTTGGTTGTCAGGCTTTGCTCGATTCTTATTTTTAGGTAGACATGTTGACTTCATTTGCAGCAATCCTCTTCTAGCTGTTGTGTTGACTTTGCAGCAGCAGCGGTGAATTCACTGACTGTCTCTGGCCGTGCAGTTTGCTGCGTATGAAGCAGTCTGCAGTATGTGGCTGAGTACCAAGCTTCCTTTAGAGGATTTTCTGCCTCGAGGTCTGGTCCAGGATAATACCTGATCTTTAGCAGGCTGGTTATGCTGTTGGCTGACTGGTTAAATTCATTTTAATACAATGTGTGCAAACGATGTTTCCAGTTGTCAGCTGGATGTAAATGATACCAACCGAGCTGGCTATGATTGGCTTGTCTTGGGTCCTTACCATTTGAATGTAATGGCATACATACAAGACATTGCATGGTGTCATCCAAAGATCATACACCAAGTCAACTTCATAACAGCGGCTAGGGGTGAATTATATGTGTAATATGTATGTATATGTATATGTATGGGGGTGTATATGTCATTGGTTCACTGTGTTTTGATTCGGCAGTCTTGAATAGTCATGTGGAAGATTCATTCCTACTTCATGAAAATACACTTCCCAGCTGTTGTGTTTTAAGATATTAAGTGATTATTCAAAGTGTATACTTTCTAGTTGTTTATGCATTGTGTATTTCAGCTAAAATTTAACAAAAAGTGCTGCAATTGTCGCCTAGCACATATGGGTATCTCACTTTGATGTGTGAACTAACATTTAGTCAGTAGATTTTGAAGTGGTTAACATTTTTTTATTTCTTCTTCTTTTCCCCTCCTCATCTCCTTCTATTTCTTCTTTTTGGTGAATCACCTACTCTGGTTCCAAAAGAATATATCCAAGTTCATCCTATTCAGATGAGCAATCCAGGTCTCTTTGTTTTCTGCAATACAATCTTGGATATTAAAAGTGTTCAATACTTTATGAGTGTGTTCACTGGAGAATCTATCTATTCATGTGGAGCCTTTAACAGATTGCAAGAATCTTGTCTGCAATGCCTGTATCCTACTCGGATGTTTTGTCACTGGAACCCAAGTTTCAAAACCGTACAACAGCAGTGCCGTAGCTATTACCTTGTAAAATCTTACGTCTCTTTCTTTGTTTTCCTCAACGCGAGGGAAATTCTGCCGCATATTGACTGAAGTTTAGCCAACTTATGAGCAACATCATAATCCACATCATAAGTGATGCCATGAAGCAGAGAGATACTGCTCTTAGAGTAAGACTTTTTGATTTAATTAACAAGCATTGGTTAATATGCTACATCACAAAGGAGTGGAACAGAGACAAAGTTATATATATTGTAACGTGTCGTTTCACCAAACATAAAACATAACATACTAACTAGAAGATAATTTACTGACTGTAACAAACTATGGCTGACAATGACCAAAAACCAAGAAGTTAATGATCCCAGGACAAAAGATGTAAATAAATAAGTAATTAATCACACTGTTCAGTACATTTACATATGTTTTTATTTGTGTTAAACTAATTCATTGTAATAAGACAATTTATATTATTATTAAAAACTTCATTACTAGTTAAAATGTAAATAAATTAATTTAACTATGGGGAGGTCTGCGCACCTCAGACCGTTATTTTATTTATCAAGGAAAAAACTTACATAAAAGTGAATTATTTAAGTTTTACAAATATAATAAGATCAAACTATAATTATAAAAGTGGTATGGTATGACAGTGCTAGAAAGTGCGAATAACAGTGAAATACGGTAAAAAGGAAAAAGTGTGTATAATGAAAGTGATTGAACATAATTATAATGAGCAGTGAAGAAATATATAATTTATATGAAACAGGTATATAACCCATATAGTGAAATCAAACAAAGTAGATAATTTAAAAGATAGAAACTCTTACGTTAAAAAACTTATAATAATATAAGGAAAAATAAAGTAAAGGTCAACAGAATATTATTAATTAGAAATGGTACACCAAACCTGTGACCCATAAAAAATATAGCCATGGCCTTTAACTAAAGAAATTAATGTTGTGAGTGGAAGATGATTATTGTTAAAAATTGTGAATTGCAAGCCAGAACGTTTAAAATAAATGACTGCTGAGTTGATGGAAATTGAAGATTAATAAAAGCTGAGATGACCAGGAAAACCAACCCAAGACCTAGAGGAATGATGTTTTGACAGAGAGAGACCAAAAAACCAGGTGTCCAGGAACAGAATCAACGAATAAATCCATTGGGAAAACTGCAAAGTTGGTGAGATCATACCACAAAAACAATAACTGAAAAAAAAAAAAAATAAATAAATAAATAATAATAATTGTGAATTACTTTAGTACACTATTATGAAAATAGTTGTTAATCATAAGAGTTTTTTGTTATAGTTTCTAGTTATTTAAAAGAACCCACAAACATTCAACAGACATTAACAACACTATATTACCAAGTCTGATGCATAAAAATTATATTGTCTGTTCTATGTGTAAATTGTACCAGACTTTAACGATACTTGTATGTTAACCCTGAGATTCAGATAAATAATCCTCTATTTAAAAACAAAACACAGATTTTTTTCTTTTATTTAGTTACAAATCAACTTCAGAAATACTAATTATTTTAATATTACATATTGGTGATCCCAACACCGGGCTGAACAAAATAAAAGTATCAACGACGAACGGATAGGAAGGTATTAACTGAATATTACATTTTGACGCTCAAAAGTGGGGCCTTCCACATTCACAGAATACATAAGGAGGATTATATTTATTGAATATTACATTTGGCGAACCCAACAGTGGGGCTAACGTCGAAAACTGAATATTACAATATATATATATATTGCTCCTTTGAGAAAACAACAGAAATAATGTAGACTATGTAATGTAATTACTGAGAATGAGTCTACAACACTGCCTACAAAATATACAGAAGCACATTATTAAACAATAAATTGCAGGGCACGTATCTTTGATAAAATTCAGTGCTAGATTACTAAAACTGCAATCTGGATTCAAAGGAGGCCATAGATGATGATGCATAGGTGATGGATTCATATTAAAGCAAAAATAGTAGGGAAAAGGAGGATATAATTTAATGTAGAAGCTCCGCGTAGCCGTCATAGACTTAGTGAAAGCATTTGACAACTTAAAAACCTTTACTGTAATACATTATAGACATAAAAGGAATTTCATCCATTGACTTTTGACTCATTAGATTTCAACACATATGTGGAACTATAAATAGAACACTGAAAAATAAAACAAGATGAGATAAAATTAAAATTCTACAAAACAGTGGCTGATCCAGTGCTATTACATGGCAGTAAATCCTGGATTACAAAACAAAGAGATAAAAGCAACATACAGTCAGCAGAGTTGAGATTTTTAAGAAGGGTTAAAGGATGCACAATTAACGATCATATAAGAAATTAAGATGTACGGGAAGAATTAAATATATATAATCTAAATGAGAAAATTAAAGAATACAGGGGATAATGGAAACGGCCTTCAAGTCACATAGATGAAGATAGAAAAATTATAAAATTATAATAATAATTATAATAGAGTAATTATAAACAAGTACAAGCATTCTGGAAGAAGGGATGTAGGAAGGCCAATACAGAAGTAGATCTGATAATGTGAAGTCAGAACAGGTACATTGCCTAATCCCTAACGTGTAGTATAGAGGAAGAAGAAGAAATAAATTTTGTAATTCCAAATCACCTTGCAAGTTGTAATGAAAATTGTACAAGCATACAACAGTTATTGTTGGTACTGAAACCCAGTGGTGCCAAGAAGAGGGGGTTGCAAGTTCTCACAAACATAAGATAACTGTCACTTTATATATTACTCATTATGTTGACATAATTATCAGGATATTGGATAAGCCAATATATTTTTAGCGTAAACAATTTTTATAAAATTATCAAAATGTATCAGTTAAATTTATAATATTTAAATGACTTGAAAAATTTAAATAAATTTAAAAAAAAAGTTAAACATAGGCTTATAGAAATTTTTTTATTTCTAGTTTTTCATGTAGAGACCGTAAGCTAAACAGCTTTTCCAACAAACTACTGAATTTATTTTTAAATAGTAATGAATTATCACTTATAAACTAAATGCAGTATTTAAAATCATTTTTACATTGGTAACACTAAAGGTGTGTTTTGCTCCGAGCGGCTGTTGCGATCATCGCTCAGCGATCTTGCTCAGAGTGGCTGTTGCGATCATCGCCATCTACTGCTCTAACCAGGTTCTCATAGTTCTGTTTTCCTCCAAGCGTCTGTTGCTAGAGGCGCTAGCGTCTCCAGCGTCAGACGCAGACCTGACTGCTCCAGGACCAGTTGGAGACGCAGTCGCGAGCGATTATTGCGTTGTGTAGCACGTGCTGTATTTAAAAAATGAGTACTCCCAAAATTGAGAAATTCACTTTTTCTTCTCAACAAGATGATAAATTAATAGAGGCGCTAGCACCTCATCCTGCGCTATATGATTTGATGCATGAGCTGTACAGAGATCAGCGGGCCAAAGACAACATATGGATAATAATTGCAAATGAAGTGGGGAGATCCGGTAAGTTTATAAATACATTATTATTGTAATTACCAATTATGCTTCATTGTCATAACAAAAGTTTTTCAAAACAAATTTAGATATCCATAGTTCACTGTACAATCTAAAATCATCTAGGAATACAGTAAAGCAAATAAACAATACTATAATAATTAAAATAATACTATAATAATTCTAAATAAATTAAACATAAGAAATACCGTTCATTAGTGTTCCAAACTGAATAGTGTAGGAATTCAGTTCACAAAAAATGTGTTTTACAAAAAACTATCTCTTGATTTCTTGACACATTTTCATAATTTTAATAATAATACTTAATGTGTTTTACTGTTGTTGATGTTATTTAATATCTGTTCTGTTAACTATTTTATTTTGCCAAGTGACACTTCCCTCGTTCTTGAAGTATGAAGCGAATGAATTTCTTACTGTAAATCCGTCAGCGTTAGCAAATCCACCTGCTCTTCTTAAAGGCATCAAATTCTCACTCTGCAACTCCTGTGTAGGGTCGAGATCGTATGTTGCACGTCCCTTTTGCGAAAGGTAACCTTCCCTTAACATGTTATGGAAGCAGCATTTCACAGTGATTATATCGTCAACAGTTTCAGGAAGCACGTTGATTGGGGTGTAGTATATTCTAAAAACTTGAGCTAGTATGCCGAATGCGTTCTCTGAAGTTTGTCGAGCACGACACAATCTATAGTTGAACACAGATTTTGTATTGTTGCCAATAGCTTCCTCTCTCAAGTATGGTTTCATCATGTTTGGATGTAACCGGAAAGCGTCATCTCCAACGAGTACATGTGGTAGCAATAGTTCAGAATTCGGGAGCTGGCGAGGAGGGGGCAGCAGAGTACCATTGTAAAACTTTTGGCCCATCACAGATTTCTCAAAAACACCACTATCACCTTCCTTACCGTACGATCCAACGTCAATATATATGAATTTATAATTTGCATCAACTATGGCAAGGAGGATTATTGAATAGAATCATTTGTAGTTGTAGTACAGAGAAGCAGATTTTGGTGGGCACTTGATTCGGACATGTTTCCCATCTATGGCTCCTACACAATTAGGGAAATTCCATCTCTTGTTGTATTCTCTTGCCTTTTCTTCCAAATCCTCTTGAGATAGAGACGGTAAAAACTGTGGTACAAGTTTATTTTTCAATGCAGGTAAGGTCATCTTTACTATATTACTGATTTCACACACTGATATTCGGAACTGGAATTGCAGCGAGTGGTAAGTCTCACCAGTTGCCAGGAATCTGAGAACAAAACACAAACAGAAACCTTAATATTTAATTTCATACACATTACACTAAATTAGAGTTGAACATTTTAGACCTTTTTTTACATTCTATATAATGCTCAGTAGAATTGTTGACTATATGTTTACATAGGTCACGAAAGCAAAATACATTAACATGTAAAATTAACAGTTGCAGATTGTAAAATGCGCTGGAAAAACATCAAGGATACATATGACAGAAGATTAAGAGACAACAATCGAACCGGATCTGAGGCCCCACCTTTGAAAAAAACTAAGAAATGGGCATTACAAGAGAGGCTATCATTCCTTCAAACAGCTCAAGATACTCGAAGCCAAGTGACAGATATAAAATGTTACAATCAATTAACCTTATAAAATGCAGTTCATTCAAATAATTTCTTATTTTTAAAGAAACCATATTTTTATAAAAACATTTCAAAAATACAGATATCGTCACTAATTGTTAATATAACAACAAAAATTAAATGTAAATTAAATAGAGTTGCATAGGTTATAAACAATTCTTTTTTTTATTTTTTAAGGGCTTCTGTAACATTGTCGACGAAGCTGTGGCTCACAATGAAGATGCAGCTGACACAGGTGATGATTTTGAAGATTACTTCATAGGCAATGTAACACACTCAGAAACAAGTTCGCCTACCGTCACAACTCCATCACAAGTCCCATCTCACAGCAACGCCTCAGTACCAGAGGGAAATAGTTTAATAAGTAAGCCTTTACCGGGAAAACCCAAAAAGTCAAATTACAGGGAGAAAATCTGCTCCGAACTAGAAAAACGGTCGAAGGAGAGAGAGGAAATAATTGAAAATCTGCTACAGCCCGAAGACGAACCTGATGAAATAGATCTCTTTTTTAAAAGCATTGCAAAAACAGTCAAATCATTTCCCTTACATCTCAAACAGCGGGCAAAATTGGAAACGTTAACCCTAATCTCAAACATTGAAATGGACATGTGGTCAACTCGCCCAAGCTCTTCTACGCGTACACCAACCAACTTCAGTTGCACTCCATCGCCTGCACCGTCTGGCTCTTCAGTTGGTGCGCACTCTGAGGTTTTTGCACCAGTGACGGTAGATCCCATGGAAAACCAGAGTTTGTATTTTGCAATACCAACTGGAAACATATACGACCAACAACGAAGATAACCATTAGCTCCCATGTTAAAAACTCTTTCGTTGTGAAGTGCATTATCTAAAGTTGTAAAATTACTTTTATTACAATTACTACTTTTATTAGAATTATTTACTGTTATTAGAATTACTACTTTTATTAGAATTATTTACTTTTATTAGAATTAATACTTTTGTTAGAATGTCCCTGTTAATGTTGTAGTTTCTTACTATCTTTATTTTGTTTGTGTTTAATAAAACATAAGTTCGAAAATAATTTCATCACTGCGATTGTTGTAATTCCACATTCCAGGTTTTGCAAACACATCCCTTGATATAATTGAGAAACATGTATGATTACCTGCCTAAATAAATATTTTGTGGTTGTAGTGTAGTGGAAGGGAGAGTAGAGCAGCGGTATCTGAATTAGATTTTTTATTTTTCTGTGATAGCCTGTATCACACTACAGGTAGATGATAGTGTTATTCAAAAGTACTTACCTCAAGGTTAGTGCTAGTTTCTCTTCTGATGATGCGGGATAAAGATTTCTATTGTAAGACACCTTTTTAACGTCCACTGCTATCAAACTTAATAAGAAATCAAACGTGGCCATAGACAGTCTGAAAAACTCTAAGAACTTATTTTCGTCCTTGCGTAAATGGTTCATGATCAAGTTTTTAAAGTATCCTTCAACAGTTTTGTTACTAAATACGGGATGTATCACTTGTCTTGGTTTTATTAAAGTTTCAATAATACCGTCGTCTTCCATTTCTTCCACTATTTGCCACTTCAGTATGCATTTTCTTTTCCAACAACTCATCGCAACACTTGACACAAACCAACCTCACCCAACTGACAAAACCCCAGAACTCAACCCAACCTCAGAACTCACCCAACTGACAAACTGAGCGACTATCGCTGAGCGATGATCGCAACAGCCGCTCCGAGCAAAACACACCTTAAAGATTCACAGAATTTGCTCTCGTACAAGAACACAGTAGACTCTACTCGTTCGTAAACAATAACGTGGCCGTAAACAAATACTGATAGCAAGAATTCAAACATCATTCTGCACGTGTTACTGGCTGGTGAATGATCATATACAGCGCACCTGCCAGAATGTTGCAGAACTACTGAAAACCGAGCAAAGATTTCCGTTGCATGGTAATTGCCCTGTGCCGTAACAGTTGAAAGTGTACACATCTGGTAAGTGATGTCACGAACGCGTTTGCCAGCAGCGCGTAGCTTACGGCGAACAAATGGGTTGGTTACAATTTAGCGCGCAAAAATGTTTTACACAAACTGTATCCTAATTTTTTTTCAAAATATAGTATTTTAAAAGTTTTAAACATTATGTATATTAGGCCTATAAATAATATGTATTATTAAGAAACAAGTTTTTTATGGGGGTTGTGCAATCTTGCAACCCTATCACCAGCCGCCACTGTTACTGGAACCTCTTTCCCGAAGGAGGCAGTGACCAGATAAGGCGTCGGGCAAAGATGTAGTTTGTCATCATCATCATCATCATCATCTTCAAGGATTAAACTAAGGATGGTTTGTTCCGGTCTCAAATAGGCAAAGATTAGAGCTGGTCACTCCAGCGCTTCCTCGGGCGTCCCACACCTCTCCGTCCCCTCGGCTTATAGTTCCATGGTTGTTTGGGGATGCGGCAGTCATCCCCTTATTTGAGGCAATTTAGTACTGAATATGTCCCCTGGATATGTTATTAGCATATCGCAGGGTAAGACGTAAGGTGGGGCTGCCACTTTCAGGCTTAATGTCCAGGCCGATTTTCTGCTGAGTGTCCTCCCATAAACTGGCTATCTTACCAGACTAAAGAGACAGTTTTCCCTGTTGAGATATCTCCAGAGCCGCGTTAAGTCACCTACAGGCGTTGCCCATCCCCCACCACTTGGAGGATGTAGTTTGTCCTTGACATTATTTAATGTATATTATGCCTATTGACTATCTCACCGGTCTGGAAAAGAAGACGGTATCAGGGATAGGAATTACGTAACAGCCACACATATTCGAATATTTTTTGAAAACTGACGATCAACTTATTCAAGAGAATGAAGATGGACTTTGGTGGTCTCTCTGATAAGTTTTGGTGGACTTTTTGGTAACTTTGTATCTGAGCACAGTATGACAAATTTCAACTTTTAGAAATTAAACTGATGGCTTTTAAGGAGAAGGACTGACATGTAGAAAATAATAATAAACGATTCTATACTAGCGTCTAGCCGATCAACCTGAGGGGAAGATGAGCAGCCCAGTGTGATGTGGTGGGGACCGAGCGATTACGAATTCAAACCAAAATACCCGCCCTTATGCGTTACCTTCGTCTAAGTGTATCTAACACTGCTACAAAGTTCTGTTGTATTACCGAGTTATAGTTGTGTTTAGTGTTCACTGTAGAAATGTAACACTGCTACGAAATTACGTAATGATCTCGAATAGTCGGCAGGTGCAGTTACATGAAAGTTCTACTCGTCTTTCAGCTAGCCGAACAGGTGCAGTGTCTCTGTCAAGGCCGTGTACTAAAGTACCTTCCACACTGTTCGAGTACTCTTAGCTATGCAAATTATGCTGGCACGCTGTCAAAAGAATGGAAAAATATTCTGGAACACCTGCCGGCGTAGAAGTTAGTTGTTACACCTGGCGTTATTGTTGAGTGCAGATCAAGTGATTGTGGAAAGTGATTATTGTGTTATAATTAGTGCGGAACTCTAGTAGTTGACAATTATTATTGCGTGTGGACAAATTTAACTTGAATAATTGTATGAGAGTACCTTGTTGATTTCAAATTGTTATTTGTGACTAATTAAAGTTGGTAATTAATGACTTCATTAGTATACGAACTAAAACCGCGTGCCGGCAGGGAGGGGTGTTTTATTACAAAATGTTAAGGGTATTTTGTATTTAAAATGTTAAGTTTTTTTAAATAATGTATGTGAATGGGTGTGTAATGCAGGCTGGGCAACCTTCATAGGCGTAAGTAACTTAATTTAAGTAATCTCGTATGTGTTTTGTTTTCTCTGTAAATACGACGATCAGTGAGACCGTTCTATCACTATGTATTAATCAAGGTAATACATCAATAATAAATCAAGGTAATGTGCGAATATATTGTTTTATCAATGTGTGTTAATACATCAAATTTGTTTAAAGTATCAATTGAACGCAATAAGACTTTGAACTACGCGTTAAAGTGACTTATTTCACACACAAAATTTTCGACTCAGGTCATTAACAATGCTGAACGTATGAATATGATACAGTATAGTACACACATTGTACTGAAAAATCTGATTAAATTCCTTTTCCCGATAGTTTGACAAGAACGTAACTGACCAAAAACTATATATAGGCTAGGTGGTGTAGCTAGGCTTTTTGGCGCCCGGACCGAGATTGTCGGCCGCCTCGCCTCGCCTTCACAATTAAAATGGGACAAAAGAGCAAAAATGAAGGCCCATCCAGTAAACAAAGTAGCTACTTAATAAATGCAAATGCGTAGATTTATTGTATGAAAGCACGTCCAGCAAACGTCTTAAGAATATTTGTTAAGTCAAAATTAAGAAATTACATATTACAATATTACGGGTATTCAGTTTGTACACATTTATTAATAACAAATGTAGACTATAAAAAGTGTAGTAATTTAAAAAATGTATAACATACAAATGTTGTAATGAACATGCAAATTCCTTGTAGGTCTAAAGGGCATCGTCAAAACAATATCCTAAAGCAACATAAAGTTAAACAAAGAACTACATTCAAAGTAATAAAATAAATCACTTACCACTACAGTTTAATGGTTCCGTCTTCTATTAATAAACACTTAATATTTATTTTAATTATTAATAAATATTTAAAACGAGATATTTTAAAATGTAGCTTTCCTGGTCTTAGTTGCTGCAAAATCGGTTATTAAATCACTGTAGTCTAAAGACCAAGCAATGTCGTTTTCAATTGAAAGTATAGCTAGATTTGATACCCTGTCTTCAGATATCGTTGATGGTAGGTACGATTTAATCAATTTAAGTTTACTAAACGATCTTCCACAAGAAGACACAGACACTGGTGAAGTAAGAAAAATGTTTAAAGCTGTTGCTACTGTTTTGTAGGCTTCTAATCCCATGAAGAAATGTATTGTATCAGGCCTTGACAAAGAGCCAATGTTACAGCGTAATTTGTTATCATAATGAACCGTAATTACGATGCTTGAGTATAAACAGACTAATACTGTTTATCAAGTAAGGTTTATGACAACAGACAAGCTGTAGGTTATGTTTTTCTTATGAAATGAAAGTTCTTAGTAATTTTATTAACAGAAAACCGTTTTTTCAAGTCTATACTCACTGTGTCCCCCTGTCTAAGCCGCCCGGTGCGGCTGCCCCCTTGGCCCCCCCGCCACGCCTCTGGAGGTACTAAGTTTCTCTGGAGACTGCGGTAACTGAAGAACAGTTCTCCCCACGTCCACTTCCTACCCGATACTGATTTCTGACGTTTTTACATTCGATTATTAGACCTTTTAGTTTTACCTTAATTAGTTCTAAAACCAATTCATACTTATATTTTCCAAGTTATTCCTATTACAATAATTTGAAAATAAATATTGTTCCGATCTTTCACGGACCGTGGAAACAAAATACCTACAAACACCAATGAAGTCACTAATTAGCAGCTTTAACTAGTCACAATTAACAGTTTGAAATAAACACGGTACTCTCGTACAAAATTCAAGTTAAATTATTTGACCAATAATAATGCCAACTATTAGTGTTCGGCACTAATCATAACACAGTAATCACTTTCCGTTAGTTCGCTACAATCACTTGATCCGCACTCTACAATATCGCCACGTGTAACTAACTTCTAAGCCGGGCGCTATTACTTATATAGATTTCACAGAGGTTCCAGAATAATTTTCCATATTGCTGGCGGCAATACCAAACAACACGATTTCCATAGTTAAGAGTGTTGGAACAGTCTGGAAGCTACTTGAGTGCACGGTCTTGACAGAGACACTGCACCTGCTCGGTTAGCCGAGAAACGTGTAGAACTTTACGTAACTGCACCTGCTCGGTTAGTCGAGAAACGTGTAGAACTTTACGTAAATGCACCTGCTCGGCTAGCCGAGAAACGTGTAGAACTTTACGTAACTGCACCTGCTCGGTTAGTCGAGAAACGTGTAGAACTTTACGTAACTGCACCTGCTCGGCTAGCCGAGAAACGTGTAGAACTTTACGTAACTGCACCTGCTCGGCTAGCCGAGAAACGTGTAGAACTTTACGTAACTGCACCTGCTCGGCTAGCCGAGAAACGTGTAGAACTTTACGTAACTGCACCTGCTCGGCTAGCCGAGAAACGTGTAGAACTTTACGTAACTGCACCTGCTCGGTTAGTCGAGAAACGTGTAGAACTTTACGTAACTGCACCTGCTCGGTTAGTCGAGAAACGTGTAGAACTTTACGTAACTGCACCTGCTCGGTTAGTCGAGAAACGTGTAGAACTTTACGTAACTGCACCTGCTCGGTTAGTCGAGAAACGTGTAGAACTTTACGTAACTGCACCTGCAGACTGCACGAGAACGTTACGTAATTGTCGTAGCAATATATTAACTTGTCGTGAAACCTGGTAATGTTATATCACATACAGAACTTTGGATAAATATAGCAGTACCCTATAGCTACGTTTTTAATCGTACTGTCCAATGAATGTAGAATATTTTCTGTATCAAGAAATTTTGAAAGAACTTTTATGTTCTCTTAGATACCTACGCCTGTGAACTCTTATACAACCGCGCGCATGTTTGTTCGTAACAAATTTTTGGTGTCCAGACGCCAAATCGGAGAATAATAGAAACTTGGTAATTCCTTACACAATTTGAAGGAGTGAAAACATTGGTCGAATTTTTTGCAGAGTAAGTCATTTTGGTATTAGAAGATACGTAATACAGTATTACGCTAATGTCGAATGTGTATTTTGTTTTAGTAAAACTTGAAACATGGCATAAGATATGAAATAAATTATTTTTTGAAGTGTACCGTTTAAAGTTTAAAATATTTCGTAACTCGTATTAACAATGTTTACTTAATAACTGTTATGTTAGTAAACATATAATAATATGTATTAACATGTAATTTGTATTATATTAGTGTTACATGTTATGTGAAACATGTGTTTCGTATTAACATATAATAATATGATCGTTCAATAATTCTTAACATGTTTTTTATTTAAAATTACACAACGTAAAATTGTAGTAAATCAATTTTATTTTAATGTTTCATTGAGGGTTTTTTTACTTTCCATGTTACGTGCTATAAAAATATTCCTGGTAACGCAAACATTATTAAGTAGGGGAGTTTAAGAACAGAAAGAATAAAAGTAAAAACGATGTAAGACAACAGAAGAAGAAAGGCAAAAAATTGCCATTGAATTAGTATTATTGATATTATTGAAATCTAATAATGGAATGAATGTTGCGTGGATCTGGCAAATGGGTGACAGCACAAAGAGATGTAAGTGGTATCCGAGCTTCCGACATGAAGTTCCTGCATTATGTCAAGGAGAAGACATAATACGTATCGAGAATATACTTAGGGAAATAAAATTTTCCTCAATAATTTGTAAGACTGAAAATAGGATGGTAATAGGTGGTTATGCCATGCAGGAATAATGGCGGCTAACAGGTTTCCCGGGGGATAAGTATATACAATCACGTTACTTTACGGTGGCCTCTCCGTAGCTGCGCGAAAATGGGGTTGTGGGGAGTCTCAGTGTGCTAAGTTGTAACACTTCATTTCAAAAACGTCCATCTTACTGTTGCTACAGCCGGCTGTATGGATGCCCTTAACTATTTAATTATTACAACTCGGGTTTTACACATTGTTGACATTTCCGGATTTCATTCAACTAACTACTATTTATAATTCTACTCGGTATTACTCGAAATTGTATCAAATATGTATTTGTAATACCACAACAATGTTATTTGTTACATAATGTAAATAATAAATATTTACTAGTGTAAAGGAAGCAAGTGGAATACTAACAGAAAAAATAGAGAAATATAAATCTAAAATGGCCATAAATATGCTTTATGCAAGTGCTGCTAAAATAGGACCTAAACGAAAAAAGTGGGTAACCATGCATAAAAATATGCATACTTTATATAAAATATCACATAAAACCGAGCCCATTAATTTTTCTTGCATTTAATACAATTATTAATACAAATTTTAAAATTAATATGTAAGTAATGAATGTAAGTAACTTACCGACTTATAAAGAAGTATAGCCTATACGAAGTCAGAATGAACTGGGAATTCAGTATCATTCTCCAAGTCCGGCGATGTTTCTCTGTCCAAAATTTGTTCAACACCGGAGATATAACTGCCATCATCTGAAGAAGATTCAGCGCTTGATAGGTCATCGTCGTCGTCATCGTCATCATCATCTTCGTCTAAGTTAATTACAAGCCTATCTTGCATTTCGTATATTAATCCTTCTCTTTCCAAATATTCGTCTTCAATTTTAATTACATGTTTACACACTGATGTCCATTGTTGTTTTTCTATTGATTGGTATGCTTGCCTAGTTAAATCTATTATGTTTTTATTATCAAAAGTGGTGTTGTTTTTTGCAACAGAGTGTTTAAGTTGAGCCCAAATTGGGGTTGGGGTTTCGGTCAGGATGATACGGAGGTAGATGAATAACAGTGTGGCCGTGATTTCCTAAAATACTATCTATTTTATAGGGTTTTTCTAACGGTTTATTCATTTTTACTAACTTATGTAGATCTGGTTTAAACATATTAGGTGTAAAAGGAATTTTTTTACAAGATAACCACTGCATTAACTCACTTTTTGAAGAATTTGATGTGGGACATTTTTCAGATTGGTAATTGTGGTATGGTGCATTATCTAATACTAACACTGAGTTTTTTTGGTAATCCCGGAATTAGCTTTTCAACTACCCATTTCTCGAAATTTGTACTATTCATATCCCCATGATAATCACCTGTTTTCTGTCCCGATTTAAAAACCAATAAGGCACCATCGATGAACCCATGATCTGTACCCGCGTGAACTATTATGAATCTGTCTCCTTTATTTAACGGTACACTCGCTCCTTCACCACTTTCGTCGTACCACGACTTTTTTACTGCATGAGGCGTGTGTATATACGTCTCATCTGTGTAAACGATTGGCCGGTTTTCTGTCCTGAATTGTTTTATTTTCCTAAGGTATTCAATTCTTTTTGCCCTTATCTCTTGACGTTCATTTAATACACTTCTATTATTTCTAATCTTCTTCCACTTAAACCCTAAGTTTATAAAAACTTTCCTTAAACATGATAAGCTACCTTGAAAGTTCACACTAGACTTCAGAAGTTGATGAAGTTTTCGTAGCGTAGGATATGTTTTTTCTGTTGTCGTAAAATTGTAAATTGTTCGTCGTATCACATATTTATCAAAATCATCAATATTAGATTTTGTTGACCTCCTTTTTCTTTCTTTACGAGGTGTTATAAAGTGTGGTGACTGTTCATTTTCTATTGTTATACCCTCACTTTTAATACGGCGAATCGTTCTTCAGAAACTCCTGTTGCTGACGCTATTCGTTTTTGAACCTTTTTTAGTGGAATACTAATTCAATTTTTTTTACTTTCCATAAATTTACATACATTAGAAATGACTTCCCGAGCTTGGCTATGCACAATCTTTTTACCTAACTTCGATTTAATAGGAGGCGTTTTTTCTGATTACGTAATGAAATAAAATGTACTGTAAAAGTAACAATACGTTAAGCAAAATAAAATTCAGTTTAACTTAACGTGATGTCTGAAAACACAACCACAGACAATATTGAATGATATTAAAATGTAATTAGATTATTTATCACATTTCAAGGTCCCAAACTAAACACTAGTAACGATACAAACTACATAATTAAATGAAATACAGGCCTACACGGTAAATGTTTTTGAAAACGCATCAACACTCAGTGAGACGTGTCGTTCACTGACAAAAAACAGGGTTCTGCGCACACTGCTTTCACCAATGGTGGCGGCCATCATAAAGTACACAAGTTGTACATAAGGATAGGTAAATAGAGAGAGAGAGAGAGAGAGAGAGAGAGAGAGAGAGAGAGAGAGAGAGAGAGAGAGTCAAGATATTGACTATTGGCTAAAATGACGACAGTCAGCATAGAAACAACTGTCGCAAGTTGTAATTAATTTCTTGTCTTGCATTAGGGGAGTTACGTTGCCGACTCGTTTATGCACGTCATCAGTGGCGGCTGTGGTTGAAAAATATGGTGGTTGCAGTTGGGTTGGATGGTATTAAATTGTTTTATTCTCTGAAGAGAAAATTGCCAAGTGTCCTCCCCTCCAAACAATACACAGGGCAAGCAAAATAATGCAATTTTAGTGTCACACCCACATAACCACGACTATTTATTTTATAAATCTTTTTTAAATTTACGATTAAATATTCTGATACCTCATCTTACACTTTGATTAAAATTTGAAAGGTCTGGTGTAGGCCTACCTACTCTCTTAATTTGAAAGGTCTGGTGTAGGCCTACCTACTCTCTTAATTTGAAAGGTCTGGTGTAGGCCTACCTACTCTCTTAATTTGAAAGGTCTGGTGTAGGCCTACCTACTCTCGTAATTTGAAAGGTCTGGTGTAGGCCGACCTACTCTCTTAATTTGAAAGGTCTGGTGTAGGCCTACCTACTCTCTTAATTTGAAAGGTCTGGTGTAGGCCTACCTACTCTCTTAATTTCAATTTTTTTCTGAATATGACGTAAACTGAACATCGTTTTCGTTAAGTTTACGACAGAATTCGTTGTGTCCTACCAGTTAAATGTAATAAATATCTTACACTGTGACACCTTATATGTAGTCTACTATTATTTACATATAACGATGAATTGGACTGACACTTAACTGACACTAACAACGAACTTCACAAAAAATTCGACCGACACTAACGAACTCAAGTAACGTAACAACATAATCCTACAAATTCCAACCTGGCGCACCACGTTTATTTACCAATAACAGACTGGTGGCGCCGTGACGTACAAGTGGGGTTTGCAGTCCCTAATCACACCAAGCAAGCGTATATCGTTGTAATAGAAACAACCGAATCTAGCCAGCCAGACCACTACTCTATTGTATTTCCCCATATACAAAGCGCGTCACAGTTGGTGCATACACCGCGGCAAGAGCGTGTACGGTTTTTAGTATTGCTCTGCGCTTTTCAATCGCCAAATGATTAATTACGTTGATATAGCTTGAAAACACTATTATTAGTTATTCATTCATAATTCTATAATTTAAAATGCAATTCGGTATTTAATGGGGGTTGTGCAACCGTGCAACCTAAGCACGGGCCGCCACTGCACATCATTAACACAACGGATATACAGACAGCAGAATGAAGACGATACGGATTCACTAAAGATGATAAGATGCGGTTGATGGATACTAATTGTGGCAACGCAGCGGCAACGTGGACTCAAAACGGTAGTCTCACCTTTCTGACGGCGTAATCTGATTGGTGCAGAAAAACTGACAATGTCGGGAAGTGCTGGACTTTTAAGAGCACGTTATTACAGCCAGAGGCTTCCGACTGTCACCCTTTTGGCCGAAGCAGTATTATGTTATGTAAACGAGTTTTATTTATTTCATAAATGAAGTAATCTATAATGTGAAGAGTCGAGAGGGTGTCGGAGAATAATGTGGGTGTAATCAATCAGTAGCAGCAGCTTGCGTTATCAATCATGTTTTGTTATTGTAAACTACAGTTTAATTGCGTTACTATGTTTACAGCCGTGCTTTACTCAACGGTTGAGATGGAGCTAATATTTCGTACAAGGCGGGCCCCTTCTAGCGGTTTCGGTTTTCAAACTTTTTGAATAAGCGGACCACTTTTCACTAAGTTCCGGTTTCCATTATAGTAAGGTCAATGAAGCATTTTACCCTGGATTATTTCTCTATTAATAGAACGAATCGATACGAAACTTTTCGTAATATCTTCTACATATTTTATAGATAAAGTTTTGGGTGCTCTCTCTCAGGGGATAGTGTCTACCCCCACTCCAGTCGGTGGAAAATAAAAATATTAATTTACATTGATCAAATGCTCGCTCGGAACTTGGCAGAACATTTTATTAATACGTGAACATTTTATTAATAAAGAACATTTTATTAATACGTGAACATTTTATTAATAAAGAACATTTTATTAATACGTGAATTAAATAAATAAACTCTTGGTATAGTTCTACAGATAATTTTTATTTTCCTGACGATTGTTTCATCAGTTAAGGGAGTTCAGAGGTTAGATTTGAACTGACAGATATGAAATGTATGTTAGGCGGGGGAGGGTTGTCCACAAATAATACACAAAACAAAAGAATATAATAATTCACAAACTAGCAAAAAGCACTATTTCACATCTGAAAACAAAATGCAAAACATAGCAACTAGCACTCATAACCTCTCTAATGATTTATGAAATCACAAGTAAAGATACAGTATTATCAGAGTTCAAGGGAAGACAAAATATCCCTGAACAAAAAAATTGAAACATTTAAAAAATATTCATTATTATTTTTCCAAAGATAACAGTCAGTGACTATGACATACAAAAAATGTCATCAGCAATTTTTTTTTTAATTCGGGATCAAAACGTTCTACGACTTTGTCCGACGATGCCTAACCTCCATTGTTGTCTGTCGTTGCAATTTTCATCGTTTAGTCCTCTATCGCTCATTCATCTTCTTATGCCCTCTATCCATGCTTTCTTGGGTCTTAATTTCTTTCTGTGCTCTCTAGGTATCCTTCTCATTGTTTACTTTGGTAGTCGGTATTCACCCATTCTTTGTACGTGTCCGTACCAGATTGTTGTTTGTCTTCAATGCAATCGATGATTGTCTTTTGTATGCCAATTTCTTCTTTGATCGTTTCATTTCGTATTCGCTGTAGCCTTGAAGTTCTAGCAGCTCGTGTCAAAGCATCCGTTTCTATAGCTTCTAACCTTCTTTTTACCTGTTCTTTTATTCTCCATGTTTCGGATCCGTATATCAACGTGCTTTTAATCATACTACCGTATATTCTTTTCTTCCTTCCTTTTCCAATTTCTGTGCTCCATAGAATCCCATTCAATTATCTAATGCATTCTGCCTACATAATGATCTAGCTAAAAGCATACAGAATATCGATAGATCGAAAACTAAAATGTTGATTTTTTTTGACATACATTGATTACTGACCGGGGAGTGTTGTTGTGTTTGGGAGGGGCCCAACTTTCTGTTGAAGATCGGAGGAATTTACCTCTGTCCGTTTTCATGACTGTTGTGATGAGGACGGGGAACCCACACCATCTGTTGTGTCAAGAAGTGATGCATCGGAACCCATTCGATAATTTTGCAGAGGGTCATGCTTCCTTAATTACCCCACTGCGCAATTCATTTTAGTTTATTGTTCTTATTTTGTTGACATCTTGTAGAATTTTGACGTGTTTCTTTACTTGCTGCTACTACTACTACTACTACTACTACTACTACTACTCCACAGCGCTACAGCTCATGAAGAGCCCTGGCCTCCAGAATGAAGTGCCTCCACTCCTCTCTGTCGTGTGCAACTCTTTACCACCTTCTGACCCCCAGTCTCCTCATATCCTCATATATTGTGCACCCATCTTTTCTTGACATCCCTCTTGCTATTCTTTCTCCTGGCCCTCCAATGAATACTTTTTCACTGCTCTTTCCTCTGTCATTCTTTGTACGTGACCTGCCCACCTAATTCTGCCTTGTTTTATTGCTGTGATGATGTCCCGTTCCTTGTATAGATCGTACAATTCGGCGTTTGTTCTCATACACCACATTCCAGTATCTAGTACACCTCCATATATTCTCCTTAGAATCTTTCTTTCCTATCTTCTGATTATATCTTCTTGGGCTAGGTCATGATCCAAGCTTCTGAAGCATATAATACTACTGGCCGCAATACAATTTTGTAAATCTGGATCTTGGAGGTTCCAAAAATGTATCTGGACTTTAGGATAGGCAGCAAAGAAAAGTAGCACTTATTTCCCATGGCCAGTTTGACATGAATTTCCATTGCCATCTGATTTTTTGACGTCAAGAGGGACCCAAGATATCTAAAACTATCCTCCCTCTCAAATTCGTTGCCATTGATTTTAATTTTTGGGACTATTTCTTCTCGGGCATTCTTCTTCATCAGCATACATTTTGCGTTTTGGCTGTTCACTTGCAACCCTAGGTTGGTCGAAGCATACTCCAGAGAGGTGTACGCCTCTTCCAGTGCCTGTTCGTTTCTTGTCACGAAAACAATATCGTTAGCACATGCAATGCATTGCGACTTCTATTATTAATTGTGCCACCACGGTACGTACAAGACAACGTACGTAGGTTGAACTTATTCACAACGTCATTGCTTGTATTAAAGACACACTGTAGTCCAGGTAATTCTACAAGGTGGTGGCCCTTCCCACACTTCTTTACGGGTCTGAGAATTGGACTTTAACGAAAGGCCAGGTTAGTCGTATCCGAGCGGCTGAAGTGAGATTTATCAGGTACATGGCTGGGTATACTCTCCATGATTATTGAAGAAACACAGATATATACGGCGGGAGCTGAATATTATAAGTATCCTCGAGAGGATTGTCCAGTGTCGGCTGAATTGGTAGGAACATCTTTACCGAGTGGATGACTGCCGCGTCCCCAAACAATTATACGAAACCTCGTATAAGCCGAAGGAGCGGACGGAGAGGTGTGGGACGTCCGAGGAAGGGCTGGCGTGACCAGCTGTAGACTTTTTGACTGTTTGAGACCGGAACAAACATACTTGGTTTAATCGTTGCTGCTGCTGCTGTGATGATGATTTTATGGACACACACACACACACACACACACACACACACACACACACACACACACACACACACACACACACACACACACACACACACACACACACACACACGCGCGCGCGCGCGCGCGCGCGCGCGCGCGCGGCACGTTTTATTGTTATTTTGAATGTTCATCTTCTTAATTCACAGCACTTAATGAATATTAATTATTAAACTTTCACTTGTGTTTACTTTCACAGTGTTAAACTTCATTTGTTTTAATACTTTTTTTTTAGTATAAAAAAACCGTTACAAGTTCCGGACATTCTGTATCACACCGCTGAAGAAGGCGCACATCACGCCGAAACGCGTACGGGGAAAAAACAAAGTAAGTTCAAAAGTGAAAGTTTAACAATTAATATTCACGTTTTATTGTTTATAAACATTGCATTTACTTCGTAGCACGGTTTTTGTTATAAAAATACGGTAATTACATAAAACAATGAAACATGTTGTTGAGAGTAAATTTAAAATAAACAAATCGTGTCAGAATTCATGTTTTAATCAGCGGGGTAACAATATCGGAAAACGATAAAGGTGTAATTAGTCAAGTCGGCTTCTTAAAGCTTGTTACAGCGGTATTGTGTTGGGATTTCTGTTTAATTTCTCCCGCCGAGTCACAAGGAGACAGTTTGGCCATTAACGCATCATCAATCATTCTTCATTACCCGCCGACTCTCGCGCGCAGATTACATTTTTATTGCGTTAGCACGGGATTCATTATGTTGTTTCTTGCCGCGCGATTTCTTCTCAAGGAAGACATTTTGTTTCGTTTTCTTCAGTGTTCACGCCCACTTTTGCAATGTGCTTTGGAAACACTTTCGTGCGCGCAGTCAATAAATATTTGTCAAATTGTTTCAATTTTAATTTGTAGTTTTATTGACGGGCTTAATAAGGTTGCAGATTATTTAAAGTAGGGATACATCGTATAGAAACTCTAAAGATTATGGAGATGTTCCAAGCCTCTGCTTGTACCATCCCCGGCTCTCCGTCGAGCTGATGGTCTATTATTCTGGACGCTGACCAGGCGCCTGACGATGTTGTGGTCAATACCCTTGGGTTTGAGACGTGCAACTCTAACCCTCCGCGGGTTCCGGAATATCCGCTACCCAGGATTTTACAGCATATAGTAGCATCCAACTCCACCGCAACATGGCGGACACAGAGTCGACGCCCCACAGGCGAAACCACAGACCAACGTCGAGTCCAACCCAATACATCGGGAATTTATCCGGGTCACTCCGGATCCACCCCCCGATGCCGGTCGGGACACAAACAGGGCGGGCCCTGCGTGCGGGGCTCCCCGATTCCCGAGGAGTTGATTTAACAAAGCCAGGGCAAGCCCTGACCCGCCTCCCATCGACAACGGGTCGGCCCCCCATTCTGGGCGACCTACCAGAGGCAGAAAAGCCACCATTTCGGGTCTGCACAGTCGGGGCTTTGGTCGGCCCGTAACTTAAGCGGTTTTCTAGGGACCACTGAGGACTAGGGACCACTCTTCTAGGACATTGAGGACCACTGACCACTGAGGTTTTCTAGGGACTAGGGACCTTACTCTGTAACCTCTTTTTCTCTTTCGGCCTTTATTAGGCTCTAGCCTTTCACGTAGTTGCCGGGCGACCTATGTGTTGGAGTCCATCTTGTTACATTTTCCCATCTGCTTCTCCCATCTATTTACTTGTTGGTGCTCCTATTTCTTGTTGCACTCATTCAACTATAAGTATCTGTTGCTCCTCCGTAATCATCCCTATCTTCGTTACCGTCCCGTTGAACACCACCAGATTTCTATTTATTTCCCTAATATCTAGCCTGATTTCTAAATCACTCAGCCCTCTTACCAATTCCACCCTTTCCTCTATATACTTCCAACGATCGTAAAGGACATGCTCAATAGTATCACTAAACTTCGTAAAGTCAAAGCGCGCCTTTCAACTACCATATCGGCTCTGCCTGTGGAAATGAGTACGTGGAAAAACATCCTGGGGGTAATTATGGGCAGCCGAAGCGTAGTGCTGGTTACGCTGCATTCCTTGTATTCCGAACGGCTCACGTAAGACAGTATACGTCCTAAACTCCTTCGGTGATCCATTCTTCTTCATCTTCTTTTCAAGGATTAGGTTATACAAACCTGATTTGGCACCCATCTCGTCCTCGGACGACCCACGTATCTTCTACCAATGGGTTTAAATTTATTCAAATCCTTATCCTTTTCCAGGGTCCTACTGCCAAAGTTTCCGTAGTAAATTATGGTACAAATAGCTGCTATGGGTACTACAATTAAATGTATAAAGTTTTACACGAACAGGTTGCTGACCTGTTGCACAACCCCCTACCAGGAGGACCAGAGACTCTTCTGTCAGGGTTCACCTTAGCCGAAAGGCCCCTGTTTTGGGGGGCAGGAGATTTGGCCTCATCCTTCTCTTTGTGAGATGGGATTTGGTGGCTTTGTGTCAGTTATTCTGGTTCTGAACATTTCTTATTATTTCCATTGCTCACCTGGCGACATCAGTAACTACTCTATGATCCTAAGCCACCTAAATTTAATAAATCAGAATGAAAAAAGGTAGATACCCTAGCCATTGAATACTGTAATACCGTCGGGGTCAGGAGAGAACAAGAGTCAGTGAAGAGAGACTAGACAGAAACAAAATTTCGACGAAACCGAAACATCGAAGCATGGTAATGTTTTTAGGCTTTAAAAATAAGATTTCTAGACTGTGGGGAATCGAAAGTGTGGGAAAAATTTAGTGTTAACATCATCTGGAGCGTTACATTTTTCGATGACGTTACACACTTTGCATCACACATTTTGTGGAATGACCCCCCAGCCTAAAAACATTATCATGTTAATATTAAAGGAAGGGATCTCACTCAAGACAAGTTGAAGCAAAGTGAGAATCCAGCTAGGGCACATCGGGATTGCCAAACCCGTATCCACAAGATGTGGACCCCTGATGTGAAAATGAACCAATATTATTATTATTTGTATCGGCCATCTAAGGTCCACATGCCAATTTCAATTTTTTCTTTTTTCTTCTTTTCTTTTTCTCCAATATTTTTTCATCTTTTCATTGTGTCTCTTCTTCCTGTCTGCAGTCCACTTAGAACCTGCGTTTTTATCTCTCCTACCCTGTACTCCTTCCATTTTTAACACTTTTACCCGAAAAACCTCTCTTTCAAAGCTTCTTCTGGCTGTATATTATTTTTTCTAAATCCTTTTGGACTTCTTTAATTCAACTTGATGTTAACTTCTTCCCCCACAGAAGATCTGCTTCGTTAACCTATTGTCGTCCATTCTATATAAGTGTCGAACAAATGATAATCTTCTTTTTCTCATTGTTTCTGTTATATTTTCTATACTCTGATATATTTCATCATAACTTCTTAATTTCCAACCTTCTGAAGTTTTTCGTGGGCCTAATACTTTCCTAATAATTCGTCTTTCTAGTATTTCTATTTTGTGTAAATTATAATTCAATGCTAGACATTCACTTGCGTATAGACATTCTGGGTTCACTACTGTACTGTAATGCGTTATTTTCGCATTTTTAGACATGCACTTTTTCTTGTAAATATCTTTAATCACACCATATGGTCTTTCTATTTTAAGAAGCCTTTCTTCTATAGCAGAGTTTTCTAAACCATTCTCTTGAATTATTTCCCCAAATACTTAAATTTTCTAACCCTCTCTATTCGACCAGTATCTGTTAGCAGGTATTATTATTATTATTATTATTATATCCCCTGTTCCCATAATTATTGTTTACAACACAGACGGTGTAGCTGTAGAAAGGATTTAGTATCTAATCTGGGCGTTCTTATGACAC
The DNA here is from genome assembly GCA_034769895.1 of Magicicada septendecula. NCBI lineage: Eukaryota > Metazoa > Arthropoda > Insecta > Hemiptera > Cicadidae > Magicicada > Magicicada septendecula. The sequence continues at coordinate 459,853,155 of CM068370.1, read as the reverse complement.
AAAGCTTCGCTTCCCTCAGCACGTTGAAAGTGTTGTCTCTAAAGCATCTAGAACTTTAGGCCTTATCAAATGGATTGGGAGACACTATAAGAGTACGGATTGCTGTATGACTCTTTATAAATCTTTGGTCCGAAGCCATTTAGAATATGGTTCAGTCACATGGAACAGGAACCGTAAGTACACAGCTAACTCCATTGAGGGAGTTCTGAGAAGCTTCTTTCACTGGATGACCAACAGAGTCAACTTACTGGGTCGTGTTGTGGAGGTCACGAGAGCTCTTGATCTTCCTTCACTCTTGACTAGAAAAACTCGTACAAACTTGCTCTTTTTTTAATCGAGTTCTTCTTGGACTTAGTGGACTGCCCATGAACACTGGTTTGAAGGTACACATTTCTTGTAAGTTCAAAGTTTATTAGTGTAGGATACATGCAGGATCATGTAGTTCAATTGTGAGATGCATTAAAGTTGCCAACCTCTATACTGACGTCTTCGACTTTTTTAGTGACAAAAAGTAGTTTCAACGGACAGTGAAGGATGGAATTATATGACTGCATGTGTTTGATCTGCCACATTAAAATTTTGTGGCGTGACTTGTTGTTAGAAACGTAGTCTTTAGAATTTACTGTATCTTGTCACAGACGTCTTGTTACTTGAAGAAATAAATCCCTCAGATTTGTCTTCTTCAAGTCTGATACAATATGGTTCTAGAAACCGTTCTACCTTACTTGGGATCTGTTCATCTACTGAATGTCCTTCTGTCCCAGTGGGTGGATCTGCTGGGTATAAGTGTGTGGGAGCCCTACAAAAAAAAAATTTGCAGGCATTGCACAAATGCAATGCACAGAGAAGGGCATTGAAAATGCTTCAATAAATCTAAAATATATATATATTTATGTTCATTCACCAATCAATGAATTCATTCTTCTTTTACCAATGTACAGATTATAAGTTAAATGTAGTCGCATTCATAAGCGAAGTTTTGTATGTGTACTACGTTATTGACAACAAAGATGTAGTTTCTATGGAAACTCACAGGTTCCCATTTTCGATAACGCACCAGCGATCGGCCGCAAATGTGCGACACGTCTTTATAAACATTTTCAATGTTAAAATAGGTTATTATGAACCTTCGTTTTGGATTTTTTATCACCTTGAAATTACGTTAAAAATTGAACAAAAATTATTGCTAAAAATTGTAGCACGGATACGGTTTTTGAATTTTAAATTAATTTATGCAGATTTTATTTGCACTTTTGTAAAGGGTCTTAAACTGAACTTATTAAATGTGTGGATATCCTCTTCTACCCATAATATTCCATAATTTTTGACGATCTACATTATAGAATGCTTTTTCCAGACCAACAAAAGCGATATGTATTTCCTTGTTATATTTCCGATTTTCTCTATTACCTGTCATAATACAAACACTGCATCGACAGTTGATCTACTCTTTCTAAAATATTTGTGGTCTTCGTGAGGTAATGCATCCGTAATAACTGTTAATCACTTATTGAGAATTCTTGTATATATTTGGAAATAGCATCCATTCCTCCTAAATGTCCAAGGTTACCAAAATGCAAAAAATGTTCTTGAAAATTTGTAAGTTCATAGTAAAAAAGCAAACGACAACATAATTTTATAATGCTTCCTCCTGCAATATGTGGGAGGGAACTCCTTGCTTTGGGTGACTAATGAGCGAAACGAACCGTCAGACGAAGGCAGATGGGACTATCGAGGCGCGATGATTTTGTTCTTGTTTGGAAAGCGTATGTATTGTTGCTAGAATTGTGGACTATTGTGAAAGACCTTCGAAGTGAACAGAGAATTAATTGAGCGAATGCGTGTGACCTATAATTTTGTTAAGCAATGCTAAAATACCGAGACTGGCCGCGTGTCACTCCTGGTTACATTACCGAACTGCAACGCGCTCCCCTCTGTAAGAGTGTCAATGAGATTTGCTAATGACACGGAACCCGTTGTGTGTGCGGGCTGAAAATCAATAACGAACGCCTTGATGGAGTACTGTGGCAGATCAACAGTCTTTTTCTATTTCGTTATAGAAATGTAATGAAAAGTATTTATTTTTATTTTTTGTATTTCATCTTTTTGTTGTTACTTTGTGACTTTCGGTAGGATAAATGCCATTTAAGGACGTCACCAGCATCATGAAGAGTAATACTAGTAGTAAGAGTGCTTCCTCCGAGCCTCTGGTCTTGCTCTGGGTTTCATTCGGAGACCCACCTCCTATGTCCTTTGGTCCGTAATGCCGTTAAGAAACCTTTATCTCCTGCTCCTAGAACCGTTTCCCACTTTTAACCTGGCCGGGCCCTTATCGAAAAGGAAACAAGAATTCATAGTAAACCTGAACTATGAAAACAATAAAGGACTTCCTAGTATAGGAGCAAGTGTCACGTATGCGGTATCTTGGCTGCGACATCACTTGTGACGTGGGTTACGATGGTGACCACAAGTTGGTTAAGTTTCAGTCAATATGTGGCAAAAGACTCGTCGAGTGCTGTCGAGAAAAACAAGGGAAGAAACTCGACTAAAATTGTATATGGTAATGGTTGTGCCAGTGTTATTGTGTGGTCCTGAAACTTGTGTTCCGGCGAAAAACATTTGAGTAGGATACAGCCAGAGGAGATGAAATTCTTGTATCTGTTAAAGATTTGCACAGGAAGGGGTGGACTCTACAATGAAGTCATCCGTAAAGAGATCAACATTTTTAAAATCCAAAATCGTACTGCAGAGAACAAAGGCAGATGGATTGCTCATCTGAATAGGATGCCAGGTGGCAGGTGGCCCAAGGAAGTTTGGCAATACAAGACTGTTGGACAGCGAAGTATAGGAAGACCTAGGAAGCGTCGGTGAAGTGTCTACTATATACAGTAGCGTGCAAGTTAATCCGAACACAGGGACATATCTGTTTAACGCAGGGAAATTTCAGTTTATTTGTTCACCGTGGTAACACTGTTTAACCAAAACATTCTCTTAGTTGTCTTCATATTGTTTAGTAGTTTGAGGTTATGTTCTTGGAGTTTTGTATTTATTGTGTTGTGAATAAAATACATTGAGTAAGTTTTGTTATGGCTTCTTCTGAAATTAGAATTTTAAAGTTTCTATACTTTGTGTAGTGTAGTGTAGTGTAGTGCATTTGTAGTAATGGATATAACTCCGAGAAAACGCTCCAAGATTGTTGCTCTTTCTGAGCACACCAATATGACACAGCGTAAAATTGAGTGTGATGTAGACCTAAGGAACTGTGAATGCTCTTGTAAAGCAGTTCAAAGAAACTGGTTCGGTTTCACCACGAAAAAAGGGAAGTTGTGGCCGAAAAAAAGAAAACTACTTCATCACAAGATCGGATGTTGGTGAGAAAAAGTAAAATTAACCTTACACTTTCTGCTGTGGATTTGAACCGAGAGTTAGCAGCTAGTGGAACAAATGTTCATGTGACAACAGTTCGACGCAGACTACTTGCAGCTGGACGAAAAGCTCGCCGACCAATTAAAAAACAGCATTTAACCACCGCAATGTGCAAAAAAAGGCTAGCGTGGGCCAAAGCACATGCAAACTGGACAATAGAAGACTGGAAAAATTAATGTTTTCCGATGAGACACATTTTTTGTTCAGGGACAAAAAGTGCTTTACGTTAGAAGAGCAGCTAATGAAAAAACGTCACCAGCGCACCTCCAGCAATCTGTTAAGCACCATGAAAAAAAAATGTTTTGGGGTAACTTTACTTCTAAAGGCCCTGGATCATTGGTTCCAGTGAATGGTATGCTAAGAAGTGATGAATATATCAACATTCTGCAAACAAGAGTCATAACACAACTTTAGGACCTGTTCCCAGAAGACAACGGAGTGTTGCAGCAAGATTTAGCACCATGCCGTACTGCCAAAAAAGTAAAAGCTTCTTTTCAACAACACAAAATTTCTGTTTTAAATTGGCCTGGCGAATTCCCCGGATTTGAATCCAATAGAAATCTTGTGGGCTATCGCAAAGCGGAGAGTGGAAAAAATGAACTGTACCACAAAAAATGCACTGTTTGAAGCTGTCATAAAGGTATGGATCCAAGATGAAGAAATAAAAAAAATCTGCAACACACTTGTCGAATCGATGCCGAAACGTGTCTCTGACCTCATTAAGAACAAAGGAGGACATATCAGCTACTAGTTATTTTTCTAAATGTACTTGTGTGGTTTTGTTTGTGAATAAAGTAGCTTTTTATGGAAAAACATCCGTGTTCGGATTAATTTGCATGCTACTGTATTCCTCTGGGACCGGAATAGGTGATTCGCCTTGTCGCTGATAGAAGAAGAATAAGATATCTTTTTAGTATTCTTCACATACTGGGTTAGGTCTCCAGCCTGTTCCAACTTCAGTGAACCTTCCACCGCTTTCTTGGTCCTCCGAAAAGTCGTCTTCCTTGTACGGTGGAGGTATAGGTCGCCTAGGAGGTATATGGCTCGTATAGGTCGCCTATATGTTTCCTCCAGCGTTCTTTGTGAGTTCTTATTTCCTCCAGTATACTTTATACTCTCAACTCGTCCCTTATACCACGCTTATCAATCGATGTTTCAACAATCGTCCTCATTTGGAAACTTTATTTCGGCGATTGCAATTGTTGTGCTGCTGATTATTTGGAGTATCTGATAGTGCCTACGTCTCGGTCTCCCATACACCAGTCTCGGAGCTGTCAGTGTCTTATCGAATCTTATCTCGGTAGCCCTATTTGTTTGATGCTAAAAGTCGTACACAAATTGTACCATAAATCAACTAACTGTTTTTTAATCTTATGCATTACGTTTCTATCGCTACCAAAACGTATCTCGCTAACTGAGACATTAAAGTCGCAGAGTTGTTAAATTATTATCAACAGTCTTTTTCTTCATCTACGTTTTTGAAGTCTTCTTCCGGTACGGACCTCGTCAAAAATGACAATTTTTCTTCATTTGTTAACGTCAGAATTCAGGAATTTGGCGTTTTCAACGAGTTTTCACCATCCGGTTTTCTCACTGCATAATATTGTTTAGCCCAGTGGCAGCCTGCGACACCTTTTCATGCGGCCCGAGATTTCATCTTGGAAAACCAATTTAATAATTACTCTGTTTACTTATCGAAAATTACTTTACGTTAACTACTTTAAATAATTTCTTTAAGATTACTTTAAACGTTTTCAAACGTTCTTTGGAAAAAAAGAATTGGCTGATTTCTCAAGCTGTCGGTAAATATCAGAAGAGTGACTTTCGGAACCATGCATGACTTCCATGTTCGAAGATCTATATTTAAAATCATTTACTTGAATTCGATTCGATAATTTCTAAAAAAAAAATATTTCCCACCCTCAAACTATTTTCACTATTTATGGATATTTTTAATATTTTTATTTTCGAGTCACTTTATAAACATTAGGTACTTTATTCTTATAAAGAATCTGAACTACGCAGATAATCATCCCTCCTCCTCAACCCATCCCCACTGTCAAGAATAAGAGTTTTATCATATGGTATTGCTACGGTACCTTATCCTTCAAAATTAAATACTCGTACCTTACTTTATATCAGCAAAGTAATTTTCAAAAAATCACCCCTTCTCCTTCAACTACCCTCTCCATTTACAGATATTATAACGTCTCTCCTGTTAAGACATTATAACATAGGGAACCAGTTTAATTGTTTGCTGTTAATTAAACTAGCTGCCGTAGTTAGTAAAAATTACTTACCAACAAATTATGACAATGTATATATCAGAAATTTGTCCAAGGTTACATAAATTTATTCACTCTCTGGATATTAGCGAAAACATCTCTTTATTATTGTATTTTAACTATGAATATAAACATAATAGCTTTAATGGTCATCTTTTTGTTTTTTACTTTACTTTACCTTTAAAAGAAAATTATTATAGATTCTGCATTAAATATTCTTTAAATGTTTACTCTTAGTATCTCAAAATCATACAGCTGTGTATTACTTTGTTTACCACGGATCCGGGTTCTAACTTTGTAATATTCTAACATACTTTAACATCATCCAAACTATTTGAAGAATAGTCTGATGTAAATTCAGATTAACTTTACCTTTAAACATCATCAGGTTATTACTATAGCATTACAGAAATTACAAACATTAATATGCTAATATTTATGTGATCTAAAAAGAATCTTTACAAGAAATTTTACTGTTCTTTTTGCTGCGGTTGTTAAACACAATGTATGCACAGAAGTTATGGTTTAGTGTCACCTGAATATAACGTGAGTCTGAGGCTGGGGGTCGAGATGATCCTCTTCAGTAGGTCTTCTTGGGTGTATTCGTTGTCCATCTGGATCCTCCATTTAGTTGGTTGTTTCTGTATTGTGGTCTAGGTCATGGCGCTGGAATTCTGCTACTTGGAGTTCGTACAGTTGTTGTAGTAACTTCTCTCCTGGCGTTGGTGTTCACTTTTCACATTTAATTCCTTTTTATTTTAACAGGACTGATGTTACCTTTTACATGGTAAGGAACATATCTTACCACTTATTTTTTTATAAAGAGATGTGTCGGCTAAGTTTTTTATTTACTAAGAATATTTTCTCAACGTCTGAACTACATTACTAGTTTTTAATCTTCGTTTCGCTTACGCTACATTGGATTAATTAAGTGAGAAGCACTAACTTCTTGTTATATCGTTTTTTAGCGACATAACGCAAGTTTGACTTCATGACACATTTGATTTCGAGCTGCTTACATGTCAGAGATTCTCCGGCGACTGGCGTTAGTTTAGCGGGAGGGAGTATGGAAGCTGGCGCGGTTTACGCGCTGAGAGAAAAGTAGTTCGTTCCTTTACTATTATTAATTGTCCATTAATTAACTACGATAAATTATTCTACCTTTTCTTAGTTAGGAGTTAGATATTTCCTTTATTATTATTACGTCTATTATTTAAACAAAATGATTCTTAGTTTTCGCTTAATAACATTGTACTTTGCATGTTCGTATTAGACTTTTTGCAAGTTGATACAGGTGTCTAGGTACAAAGGGGGTGGACTATACTCTCACTTGTTATAAGAACAAAAAAATTAATTTGTGCTATTTAAATAATCTTTAAATCGTCACAATATCTCATTTATCATTTTACAGTGATTTGAGGGCACTTAGTTATCAAAATTAAGTACTTTACTTTTGTTAAAACACAAAACAATGGAGGTAAACTATCCCTCGCCGTTAACCTTAACAACACAATTTTTGATATTTACACTTTTGTTGAGTAATAGTTTCATTATATGTAATTACTAAGGTATCTTATCCTTCAAAATGAAGTACTTTCTTCGACATAAAAAAGGTAGTTTTCGAAAAATTACCCCCCCTTTCGTCTTACCTTTTTATTTATTGATATTTCATCTACCTCTCTACAATGTGTTATTATTACCTTCTTTTCAGGATATTTTGTTTATCAAAATTAAGTACTTTACTATTGTTTAAACGTAAAACGTTGCAGGTAAACTACACATCCCCCTAAACCAAACTTCACCAAAATCAATAGGCCTTGAATCCTCTACAACTCAGGCACGTATGCTAAAAATTATTTCAATCTGTTTGAATTTACGGCAGTTATCGTTTGCCATAGAAAAATTCTACATACACACAGACTTCTCGGAAAATTACTTTTCTTCATGTTTTGAGGGCAGTACAATCAAAATCAGCCCTCACCTCGAACACAATTTTTTTCGCGATCACCATACTTCCATTTCCTTAAGGAACATGGAAGTAAAAATGGTGAAATTCGATGATGACAAACGATTTTTTCGGAATTCTGTAGAAATAGTCATGATATAGATGAGTGTAACTGTTTAAAATAAGATTCAAAGAATTTTTACTGAAGAACAACCGACATTCAACTAGAATTGTGTGATTTACAAGCTGATCCCTTCCTGCAGACCAGACAAGAATAGGGGGCGGATTTCTTTTTGCTGTTACCTCTTGAACGATTCTAAAATCCGCGAAGTTTTGGACAGAAAATGACGTCGATGGTGGGAAGTACATGCTTCTATGAAACCGTGTTTTCTAACAATGAAGTGTGACGATTTAAATGGTAAATAAAAAAAATTAATAATAAAAAAAAAAAAAAAAACGAAAGTAAGTAAGTACTTTAAATCGCTAAATCGCACGATTAAACCAAATACCCCTGAACTAACTCATAATAGTAAGGAGAATTAAATTAAGAAAATCTAACTAAATAAGTAATTAAAAAATCGGAATGTAAAAGTTAAGAATAATACAGTTAACCCTTTAGTAATTTATCATGCGTTGACCTGCCTATTCCGGACACAACGTGCATACCGAACCGGCAGTAAATTAGAAATATCTGTAAATCATAATGTAAATAATTAATAATTTGAAGTCATAAGTAGTAGTTATAATAATCCCTGTAAACTAGATAAGTCTAGATAATTTATTTTGTCTTACTATAAGAATGTATTATAAAAAAAGAGTTGGAACTATATTATGGCGGAGTACTCACTCCGCGTCGTTGCAATCTACCTGTTGTAACAATGCAAGAGTAACGATGCGGAGTTCAGACTGTAAACACCTCCAAGCGAGGGCTCTTCAGAAAATGTTTGTTTTTTAAATTTTTAATTGAGTGTTAGCTTCCACTAAAAGCGTGGAGAGCTAGTTATATATAAGATGTAGTGAGGAATTTGTTAAAGAAATGTGGTAATGTGAAAAAAAAAGAACTCGTATATAAGGTGATGTCTCAAGTTAATTAAAAAACGAACTCTCGAATATTGTTCGAGTGATGTAGTTCAGATAGTAATGTAAAAGAAAAAGATGCAAACTCCAGTACTACGCTGCCAGTAAACATGTGACGTGCACAACTGCAGATACGGACGACTACCACCTAAACAACAGTTACCAGAACCGCCGAGGATTAGCCCGACGTCACGCAGCATAACATCCATCTCCTCAATACACCTAGAGGACTTTCACCGGAAACACGACCCAGATGACTACCCCGACTACCAGAGTATCGAGGATTCACGCTCCAGGACACGGACAGCAAAAGCGTATTTAAGAGGTGACTCGGTGGCTTGTCTACCGAGAATTATGTACATTTAAAATATAAGTTTTCATACATGCCAGAGACCTTTTAAAAGACAATAATCATCTCTAAGCATTAAGTTTTAAAAGAAATGTAACCAGTAATTTCTAAAATCATACGTTGTAACATTAATCTTGAGATATAAGTTTTAATCCCTTAACTAAATAATACCATTCTTCAAATGGTGTTCACGTAACAATGCAACCTTCTTGATAAGTAAAGTAAATTTCAGACGTCTTTACTAGATTTAAAGAGACTCGGATCCGAGGTAAAATACATGATCAGTTTGATCCTTGTTTGACAGAAAACCCCTTTTTAACTATTTCCGTATAAACAAATTTTTATGTAATGGGATCTATATATATCATTTGTTAATAAAGAGATGTCATCTTATTACATATTGAAGTGAGTGCATAAATCAGTGAATATACCTTCCCTTGTGTCCTATAATTATAGTTATTATTATTGTTCTAAGTGTTGTGTTGATTTTCAGTTTGTTACAACGTAGGCAGCCTGTATAATTGGCTAGCGTCAATTATCACGGGTTCCCTGAATTTATAACGTTGCCCGGAACGTTAGAGAAGTTAATCAAGAACCACATCAGAAGTCGCCTTACAAACTCTTCGCTGTTTCACCTATTCAGATTAGCAACAACTCAGCTCGATGTGGACATTACTGCTTAAGCGGTTGCAGTAGGTCTGCCTCAGTGTTCACAATGAAGATTTTAAGTAAATATATAGTGTTTAATGTCTTTCTCGTATATGGGCTATTTGTTTTTCAACCTCCGATAGACCAATAAACAGACACATGAATGACATCAATAATTTTATTATATACAAAAGTTTCACATATATGTAAACTACTTTTCTACGTAGTCACCACCATTGTTGAGGCACTTATCGTAGCGAGGCACCAACTTTTCTATGCCCATGTTGTAGAATGTTCGCACCTGACTAGTCAGCCAGTCTGCCGCACTGGACTTTAACTCATCATTAGAGTCAAACCGCTGCCCACCTAACCACTTTTTCAAATCAGTGAACAAATGGTAGTCACTTGGTGCCAAGTTTGGGAAAAAGGTGGGTGATCAAGTCTTGTGGACATCTGTGAGTTGTTTGGGAACCCACCGAGTTTCCTATACCCAAGCTTCTGAGTAAGAATATCATAAAGAGCAGACCTAGAAATTTCAGGAAAGTCAGCAGAAAGTTCAGTAATTGTGAAACGACGGCGCTCTCGAACCATCCTGTCTACCCCTTCAACATCATCAATAACCACGGGCTGTCGTCCTTGCCCTCTTTCATCATGAACATCAATTCGCCCTTCTTTAAATTTTCGACACCATTCCCGAACTGAACCATCACTCATCACATTTTCTCCATACACATTACACAACCTTCGATGAATTTCTGAAGCACTATGACCTTCAGCTTGAAGAAATTTAAGAGCAGATCGAATCTCTCACTTGGAGGCAATTTCAATTGTAGTTGCCATAATTAAACTGTCGTCACCACAGTGATAGACAAAATAACTATAAAACCAGCGGTTATAGGTTAGAACAAAGCCTCAAAAACATTAATCAACAATTAGATTGTTGCTATGACAACAGAACCAGGTTTGCCAACTCGCCAGAGGTTGAAAAAAATAGCCCTATATATACTGATATCTATATCAGTATGCTTCTCATATATATGACGTAATAAGCATTATACGCTTAAATATACGTGGTATTTTAAATATGCAAATTACCTCTTTTACTTCCATATTCCTTAAGGAATGGAAGTATGGTGATGGCAAAAAAAATCGTGTTCGAGATTATTGCAGATTCTGATTATACTACACTCAAAACATGAAAAAAAGTCGTTTTCCGAAAAGTGTCTGTGTGTGTGTCTGTCTGTGTGTCTGTGTGTAGATTTTTTTTCTATGGCAAACGATAACTCCCGCAAATTCAAACAGAATCAAATAATTTTTTGCATACAGCCCTGATTTGTAGAGTACTCACGACCTATTGTTTTTGGTGAATATCGGTTGAGGGAAAGGGGTAGTTTACCAGCAACGTTTTTTTTTTATCAAGGGAAATTTTTTTTTGGCAAACGATAACAGCCGCAAATTCAAACAGAATGAAATAATGTTTCGTATACAGCCCTGAATTGTAGAGTTCTCAAGACCTATTGTTTTTGGTGAAGATCGGTTAAGGGAAAGGGGTAGTTTACCTGCAACGTTTTTTTAACAAGGGTATTTTCTATGGCAAACGATAGCCGCAAATTCAAACAGAATCAAATAACGTTTTGCATACAACCCTGATTTGTAGAGTACTCAAGACCTATTGTTTTTGGTGAAGATCGGTTAAGGGGAAGGGGTAGTTTACCTGCAACGTTTTTTATCAAGCGTATTTTCTATGGCAAACGATAACTGCCGCAAATTAAAACAGAATCAAATAATTTTTTGCATACGTCCCTGAATTGTAGAGGTCTCAATGACTTTCGATTTTGGTGAAGATCGGTTAAGGGGAAGGGGTAGTTTACCTGCAACCTTTTACGTTTTAACAAGAGTAAAGTACTTGAAAATTTATTTAAACTTTTTGAAACAATGGTAATTGTTAAAAATAAAATAATTTTGTTGCCAGGCAATAAAATTATAATTTTTTCATTTTAATGTAATATAATATTTTTCATTTAATACAGCAATAAAAAGGCAGGTAAGACACACACACACACACACACACACACACACACACACACACACACACACACACACACACACACACACACACACACACACACACACACACACACACACACACACACACACACACACACACACACACACACACACAATTCACGTTATTTCTGGCCTCACTCATGTTTATTTTCTTACATTTGCACGCTTTTTAAATGGAAAGTGCCGAAACCCACACCAACATAACGCGTGCAAGCCGAAAAACTGGACATCAATTTGCTTACTGGCGAAGCTAGTAGTTAATGAATGGGTAGGCAAAAATCTTATCTTAAATTTTTTTTAAGGAATCACTAAAAGGACGGTGGTTCAAATCGGACGCTGAGGTAGAGTTTGCTGTAACCGAATGGTTCCACAAACAGCCGTAAGAATTTTACTAGCAGGGAATCTACAGGTTAGCGCAACAGTGGAACTCATGTCTTAATGTTATTGGAGACTTCTTTTAAAATCGTTGAATAAAAAATGCTTTACAGCTCTATACGTGTTTCTATTGAACAATCCTTGTATTAGTCATACACAATAATACAACTGATTGAACTTCAAATTTTTAAACTTGATTAGTTTCTATATATATGTTTAATGTTACAAATAATTCAAATAACAATCTTGATCATCTGTTAGTTCAGCGGAATAACAGTGACACTTTCAATAACCGCATAAAATAAACACTTAGAAACAACACAGGCCCTTTAACTTAACTGTTTGGACCACAGAAGTGAGGCACGCCTCAACGCTCTATGTGTACAGCGCGGGACAATCCCCCCTCCCTACACTTCCCTATCACACCACTACATTGCTTACATACGATGTATACAAAAAACGCTGAGGCAAGTTCAGGTTGCCTCATTCGCTTTAAACGAACTGTGCCGAATCTCACCTGTCACCATCTAGCGGTCGCTCAATAAAGCACGTTTCGGTTTAATAAATTTGACAGTCGCAGTAACAATGTATAATCTTTACGTTATGTAGTTCATACGTATTTATAATTTTTATTCTACAGAATTTTTTAGGGTAGGCATTGCCTCAATTGCCTCCATGTAACTTCGCCACTGATATATATATGTACAACGTTATCGGCAACAAAGAAGTAGTTTTTGTTAAAATTCCTTCCCGGGATATTTGGCCGTAATCCAATGTTTTCTACAAAACCAGACATTTCGGCAATGCCATCGACTTCCATCATCAGTGAAAATCGAGTGCGATAACGTGAGGTGGTATACGTTAGTGACCACAGTACTGTGGTTAAGGCTGAAGCAGTAAGTAGAAAGAAGTAGTTTCTATGGTAATATTTCATTTCGAAAATGATTTTAAATATAAATCTTAGAATATGGAAGTCATGTATGGTTCTCCATACCGATATTTTACTTATTTATAATTTTTTAAATTATAATAACAAAACTTTTTGTATAAGAATATACTTCTTATTATTTTGTGAATTACAATGTTTCAATAGTATTCAACTGTCATCATCGGATATAAAAATTAATAAATTAAAAAAATTTAAATCAATGGTTCAAAACAGCCGTTTTATTATTGGAAGAATTATTTAGCATTTTTGATTAATTTTGTTTATTATGTTATCAATAATTTTAGGGTTATATCATTTTTTTGTAGCAATATCGTGGATAATTTTCTTTTCTTTTTGTATTTCAAATTTATTAAAGGAATATTATTCATTCTATACATCATAGAATTATATGCAGCATGTTTGTATTGTGGAGGATGCATTGAATTTTTTTGGAATTATTAATGACGTTTGAGTTGGTTTTCTGAATATGTTGTATTCAAATTTATTATGGTTATTTATAATAGTAATATCTAAAAAATTAAATTTTTCATTAGTTTCATGTTCTATAGTAAAATTTAATATTTTTGTGGAGATTATTAATTAAATTAAAATTTGATTAACGTTATTACCATTATTTTGAGGTATGTAGTGTGTCATCTACATACCTGTAATAATGACCTAGAGGGTCTAGATTTTTAATAATATCATGTACTTTTATATCTAAATGTTGTAAAAATATTTCTGATATGATTGGGGAAGTAGGAGCTCCCATTGCTAGTCCATCTATTTGTTGATAAATATTATTGTTATATATAAAATAATTTTGGTTTAAAATAATATTTAAAATGTTGGTTATTTATTTAATATATTGAGAATTATTATTATTGTTTTTGAGATTATTACTAATAATTTCAATTGTTTCTTTAATTGGAATATTTGTGTGCATGTGTGATACATCAAAATAAAATAATATTGTATTTTTATTAATTTTAATTTTATCGAGAATTTGAGAAAGATGATGTCTGTTTTTTAAATTGTATGTACGAGTATATTGTAATTTTAGTCGCTCTTTTAAAAGTTTTGATAATAATTATTTTATTTATTTTAAAAAATTAAATAATTCATTTAATTATTGAATTATATTGAATTTAATTTTTTAATAATTTAAATCATTTAATTATTAATCATTTAATATAATAATCATATAATTTTTAATCATTTAATTATTTAACAATTTATTGAATTATAAATAATTCAATAATTATTTAATTAATGCATATGCAAATTATCTCTTTTTACTTATTTATAATTAAATATTGTCTTTTCTCTTCTTTTACGTTACTTGTCGAAAATTGATCGTTATGATGCGGCCCGCCGCCGGTAAGTTTCTGAGTTTAATTGCGGCCCTCAGGCGCTTTTAAGTTTAAGAAACACTACTGATTTAGCCTGTCGTTCTCAAGTCTTGAATCGTTTTGCACGTCGACCAGTCAACCTTTTTGTGCCCTTTTCAAATTCGTCTTTTTATTGGTTTCCAGTCTGGTATTCTCTCAGATCATCTATTCTCCTATGTGACGAAGTCCAATCTGTTGTTTGTCTTTTTTATAGCAGATCACCATTAATGAGTGAAAATTAAAAAGAAAAATGGTATATTGAATATTTTCATCTAGATTTATTGATGTGTAGATAGTTTACTCTATCTGCCTATTAAATTAATGTTTGATTGTCAATATGACTGTAAAACTCGTGGATACAGTCAACAGAGAATAATGCGACTTTATGTTCAGATATGTCTGTGGTCCCATCGCTCATTTCCAACCTACACTGGTTGTTTAGAAAACTTTCAACTCCGCCTGCGACATCTATTGAGCGGTTTGAGTAGGTTTATCAAGGTCGTCGCTTGTCCCAAGCACGGATAAATAAAGAGGGCTAGTGATGAGGGTATCAAGGGTATAATACTGGTTCAAGTAGGCTATTATATCGGATATTGTTCAAGTACTACTCAACATATTGCTTCGGATTAAAATAGAGGAACGCCATAGAATAAATAAGTTTTTTACATACTGGGATATCTTCTAAATTAAGAGAAAAAGAAAAGGAAGAGGAAGAGAAGAAGAAGAAGGAGGAGGAGGAGGAGAAGGAGGAGGAGGAGGAGGAGGAGGAGGAGGAGGAGGAGGAGGAGAAGAAGAAGAAGAAGAAGAAGAAGAAGAAGAAGAAGAAGAAGAAGAAGAAGAAGAAGAAGAAGAAGGTGATGATGATGATGATGAAGTAGAAGAGGAAGGTGATGGTAGAGCGGTGGAGGGGGAGGAGGAGGAAAAGAAGAAGAAGAAGAAGATGCAAAAACTTTTGATTAACAGATTATTCCACTTTAAGCTACACACTAAGGGCTCTGTCTTTTTGCAGACAAAAAAACGCGTGCGCTTTTCCAAGGAGGCGAAAATCGATCAATCAATTCCCTCAGTATTGGAGCCACACCTTAATTCTCACTCACCATCATGTTCCTGGAGTGACGCCGGTAATAAACACTACTTCACAGATAGTGGTATCAAACATAACTGTTCTTCAGACGGTATAGAAAAGTTCTGTATTCGCGCCACAATGAGTTTAGGGATTGTACATCCCTTTCGGTACATCTAAGGTCCTTCTATGCACCTGCGGCAAATACATTCACGACGTTTCATCTTTCCAAGAAAGCAAAGCATTAAGCTTCCGGAGTCAGAGACTGTTTGAGCTTCCCACGGACCTCTCCAAAGCACGGACACCTAACCAACACATGTTCTACGACATTCAGGCCTCCTAGGAATCTTTAGGTATCCCAGCTTGTCTGTCATCGTTCCATGCGTTTAGTGTCCTCCTCTCGTCATGGACCTTCGTGTTCAATACTTTCCCGCCCTACCAAGCAGATGCATCTTTATTCTCTTCGTGACCAGGATGTCTTTTTCTGTTTCATTTGAGATAGTGCGTGTGTGTGTATTTGTGTGTAAATGTAGTGTGTAGCCATATAGGTAATGGAAGTGCCATAAAGTTTATACATGAGGGCGGCCAAGACAGGACGAGTAACGCAAGTCGCCAAAGCTGGAGGGAGGCGACAGAGAGGCGTCAAGCTAGGCGGGGGACACAAAGAAGAGGGCTAAAGACTAGGTAAGTAGTTAGGGAAAATGTAAATTGTTATGTGACCAGGTTATAGTGTTTCTATTTCTATGACGCTGACGGCGAGGAGTTCTGGGAGGAGGTCCATCGGCTATGGTAAGGAGGCGGTTTATGCCGAAGGAAGGTCTGCGGGTGTTGCGGGTAGTTCTGTTGATGGAAGTGGCTATGGATGTTAGGGAAATGCGTTGTTTTGCAGTTTGTAAGTATTTCCAGTTGATTTTATATAGGAAGGAGTCGAAGTTTGGAAAGAGTTTGTTGAGTGCATATAGAGCGCTATTGGAGGTTTTGGTAACGGGAGGTTGCGGTAGATAAGTCGAAGGGCTCGCCGTTCGGTGATTCGGTAGGGTTGGAGGCGGGCGGGGTCAATAAACCAGGATGTCCATAAATAGCATTCCTTATATATACTGTATCTCCAGTGATAGTCCGATGTGTGAGTGTATGGGTTTTTGGCGCACGCACTCGCCCCCTCACACACACACACACACACACACTCTCTCTCTCTCTCTCTCTCTCTCTCTCTCTCTCTCTCTCTCTCTCTCTCTCTCTCTCTCTCTCTCTCTCTCTCTCTCTTATATATAAACAGGAATTATTTTAACTGTGATGTTTTAGGTCAAGCTAGTTAAGAAGCACTTTGCGGGAATAAGTTATCGCTGTAGAGTGTTGTGTACACATTTATTATAAAATGTCAGCGGTGAAATGGTAAGTTCAGTTTACTTACATAGGTGGAGAGTCGGCTGCAAGACATTCCACTATAATGACATTTTGCATCCCCTTCAATCTCTAGGGGAAACGTGCCTCTAAATGTCAGACTTGTGTTAATACGTAGAAAAAACCAATATGTTTTCCGCCCTTTTATATCGCAATCAAAACTGCGCCGCGCTGTTACGAAACACACTGGTAATGTTGGTTCTCACCGGCGTCCGTCAATTCTGTGTTAACCTTTGTGTCGCGGATTTGTAGCCGACGTACGTTTGTGAAGGTTTAATTTAATAATTATTATTGACAGTTTTGATGAAAAAGAAGATTTGTAACATGGACTGACGGAATGCACTTTGTTGTATTGAATACATTTTTAATATTTTTTTTTTACACAACTAACGCTTGTGACAGTCGGATTTTCGAAAATAGTCCTTTTGAAGCGACAATAATTTTATAATACAACAACGCGTCGGAAAAAAGTTCAATCTTGAAACGGAAATGGCGTTTAAATGTTTATAGGGAGCGTCGTACAAAGTAGACAGAACAACACAACTTTTGAACATTAATGATAACATTTTATAATACAACAACGCATCGGAAAAGAGTTCAATCTTGAAACGGAAATGGCGTTTAAATGTTTATAGGGAGCGTCGTACAAAGTAAACAGACACAACACAACTTTGGAACATTAATGTTTATAGGGAGCGTCGTACAAAGTAAACAGACACAACACAACTTTGGAACATTAATGTTTATAGGGAGCGTCGTACAAAGTAGACAGACACAACACAACTTTGGAACATTAATGATAAAATTTATATTATAGGCTATACTATGTCATCATCATCATCATCATCATCTTCACGGATTAAACCAAGGGTGGTTTGTTCCGGTCTCAAACAGGCAAAGATTAGAGCTGGTCACTCCAGCGCTTCTTCACACGTCCCACACCTCTCCGTCCCCTCGGCTTATAGTTCCAGAGTTGTTTGGGGATGCGGCAGTCATCCATTCCGGAAAGATGTTTCCAGCCGGTACTGGACGGTTCACAGCTGTGGTCAGCAACTTTTGATCCGTCCGACTAATCCTTATTTGAGGCAATTTAGTAGTGAAGATGTCCCTTGGATATGTTACTAGCATATCGCAGAGTAAGACGTATGGTGAGGTTGCCACCTTCAGGCTTAACGTCCAGCCCGATTTTCTGTCTGGGTGTTCTCCCATAAACTGGCTGTCTTACCAGACTAAAGAGACCAGTTTTCCCTGTTAAGATATTCATAAGAATCTTTAATGTGGTGGTTTCTCCTTGCCTCCCACATCATACGTCGTTGACCAACGGAAGGTCATCCGTCTTTAGGGGCAATTTCTTACCCCAAGGGCAAGAGGGTGCCCTAACCTCTACTCGACAATGACAAGTAGAGGAGGGACACCTTATACCGGCCGTCACTCGGTCTCCAGAGCCGCGTTAGCCACCTGCGGGTGTCGGTCCATCCCCCACCACTTGGAGGTGCGGTTGGATATTTCCTTTCATCAAGAAATGAGACCAAAAGGCATTACTCACCCTCTCCAGTACTTTATATGAGTAGCCTATGTCCATGTATTCGTTAATCCAATAATTTTCGTAGAACGTTTGGGAGCGTGGTTCACAGACTTCGACCGTATTGAGGTATATTGAAGTACCTTCGGAAATGTGGCCACAGTAGAGGTGTGCTAAACTAGTATTTGAAAATAACAGGTATAAATGAAGCCGTTCCAAAAAAATTGCACATACAAATACCTGTTATTATATACCTATTATACATATACCTGTATTATATAATTTGTTACAAGAAATACATTGAAACTAAAAGTATTAATTGTGTTATTTTACACTGTGGCTTTATTAAGTTGTTACTGCTTAAAAAGGAAAATAAAACCCTAAAGAATTTATAGGCCTATCCCCCTTTGGGAATACTGATTTAAGTTTTCACTAGGAGTAAACAAACTGACATAGATTTTATATTTGACCTATAAATTATAATATTATTGTTAAATATAATTTAATATTATACTCAATATTATATGAATTTTTATATTATTGGTTCCATTCCGGGATTTAGACAAATAAGTTGCGAAACTCAGGCAGTGAGTTTAGAGTGCACGTAGTAGCACAACAAATAATGTCAAAAAACATCAGAAACATATAATAAAAAAGTAACAGTAAGCCACAAGACAATTTGTGAGAATAAAAACAATTTTACAAACAAAAATCATCTATGAAATTACATTATCTCGGGACTGAGTCAAAAGCGTACAAAAGTATGTAGTCAATATAAAACCTGTAAACGAGGAGAAGCTTGTGTGAGATAGCCGGATGATGTAAAAATGTCGTAAATGACGTGAGTGTATGACAATGACATCTCTGTAACAAACTAACATCACCTAAATGTGATATTAAACTTTTAACATGTAACTGTTAACCGTAAGTAATATGTGCGGTACAACAATGTGAACACCAGTGAAAGTTACAACCCAAAACCTACCACAAGAATCTACAGACCCGACAGACGACTCATCTTTAGGAATGACAGCAGATTTTACCAAAACACGATAGCCAGAAGATCTCCAAGACACCCTGCACAACCGATAGAAGCGCCGATTCGCCGACGATGTTACACTCAGGTGACACGGAAGTTCAACTTCCGTGGTTCAGAACTTAACTTAAAATAATACATGATAGACACTTAATTAACAAATGAAAGTAAAGTAAAACACGAAAGACTGACTTAATTACCATAAAATTGTAATTTCATGCTTAGTAATAATGTGTTAAGTTTAATGCTTTTATGAATATAACACGTTAAAGTTAAATAAGCCCATTCTTCAGATGTCACAAAATAAAGATTATAATTTTAATATCATATACTGAAACAAAATACTCGGATCCGAGGGCAGTAAAAGCTATGTTAACTCATTAATTAATCTAATTCTATTTGTACAAGAGGTGAAAATGTTTTTACTTTTAATATACTCATTGCTAAATTTCTCCGGAGATGTTAAAACATTATGTAATAAAGAGATGTCATGGTCCAAAAGGTGAGTGAATAAATCTACAAACCCCTATCAATATCCCTCAATTCACGGGATCCTATTTAACATTTGTTTACATTCCAGTTAATTATGAGTTTGTTAAGATTATGGCAGCCTGTTTAATTGACCTGAGCCAATTAACCAGGTTTCCGATATTATAACGACGAGACGAGATTGTATCGATATATTACGATGTGGAAAAGAAGACGTGTACTAATTGTAAATTGTCCTATTACTTAATGCAAAGCAAAAATACGTGTTGTTTTCATTTGTGAGGTTAGGAGACAACGGTTTTTGGTTTTAGTTTACTGCTGAAATAAATAAAAGCCATGGTTGAGGAAAACATAACGTTTAATGTGTTATACAATGCTTCTAACACAGTAACACTTAAAATAAAGAATTTTGCGTTTTTGATTTAACACGTACTTTATAAATATCTATAAAGGCTTTATAAGGCTCACCATGGGCTGTAGTGCTGGAGAGTAGTAGTAGTAGTATAAAGGCTTTATAAACGGGTACTTTTAAGTCTCCAAAGGCTGTTGCACCAATATAATAATTTAGTACAAGTGATGAAAACAGCTTTGGAGAGAATTTTACTAATGAGTAAACAATTATTATACGAACTGACAGAACGCGATATAGACATAGACAATAAAAATTATATTACAATACTTATTAAAAGTCAAATATTCGCGTGCGAAGCCGCGGGTAACAGCTAGTTCAAACTAGTAAAGACGATCCGCTACGAACAACAGTTAATACTCCTTGGAAATATTAGGACAAGAATCCGACGATTACAGCATTTGAGAGGAAGTACGAGGAACAGTTGGAAAGTTAGTTTCACTGACATTAAAAACAAACACCTGGTATATTTAAGAAAACCTGTTATTGAGCGAGCGAGCGAGTTCTCCGCTTCAACTCGACCGTATGAAATTTGTCTGCCTGCGTGGGGCATGTCTCACAATAACTTTTGAAAGCATGCGTGACCAATACTGTTACGTAATGCGGAAAAAGTGTTACGTAATATAGAACGTTCTACAAGTTTATCGAATGTTCCAGTGGAATCCGGCTGTAATGTGTGTGCGTACGTGATTGTCAACGCATTAGCTAGACTGTGTCAGATGTCGCGCGGCCACGCGCAGTGTGTCAAAGCCGCAACGAATTACGCTCTAATGTTTTCCTTTATTGTTAATGCGTAGTATGGATGTTTCTGGGGTTTCGGCGGGGTATAAATACAAGTACTGAGCGACGTTCAGTTTAGTTTGACTTGCGAGTTATTGTCGGGCGATTACTTTGTGGGTTCAAATAGTTACTAGTGAAAAGTAATTATTGTGGCGAAGTGTTATGTGTTTTATAATCGTGCGGGACAATTGTAATACAATTGTGTTTTATATTAGTTGACATTTTATTGCGTGCGAAC